>OU745273.1:13267782-13867782 GCA_916618015.1 Xestia c-nigrum
ATTTTCATGTCCGATTGCGGGTGATGCGGAATATTTACGTTCATAAAATTTGTTTTGTGTAGTGTTTTATTTCGACTCGCAGCTCGCAGCGTGACGTCACAATGAATTTGTAAATGTAGTAGAATTTTGCCGTGGAAAATATTTAAAAATAAATTCTCGAGTTACCAGTTCTTTTCGATAGCAAAAAAACATTGGTGTGACTGATTCAGTTAGTTCAGTAAATAACTTGTCTGTTTGCACAGGTTTCTAGCGGACGGAGCGACAGCGCCGACTCCTAAGACCAAAGCGGCCGCGCTCCGGTTCTTAGCGGACCTCGCGCACGACTACTGCACGCCCAATAGTTTGGCGTTAGCGTTACATGGTATGTAAACTACAATACATTTATATTTAACCCTTTTTAGGGTTCCGCAGCCAAATGACAAAAACGGAACCCTTATAGATTCGTCATGTCTGTCTGTCTGTCCGTCCGTATGTCACAGCCACTTTTTTCCAAAACTGTAAGAACTATGTTGTTGAAATTTGGTAAGTAAATGTATTCTGTGAACCGCATTAAGATATTCGAACGAAAATAGAAAAATAAAACAAAAAAAAATTGGGGGTTCCCCGTACTTCAAACTGAATCTTAAAGTTTTTTTTTTTTTTCATCAAACCCATACGTATCTATGGATAGGTCTTCAAAAACAATATTGAGGTTTCTAAGTTCAGTTTTTTCTACACTGTATAGTTTGCGCTTGAGACACTTCCATAGTGGTAAAATGTGTCCCTCCTCCCTGTAACTTCTAAAGTAAGAGAATGTTAAACCTAAAAAAAATATATAAAGTGTTAAAAAATTAACTGCACGAAACTTGGAGTTGTTTGGAATCACAAATAAAAAATAATCAGGAAAAAATTTTATATAAGTAACGATCCGTTTCAAAGATATGCATATTTTCACTGCCCACAAAATGATTGAATATGCGCACTTGACTGTACTGTGACTGCGCCGTGAAGGTAGCCGGGCGCGTAGTCGTTCACCCCTGCGACAGCGCAAACGTAGACAGCTGATTCTAACTTTCCCATCTCATTTTTCAGACTTTGGATTGGCAATGTTTTTTTTTTATGTAAAAACTAGAAATGCTTGAATAAATTTTTTTTTTTTTGGAATACGTTTGTTTATTGATACCGAGTACGTACACGAAATTCTTGCAGTCAATTTTTTAACACCTTATATATTAGCATGTAAACTTTCACCGAAAATTGGTTTGAACGAGATCTAGTAAATAGTTTTTTTTTTTAAATACGTTTTAAATCGTAAACCGCAATTTACCTTTCATTCAATCTGCTACGGAACCTTTCATGGGCGAGTCTGACTGGCACTAGGCCGATTTTTCATCCTCTTTGCCGATAAATTATACCCGACCAGTATATTTCGACCTGCACAGCTCTGTCGTTGGCTTCGTTTAAATCCTGGAAGATGCAGGTCACTGGGCAGGATGGGCAAGCAAGGAGGTGGAGCATATCTTGCAGACAGGCTCCACGCTGACATTGTCTTTAGGACGGGTCCACGAAATCCCATTTGGCCAGATTATTTCTACAGCGGCCAACTTGAGCTTGCAAACGGTTAAGATATTTCCTCATTGGTTACTGCAGTTCCTGTCCAGGCTCCTTATTTACAACCATTCGACTCGCTTCCGATTCGGAAAGCCGTATTGTATGTCTATCTCGGTCGTTTTCGTAATGCCAGAAGAAGACAGATATACGAGTTGTCGAATCGGAAACGAGTCGAACGTTTGTGAATACGGGGTCAGGTGGAAGATGTTTTGCTAGATTGATGTAGTGCGGAGGGGTGTTCAAACTCAAATTAACCCTGCCTGTCTGTTCTTGAATACACGTCTTAACGGTTGTTGAGATTTCTACGTTGATTATAGAATTTTGTATTAGGTAATACTGCTGGGATCTTAGGCTTAAAATACTTTGCAGGGCCGGAGTAAACTCTGTTTGTAATGTACAGTCACCCATTCTCATACCAGCGTTTTTTGGTTCCGTTATGCAGCCAAGTTAGATTTTATGAACCATTAGATCATAGTTTACACTTCTGTATACCCCTTCCTAAAAAACAATAGGTTAGTTGCCACCAACAATAAATTGCTAATCTATTTAGTCCGTCAGTTAGAGTATTGGAAAATAATTGACACGTATTTTTTGTTTTTGTAAATCAATGAATATTGACAAATATAAAACGCATCTAAACTCGGGAGTTGTGGGGGCTCGTGACGTCAGAACTCGCTAAAAATTATATCAAGGCGTGACGTATTAGGAATGTTAAAAGCGTCGTATCCTCGTCAATTTTGATTTACGTAACAAAAGGATATATTAGTCAAGTTTTTTTAATAATCCAACTGACGACGGACTAATTAGATTTTTTGTGTCCCCTACCCAATAATATGTATAGTTCTGTCTACCTCTTCCCAGAAAACAGTCGTTATAATAAATAGTATATTGTTACCCTAGGGGTGGAAGTTACTTATTTAATCCCGAGACGGGGTTTGCGCGGGCGCCAATAGTTCAAGGGACTAAATAAGTCTTTGACCCGTGCTGTGCTTTTCATTACGAAAAAAAACTCGAGAAAAAATTAAGATCGGATAGCCGCTTTCTCGCTTTTTTGATTTTTTTTTTCTATTCAGCATTCATTTTTCAAAAATCATTTAGTATTTTGCCCAAATCTATGTTATTTTAAAGAAATATTTGTAACCAAATTATAACTGTTATTTAAAAAGAATAGGTATTTTCTTTTATTAATACTGAATTTTATGTTATTTCATTTTTACATCGCGCTGTAATTTAGAGGCTGTATAGAAGTCGGAACATGGTTCAATAGAAAGGTGAAAATAGAACTAGTTTTTTTTATAATTTGGCAGCTGCCAGTTGAAAGCGATTTTCCCTAGAGCTGAAAAGTATTACTTTCAACCAGCTCCTCGGGTAACTTTAGACCTACTTTCCGAGTATGAGTAATGAAAATGTAATATGTCCGTCAGGTGGAGCGACAGGCGTGGCGGGTCGTGCGCTAGTGAAGGTGGCGACACTAGCGGGAGACCCGCGCGCTGCAGACGTACGTGTGTGTGCGCGACGTGCGCTCGCGCATCTCTACGACTGTAACCCTGTACCTGTGAGTATTAGTGGCGGGTCGTGCGCTAGTGAAGGTGGCGACACTAGCGGGAGACCCGCGCGCTGCAGACGTACGTGTGTGTGCGCGACGTGCGCTCGCGCATCTCTACGACTGTAACCCTGTACCTGTGAGTATTAGTGGCGGGTCGTGCGCTAGTGAAGGTGGCGACACTAGCGGGAGACCCGCGCGCTGCAGACGTACGTGTGTGTGCGCGACGTGCGCTCGCGCATCTCTACGACTGTAACCCTGTACCTGTGAGTATTAGTGGCGGGTCGTGCGCTAGTGAAGGTGGCGACACTAGCGGGAGACCCGCGCGCTGCAGACGTACGTGTGTGTGCGCGACGTGCGCTCGCGCATCTCTACGACTGTAACCCTGTACCTGTGAGTATTAGTGGCGGGTCGTGCGCTAGTGAAGGTGGCGACACTAGCGGGAGACCCGCGCGCTGCAGACGTACGTGTGTGTGCGCGACGTGCGCTCGCGCATCTCTACGACTGTAACCCTGTACCTGTGAGTATTAGTGGCGGGTCGTGCGCTAGTGAAGGTGGCGACACTAGCGGGAGACCCGCGCGCTGCAGACGTACGTGTGTGTGCGCGACGTGCGCTCGCGCATCTCTACGACTGTAACCCTGTACCTGTGAGTATTAGTGGCGGGTCGTGCGCTAGTGAAGGTGGCGACACTAGCGGGAGACCCGCGCGCTGCAGACGTACGTGTGTGTGCGCGACGTGCGCTCGCGCATCTCTACGACTGTAACCCTGTACCTGTGAGTATTAGTGGCGGGTCGTGCGCTAGTGAAGGTGGCGACACTAGCGGGAGACCCGCGCGCTGCAGACGTACGTGTGTGTGCGCGACGTGCGCTCGCGCATCTCTACGACTGTAACCCTGTACCTGTGAGTATTAGTGGCGGGTCGTGCGCTAGTGAAGGTGGCGACACTAGCGGGAGACCCGCGCGCTGCAGACGTACGTGTGTGTGCGCGACGTGCGCTCGCGCATCTCTACGACTGTAACCCTGTACCTGTGAGTATTAGTGGCGGGTCGTGCGCTAGTGAAGGTGGCGACACTAGCGGGAGACCCGCGCGCTGCAGACGTACGTGTGTGTGCGCGACGTGCGCTCGCGCATCTCTACGACTGTAACCCTGTACCTGTGAGTATTAGTGGCGGGTCGTGCGCTAGTGAAGGTGGCGACACTAGCGGGAGACCCGCGCGCTGCAGACGTACGTGTGTGTGCGCGACGTGCGCTCGCGCATCTCTACGACTGTAACCCTGTACCTGTGAGTATTAGTGGCGGGTCGTGCGCTAGTGAAGGTGGCGACACTAGCGGGAGACCCGCGCGCTGCAGACGTACGTGTGTGTGCGCGACGTGCGCTCGCGCATCTCTACGACTGTAACCCTGTACCTGTGAGTATTAGTGGCGGGTCGTGCGCTAGTGAAGGTGGCGACACTAGCGGGAGACCCGCGCGCTGCAGACGTACGTGTGTGTGCGCGACGTGCGCTCGCGCATCTCTACGACTGTAACCCTGTACCTGTGAGTATTAGTGGCGGGTCGTGCGCTAGTGAAGGTGGCGACACTAGCGGGAGACCCGCGCGCTGCAGACGTACGTGTGTGTGCGCGACGTGCGCTCGCGCATCTCTACGACTGTAACCCTGTACCTGTGAGTATTAGTGGCGGGTCGTGCGCTAGTGAAGGTGGCGACACTAGCGGGAGACCCGCGCGCTGCAGACGTACGTGTGTGTGCGCGACGTGCGCTCGCGCATCTCTACGACTGTAACCCTGTACCTGTGAGTATTAGTGGCGGGTCGTGCGCTAGTGAAGGTGGCGACACTAGCGGGAGACCCGCGCGCTGCAGACGTACGTGTGTGTGCGCGACGTGCGCTCGCGCATCTCTACGACTGTAACCCTGTACCTGTGAGTATTAGTGGCGGGTCGTGCGCTAGTGAAGGTGGCGACACTAGCGGGAGACCCGCGCGCTGCAGACGTACGTGTGTGTGCGCGACGTGCGCTCGCGCATCTCTACGACTGTAACCCTGTACCTGTGAGTATTAGTGGCGGGTCGTGCGCTAGTGAAGGTGGCGACACTAGCGGGAGACCCGCGCGCTGCAGACGTACGTGTGTGTGCGCGACGTGCGCTCGCGCATCTCTACGACTGTAACCCTGTACCTGTGAGAATTAGTGGCGGGTCGTGCGCTAGTGAAGGTGGCGACACTAGCGGGAGACCCGCGCGCTGCAGACGTACGTGTGTGTGCGCGACGTGCGCTCGCGCATCTCTACGACTGTAACCCTGTACCTGTGAGTATTAGTGGCGGGTCGTGCGCTAGTGAAGGTGGCGACACTAGCGGGAGACCCGCGCGCTGCACTGATTTGCAAAGTCCTCATGTGAATTAAGCAAGATTGTCTTGACTTCAAAAGAGACTATGACCTCTGTGTTTGTTTCGGCTGTTTCTTCTCAGAGTAGTCAGGTACGAAACACCGGCCCCATCTAGTTTAAAAAAAAATACGTGTAAAAATTTTTGAAAAAGCCTACTTATTGAATAAATATAATTTGTAATAATAGGGTAGACGACACAAAAATCTAACTAACATTTCATTATCCTATCGACAGTTCACGGCGCTAATGAGCGAGCTTCCGGCGGAAACGCAGGCGCTAGTCAACGGAGTGGTACAACAGCATGTCAGAAGAACTTCTAGCAGTGAGTGACCAATATTTATTTTTCTGTACATTCCGGTGTTGTCTGACGCGTAGAGCCTTAAGGGCCTTATCACACTAACGAGTTGCAAGCGCATGCATTGCGGGGTGAGTGCGCAGCGAGCTCGGCGCGAGTTCAGGACGTGTGCGGGGTGAATTGAATCCATTATACAACGTGTAACAGAAAGGTTATAGTCATATGAAAAGGTGTGCTATAGACCATCAAACTGATCAACTTTCTCTTTGTGTCCACCATCACGTAAAATTATAATCAGCTGTTTAATACATTTGGTCAAGTAGGTATTGGAATTTAGTATGAATTATTTTTCGCGATTTCGGTGGTGGTTCCATGGAGAAAATTGTTCAGTTTGATGGTCTGTAGCACACCCTTTCATGTGACCTGGGTTCGAACCCACGACTTACTGTTCGTAAGTCGGGGTCGCCGTTATCAGTAGCGATGTCTGTAAGGATCTGTTATCAGCAGGCTCGGACAGTCCGCTGCGGTCGGTGAGCGGCGCGTCCAACGCGGCGCCGGACGACGTGTACTCGCGCATCAGGAAGACTACCTCCGAGATACACACGTACACCGCGCAGCATAGCAATGGTAACAACCTACAATAAACATCTTTATAAACACTGATTAAGGCTTTCACGGTTTAAAACTAAACTTATATTGTCACTAACGGGACATCTTCCGTGATTAGCCAATAGTGCGCGTAGCAAAAGACAAAGAAAGAGGGTAGACAGATTTGTCTGCTCGTTACAATTTAATTTCCATCCACCCGCATACTCCAGTCAACCCGCGATCATGGCGTCGAAATATCGGGAGCTCAACTTAATAAATAATCACGGAAGATATCCCGTAAGTGACAGTATAAGTTTAAACATCTTTATATCATTGAAGTGGAAACTTCTTTAGGCATTTTTTGGGTGAACAAAAAATCATGGAACTCGCGTCTTCGTCACCGAACGGTTAGTCAAAATCAACGTTAAACATCATCTGCGTAGCCTTTTCACAACTATGTTGGGGACGGGTTCCAGTCTAACAAGATGCATTTGAATACCAGTATTTTACATGGAGCGACTGCCTATCTGACCTCCACAACCCAGTCAATACTGGGTAATACGATACCACTTGGTAAAACTGGTTGTCAGACTTTTTGGGCCACTGACTACCTGTAACGACTGTCAAAGATCTACAAATGGCAGCCTGGACCTACTGATTAACGTGTCATTTATTTCAGGTAACGAAGACCCAGAGATAAATACCTTAATCTAAAACAAACATACTAAAAACAATTTTTGTTAATGTATGTAACCTAAAACTTTGTGTATGTATGGGTGGCCCATCTACAGACCAACCTAGGCAAGCACGGCTTAACCTAAAGATCGACCCTAGTTGGTTTTATTGTTAGCCACGAATTCCGCTTAAAATGTTACTTAATTGATTTACATTTTACTTTTTCAGCTGATTGCGGTAACCACATGTCAAGCAAAGACTCCGGCATCAGTCAGATGTCAGATGTCACACTATCTAATAAGGGACACAACGGAGTGCCCAACGGACATTATAATGCGTAAGTACGAAATTAAATAATAAATAATATCGCTGGTCATTAACACACAGCGCCATCTAGTGCCACACTAAGCAAGGCTTGTGTCATGGTCACCAGAATCAGACAGTTGATATACTACATATATACTTTTTTTTGTTTGTAAAAACATACTTATTATACATATAAACATCCATGACTCTGAAACAAATGTCCGTGCTCATCACACAAACATTTGCTCTTACCGGGATTCGAACCCAGGACTCTAAGAACGTAAGGCAGCCTCACTACCACTACGCCATTCGGGTCGTCGTGAATTAAAACAATGGTGTCAGTTTAAATGGTTGCTTGCTGAAAATTGGTAACGTAGCAATAGCTGTAGAATGTGTCATCGTTATGTTATTGCTCTTTGTTGTACTAAAATATCACTACATATTATAAAACAAAGGCTCCCGCCGCGTCTGTCTGTCCCTATGTATGCTTAGATCTTTAAAACTACGTAACGGATTTTGATGCGGGTTTTTTATAATAGATAGAGTGATTCAAGAGGAAGGGTTTTGTATATAGTTTTAGGCGGGCGAAGCCGCAAGCATCGGCTAGTTGATTATAAATTGCAATCTACATATATGTCACCGTCAAAACTGTTAATCAGTCAAAACTACTTTCAACAGGACAACGGAAAACTATCACGATCAGAACACATTAAAAAACATATGAAGACGGGTGCGAATTTACCTTTAATTTAATCCCGACGTTTCGACCGGATTGCACCAGCCGTGGTCGCGGGGAGACTGAAGTACTGGAGGTACCGCGACAGCAAAGTGAAGGCGTTTATTCGCCTCAATATACGGACACTATTAGTGTAGTGTGCTGTCCTAGTGTGAACCGGCCCTAATTAACATTTATGAAGGTGAGTGAGGGTAGTTGAATAAACGCCTTCACTTTGCTGTCGCGATACCTCCAATACTTCAGTCTCCCCGCGACCACGGCTGGTGCAATCCGGTCGAAACGTCGGGATTAAATTAAAGGTAAATTCGCGATAAATACCCGTCTTCATATGTTTTTTAACGGAAAACTATTTCAACAATAGCTAACATTTTCTTTGAAACTTATTAGATTCTTAGGTTTTATTTGTGACCCTTTGAAAAACATTATGTCATTCTAGGACTAGGTAATTACAACTGACGCGTTCTAAAAAAACATATTTTAAATACAGAAAATGCATTTTAACTTCATAAGGGTTTTGACTGACAAAAGTTTTTGACCAATTAACAGTTTTGACTGTAACACATACATATAAATAAAATTGGATTGTCTGTTTGTAATGTCTAATTAACAGCTTTTTATTTAATGCATAAATAAAAATGTCAGTTAGATTGTAATCTGTCTAGCGGGATTGTAAACTCTCGAAATATTGTCAACTGAACATACTTCTTACAACATGACGCATTATTTTTCGGTAGATTGCAATCTGTTGCAATGAAACCGTAAAATTGTGAAATGCATGCGACGGAACTTCCCACGCGCGTGACAATATTTCGACAGTTTACAATTTCGTTAGATAGATTACAATCTAACGGTTTTTATAATGTGACGCTGAAATATATATTAATATTATCCACACAATTTATACATTAATTGGTACAGTAACTACATACATTTATTTGTGACAGCGAGGCGTTGAACCGCGCGGCGTCTGCCGACAGTTCCGAAGAAGCGAACAGTACGAAGGAATCCTCACCCGTGCCGGCGCATCACAGGCTAGACTTACAACATGGGTGAGACATATTTTTACCAACTTACTATTAATGTTCCCACTACTGGGACACAAGCCCTCTGAAAGGGAATGGGCTATTATCCACCACGCGTGCCCAGTGCGGGTTGGTAGATGTCACATGTCTTTGAATTTTTGGTTCTAGGACATGCCGGTTTCCTCACTATGTTTTCCTTCACCGTTTTGAGAGCAGTTGTGATGAAATAAATTACACAAAGCAATGCACCTGTCTGGATGCCACCAGTGGGCCACCGCTGCACTTGAACGTCTATAGAAACTCTTATCCTAAAAGAAACAATTAAAAAAATTACATTGCAGGCATTATGGACATGTAATGAGGAGGGATGAAACGCATGTGACTAAAAGAGTGATGGACATTAGTATTGATGGATGGAGAGGGAGAGGAAGGCCAAAAAAAAAGATGGATGGATTGTGTAAAGACTGATATGAAAGAGAAAGGAGTAAATGATGCCGTGACGTCTAACAGGGGAGAATGGAAGAAGAAAACGTGTTGCGTCGACCACAAATAAAATGGGACAAGGGCAGGAAGATAATGATGACATTGTAGGCTTTGTAGATTCCCAGATGCTGTTTAACTTTTGTTAAATATTTATCTTGTTTTACATTTTCAGTATACGTTACATTTTTTGTATAGTAAGCAACGACCTATTGTCGGACCTACGCTGTCCTCCCATACTTACTAATACTGTAACATAATATTATTGTAACTGCTACTAGCTGTAACATAAGATTTGAAAAGAGTAACCCCATGGAGATTCTTGCCGGTTTATCTCCATGGAATCGTCAAACGCGAACCGTGCACCTTTTTCGACGTTTTATAAGTGCCCGTGCCCATTTTAACAAAATGATAACTTGTTGCAGAGAGTTCAACTCGAGTCAGCTGGGACGCGACAAGATTCGACCTTACGAGACTGACGAGAACGGATATATTATTACTAAATGTAAGTACTTATTACATCACACTTTACCATAAAGGGTGTAAAACACCTCTTCACGAAGCCGAAAGGCACTTGTTCTCCCCGTCAAAGCGATATTTTTTTTTGTTCTACAACATACCTAGAAGTTTTCTTGACGATTCGAATGGCGTAGCGGTAGTGAGGCTGCCTTACGTTGTTAGGGTCCCGGGTTCGAATCCCGGTAGGAGCAAATGTTTGTGTGATGAGCATGGACATTTGTTTCCGAGTCATGGATGTTTATAAATGTATAATAAGTACCTATGTATTTACAAACAAAAAGTATACATGTAGTATATCAACTATTTGGTGACCACGACACAAGCCTTGCTTAGTGTGGCACGAGATGGTTCTGTGTGTAATGTCCAGCAATACTTATTTATTTAGTTATGATTGATAAAAATCAGGCAGTCCAAGATGGCCGCCATCACTAAAGGGCAAAATAACGAGTTATTTTCAATTTAACTTTTAGTATATTGTGTCGAGGGCTTCTTAAATTTTAAATTTAATTGTGTGTTATTAATTAGATAAAACAAAAAACATGTATCCAATATTGTTCTATAATCTAACTGACGGACTAAACATCATATTTTTAAATTAGGAATCTTCTCTCTCTTATTGCACAGTTCAATTGGGCATTTTTCAGTTAATTTCTAATATGTATGTAATAATGAATATTTCCGTACTCAGGCGGGCTACGAGAGCCCGAAGTGCTAGAAGCGCTGTGCAAGCTGGACGTGTCGCAAGCTCCCCCGGAACAGTGGGAGCGTCTCCTGTTGGCCACGCACGAACTGCTCAAGTACGGAGACTGCAGGAAACCTGTCGAATACTTCAAGTTAGTATAATAATAATAATTTTATGAGGAAAAATACAACTTTGACACATAATAAAGTACACAACAGTCACTAGAGTACAGAAAAATAGGCAAACAGAAGTAGTATGCGAGAGATGATTACAGTAGTCAATACAAAATTTGAGCCCTGACTCCTAAACTAGGAAGATCCTGTATCTTAGGAGGCAGTGTATTCGCATAAATAGTGAACGAGCAAGTTATGAGCGTACTAGCGTAATCTCGTGGTCACATACATAATTATACTTAGACTAAAAAGTGAAATGTATCTAAACAAAAGGTACTATGTATTTTTTTAAATTAGGTAAGTAATAATATAATGTGAGAATTGTATTTGTGTGGGGAGTTATGTCAATGTGCAAGTGTTGTGTGTGTATGTTTGTGTAAGGAAGAAGGGTGTGTGGAGTGGTGAGGGGTGGTGTGGTCCGGTGTGATGTGGTGTAGTGTAGCGGAGTGTGGAGTGGTGTGAGGGTGTGTGAGGTGTGTTGAGTCAGTGGAGTTAGTGTATGACTGAATGTATGAATGCTAGGTCCCATAGTATCTTACTATGGGACCTAGCATTCATCATCATTTCCGTAGCCGTTACCCATCTATGTTGAGGTCGGCTTCCAGTCTAACTGGATGCAGCTGAATACCAGTGTTTTATATCAAGGGTTGGTATCATTGCAATAATTTTTTTGTTGTACACCATACCTTAGTCAAAGCTCCAACATTTTGACATTTTTTTTTCAAACATGTCATATAATACTTGTAACTTTGACTCTCAATATCTTCGTAACTAAAAGGTATTCGTTTATTTGCATTCCACAAGGTAAAAACATGGTGTTAACAAAAGGCTTAGAGCTAAGAACCGTTGTAGACCCTGTCAGGGCACAGCAAAATCTAATTCGTTCATGCTAAAAATTAAAATATACATGAAAACGAATAATTAGATAAACAAAGCAAGAAAACGAAGATAAAAATAATGAAATATAAATGTCAAAATACTTAAAGTTTGAAGTTAAAACGTCAGTCGTAACAGTAACACACCCAAAATTTAAACACATATAAAAAAGGGTCCACAGAACAAAAAAAAATGATCGCAATGACGGGGAGAACAAGTACCTTTATTTATTTATTAACACTTCAAGCACAAAGTACAGAGGCGTACTTAATGCCATAGGCATTTTCTACCAGTCAACCTTTAGGTGAGGCAGAGACAAGCAGTGGTAGGTGTCATTTCTGGAATTCTGAGAATCCTCCCTCCTTTCGGATTCGTGAAGAGGTTTTTAACACTTTTGTGGAAGAGAAAGAGCCAAGAAACGATGGATAGACTGTGTGAAGGATGATATGGCGATAAAGGAGGAGTCTGATGAGATGGTGAGTATGGAAGGAGAAGACATGCTGCGACGATCTTAAATAAATTGAAATAAGGGCAAGATGATGATGATGATGATGATGAATGATAATATGTTGGGTATTGTAAACTATTTTTCATTACTCATTCTCGGAAAGTAGGTCTGACGTTGCCTGCGGAGCGGGTTGAAAGTAACACTTTTCAGCCCTAGGGAGAATCGCTTTCAATAGACAGCTGTCAAATTTCTATTTTCACCTTTCTACTGAACCATGTTCCGACTTCTATACAGGCTCTAAATTAGAGCGCGATGTAAAATTGAAATAACATAAAATTCTGTATTAATTAAATAATAATTATATCCTTTTAAATAACTTAGTTATAATTAGGTTAGAAATATTTCTTTAAAATAACATAGATTTGGTCAAAATATTTACTATTTTTTCGGTGACGAAAGTGAAAAATAAAGGCTAAATAGCCGGCCACAGAAAAAAAAACAAACCGAAACCGGCAATCCGATCTTATTTTTTTTTCGAGTTGCCGTGTTTTATTTTTATTTTCCTTGTATTCGTAACGAAAAGCACAGTGTTTACCGCGGCTTAAATACTTGTTTAATCCCTCCAACTATTAGCGCCCGCGCTACGCTTGGGCGCCAAACCCTGTCTCGGGACTAAATAAGTTACTTTCACCTCTAGGATAACAATATACTATTAATTATTTCAGGAACATAGTCCGAGTAGCGTTAGCGGCGTTATCAATAGACGAGAATGCGGTTGATAAAGAGAATACTGAAAACGCGAGTAACGCGCAACAGACTTCTGGTGAGTTAACTTTAATAACTCCTTAACTTTAAAAATCCCTTTGAAATGTTTGTGAGGCTGTGGTGTGCTAATGGGGTTGGCAACTGTGGAACTAATGGCGCTAGCACCGCTTGAACCAAAACATCGTCATTGGTTGAAAATCTGTCAATGTCATTTTATATTTCCAAATAGTTTGACCTCATTGGTTAGATTGGGTCTATGCGGTGGACGCGCCATCTACAATCAGGTTTAACTTGCCGACCCCATTAAGGTGAAAGCATCGGTAGCCCGCGAAATTCAAATTTTCTTACGTTTTTGCAATTTTCACGCCAGGGGTAGGTTGAATCATCATCTGTCTAGCCATTTCCCAACTATGTTTGGGGTCGGCTTCCAGTCTTACCGGATGCAGCTGAATACCAGTATTTTACATGGAGCGACTGCCTATCTAACCTCCACAACCCAGTTAGTACTGGGAAATACGATAACCCTTTGTAAGACTGGTGTCAGACTTTTGGGGCCACTGTCTACTTGTAACGGCTGTCAAAGATGGATAAATGACAGCCGGGACCAACAGCTTAACGAGCTTTCCGAGGCACTAAGGAAACTCGGTATGTAAGAGTGGTCACCCATCCACAGACCAATCTAGGTAAGCACGGCTTAAAGACGGTTGAATGATGATTTAAATATCGTTAGCGACTATAAGACGTATGTAGTTACAGAATTATAATCATCTAAAAGATGAATATAACCCTCCAAGTTCTTAAAGGTCTAGAAACGATTTTGACCTTGAAAAAGCAGTTCCCCGACCTTTCTTAGGGTTGTATTGAGGATTGTGATGATTACAATTCTGTAACTACATTTGTCTTACAGCCGCGAACGATACTTTTAACTCTATACCTCTCTCTCTCTCTCTCCCTCCACCTCTCTCTCTCTCCCTCCCTCCACCTCTCTCTCTCTCTCTCTCTCTCCCTCCACCTCTCTCTCTCTCTCTCTGGCTTGCAAATTGCAAGAAACGTAAGAAAATTTGAATTTCGCGGTATACCCTGACGCTTTCACCTTAAAGGGGTGGGTTTCCGGATGGGAAATCATCAAATGACTTTTCCCACTCTGGGCGGGAAGGAGAGTCAGACTTTTACTGACTAAAACCCATCCATGTTCCTTCCTCGCCCTTTATGCTCCGGGGCCGCGGTATCTCTTTCGAACAGCTTCCCCTTCAATGTGCTGACATGTGTTTGCGTCGCTAGTGAAACAGTGTGGTCAGGTGGACCCGACCTGTCGTCATGTGGTCGGTCGGACGTCTCACTAGCGCATAGCTCACGTCCACACGGTGCGTCTGTCGCGACGGCCGGTCACATGGCAATCCTGCCATCGAGTCGATTGAAAGACGTTATAGTTACTCAACTGGGGGGCTAGTCAGAGCCGATTCGATCGGCTTCAGTCTTGCTACGCGTCGGTTCAGAGGCCCTACTACCTAACGTCGAAACGTTAGGGAGTAACGTTTCGTTCATACGGACGGATCTATCCGCGTCTCTCACACGCACTCGTCTGCAGACGTGCGCGAGAGAGACGGATAGATCCGTCCGTATGGACGAAACGTTAGGGAGTAGGACCTCTGAGAGGGAAACCATGAAGAGTTCAACAACGAAGGAGGAAGTCGTTATTCGCTCGGACGGCAGCAGGTTTTAACGCAGCCAGGAGCAGGTGTCTACTATCAACACCAAATAGTTCTTCATCGCCGTGTATTTGGCGGTTGGCATGATACACGTTAAATGATAAATGATATTTATTCGGTAAGTAGGTTTTCTCAAACACTTTTACACGTCATTTTTTTTTAAACTAGATGGGGCCGGTGTTTCGTACCTGACTACTCTGAGAAGAAACAACCGAAACAAACTCAGAGGTCATAGTCTCTTTTGAAGTCCAGACAATCTTGCTTAATTCACATGAGGACTATGCAGATTAGTGTCTGAGATGGTCTTTTGAAGAAAGAACCACACAGATTTGAGTTAATTATGTTTCCTCGGTGTCTCCAATTTTAATAATGTTATCTCGTCCCGCGACAGGCTGGGGTACAGCTAACGAGCGCGCCGCAGCGGAAGCTGTGAAGGTACTGATCTGGTTGTGTCGGAGGCCGGAGACTCGGCCGCAGTGGCAGGACTACTTCGACCTCATCCTGCTGAAGCTCATCCACGCGTACGAGAGCCTCAACAAGGAGCTCATGCGCGCCGTCGAGGCCGGCATGCCGCATATAGCTAGCGCTCTGCCCGCGCAGCAGGTCAGATACTGTGATAGTAGTTATAGTAGTTCTTTCTTTCTTTTCTTTCTGATACTTCTCAAGATGAATAGATAAAAAAAATATAACCGACTCCACACAAAAAAGTGAAAAATAACTTTAGCTTCAGAAGTCGGTGACCTTTGTTTGATTGATTTAGTTTTTTTGTCACCGACTTCTGAAGCTAAGGTTATTTTTCACGTTTTTGTGTGAAGACGGTTATATTTTTTGCAAAAAAGTTTTTATTTTTCACTTTTTAGTGGTTCATATGTGCTTACCCTTTCACAGCGTAACGGCGTGATTTTTTTTGTTATGAACTGGTGTAAACAATATAGAGACATGAGATTTCAGCGATCCTAGTACATTTGCTATCATTTATTGATTAGTTCCCGTCGCCTTCCGAATCTTCCGAAGTTCTTCATCAGATCTTAACCAAATGGGACCACACGAAAAGCACTAGCTTTCAAATAAAAAAAGAATCATCAAAATCGGTTAACCCAGTCGAAAGTTCAGAGGCAACAAACATTGTCGAAATCTGGGAGTATTGTACACATCTGCGTTCCCCCTCAGAGCATACAGGCGTGATGTTACGTCATGATGTAGTATGAACAATGAACCTACAAGCGATCGCAGCAATTACTGCAGATTTGCCGTCTATTTTTGAAGAGTTCCATTGTATATCTCGGAAGATCAGCATCAGATCTTCAGCAAATTAAAATGGGACCAAACGACAAGCACCAGCTTTCAATTAAAAAAAGAATCATCAAAATCGGTTCACCCAGTCAAAAGTTCTGAGGTAACAAACACAAAAAAAAAAGTATGATAACCTCCTCATTTTGGAAGTCGGTTGAAAAAATATCTTGTAAGCGGGTCACAAGCGATTTTTTCCTGACGGTTACAAATAGGTCCTTAAGCCGACTACATAAAAAATAATTTATATCCATCTTGCCTGGACCAGCCTGTATACTAAACGATAAATACCACAGTTCAAGCTCGGTATTGGTCATCGCCTAATAGAAACTCGACTTAGTCTAGTCGAAGGTTAGTATGTTGGGCAGCAGTAGGACACTAAGACCGCATGGTCCCCGCAGGTGCTGGCGCTGCTGAAGCCGGTGATCCGTACGCGCGGGTACCCGACGTCGCTGTGTGCACTGAAGCTGGCGGCCGAGGTGGCCAAGGCGCGCCCGCACGAGCTCACCGACGACACCGTGCAGAACCTCATGGAGGGCGTCGGACAGGTAACTATACCTTATTACGAATATATAACGAGATCCTAAACATGTAACGTTAAATGCGCAAACTTAAGACACCCCAAATTCAACTGACCTAATTCTGAAAGAAAAAAAAGTTTTAAATAAATGAATATCGCTGAACATTACACACAGCGCCACCTAGTGCCACACTAAGCATTGAGGCTTGTATCGTGGACACCAGATACTTGATATACTACATAGATACTTTTTTTGTTTGTAAATACATACTTATTATACATATCAACATCCATGACTCGGAAACAAATGTCCGTGCTCATCACACAAACATTTGCTCCTACCGGGATTCGAACCTAAGACCCAAAGAACGTCAGGCAGCTTCACTACTGCCTGCGCTATTCGGGTCGTCAAAATTGTGACAGGTTGGCGCACGTGATGGCTTAACCTATTAATAAATAGACAAAGCTACTTTTATAATGAAGATCTTTTTAAACGTGACCTGTATTAAAAAGTGGTTCAATTGATTCTAATTAAACTATTTACAGATTTTGTACATTTAACGTTATATATATTAGTATCTTTTTATTTTTCCTTGTCAAATTCAAGGAAGTATCTAATTTATGCCAATAATTCTTGCCCCAAATCGATAATAAAATAAATTTTATTATCACACAAAGTAAAATGTCTCTCTTGGTAACACGAATATGTAAATCATAGATACCACATACCTAGCATACCACGCTAGAAAATGTTCGTGTTTCTATTTCGCTAAAACGAAATTCGTGTGTGCAGTAAGATTACTAGTCCTTTTTTCTTTTTTGTTAGGATGGGAAATCATCAAATGACTTCTCCCACTCTGGGCGGAGCGGGAGGGAGTGTCAGACTTTTACTGACTAAAACCCATTCATGTTCTTTCCTCGTCCTTTACGTTCCGGGGCCGCGGTATCTCTTTCGAACAGGCCCGCAACACCGACAGGCTTCGGCCCTTGCGGGCCCCTCTCTTTACGCTGACATCTCTTGTTCGGCGCGCGTGGAATAGCCCATAGCTAACCGTCCACAGGCCCGCGAGATTACTAACCCCTTCGAACTGTATTTGCGTAATTAATTTAATTAATACTGTTACGAGCTGGGTATGAAATAAATTAATTACTACCGATTAAACAACACAATAACTTTATTAATCACAAAACAACTTAAACTTAATCACAAATACACGACTGATCACTATTCGCTTAGATGTCGCTCTTCAAGTTCACTCTTCAACTTCGCTTCGTACTGTAGCCAAAACAAGACTGACTGTCGCGGCCCTGAGCGCTCTATTTATACTCGCCAACAGACACACCAGAATAACCACGAACATTCGAGAGGGTCATAAAAAAAACACTAACAAAAAAATAGCAGGTAGATAGGTACTAGGTAGGTAGGCAATTATTATTACTAGCTACTTGTACAAACAAATATGAACCGTATGCCCTAGGCGTACTGTCGAAATTCTAATGTCTTTGTATAAATAGGTCGCGAGTTTGTACCTAGCTAACTTTAAAACTAATAATAATAGAATGCTCTCGAACTTCTGAACAATACGTTAATGTCCACAGTTGGCAGACCACCAGAACAGCGCAGTCCGCAAGGCGGCCGTGTTCTGTATGGTGGCGTTCACGTTCGCGCTCGGCGAGGAGCGCATGCAGCCACATCTCAAGCATTTATCTGTTAGCAAGTACCGGTTACTGCAGGTAAGGAGCAAAGAAACCTAACGTAAAGAGGTCTTCTACGTGAGGGAATATCTCACAAGTGAATATGGATGAAAAGACACCATCATCCATTATGTTGCACTTTTCCCAATTAATTTGGGGTCGGCGGTTCTGGCCCCTTATTCACAACCATTCGACTCGCTTCCGATTCGGAAAGTCGTATGTCTATCTCGCTCGTTTTCGTAATGCCAGAAGAAGACAGATATACGAGTTGTCGAATCGGAAACGAGTCGAACGTTTGTGAACACGGGGTCTGTTCTGATTCTGATTCGTTATTTCATCAGACACCTCCTTTCTAAAGTTGCTATCGCAAGTTAAGCTCGCATTTGCGGTCATTACCTTTTCCTTAATGTCTCTTCTTATGAACCAAAACAAATGAACCGTGTATCGTTTTTCATTAGAAAAAAATGTTGAAGATCACGATTGATGACGATTCAAGACTTGACTTGCTTTTTTTTGATTTTCAAAGTTAATAACTTATCAAAATGTAGGTGGGTCAAAGACTTGTCATCTTCAGGTGGATCTTCCAGGGTAACTCGCGAAGTTCAAATTTTCGTACGTTTTTTGCAATTTGCGATATCGTTCGCGACTGTATGACGTATGTAGTTACAGAATTATAATCATCAATACAACATTCCAAGTTCATAAGGGTCGAGGAATAATAAATAAATATCGCTGGACATTAACACACAGCGCCATCTAGTGCCACACTAAGCAAGGCTTGTGTCGTGGACATCAGATAGTTGATATACTGTATAGATATGTTTTGTTTGTAAATACATACTTATTATACATATAAACATCCATGACTCCATGGAAACAAATGTCCATGCTCATCACACAAGCATTTGCTCCTACCGGGATTTGAACCCAGGACCCTATGAACGCAAGGCAGCATCACTACCACTACGCCATTCGAGTCGTCGTCTAGGAATGTCTTTGACCTTGAGAAAGTCATTCCTCGATCTTTATGAACCAAGAAAATTTGAATTTCGTAAGCTACCCTGGAGGATCAGCCTAAACTGGCAGCAACTGTAGTCATTTCACCTTTAACAGAGTATAAAGGGTGTAAAACACCTCTTCACGAAGCCGAAAGGCACTTGTTCTCCTCGTCATTGCGATCATTTTTTTGTTCTACACCATACCTGGGAACCTTCTAGTTACGGAAATATGGGGGGTCAAAGTTACAACTATTTGACAAGTTTTTTTTTTTAAATTCATGTTTTTTTTGTAAGATTTTGACTTTTAACACCTACACGACCCCCGTACTATTCAATCTATCCATCAGCACAATGTTTTATGTGCGTTACATTGAGTTCTACCACAAAATATGATTTATAACCTCAAAAAAGAAAGTAGTTTCCCAGCAATAATTTTTGCGTAAAGTTAGTTAGTTTGATGTACAGAATGCTTGGTTAACGGCTTTGTGATGAGGTGGTTTACACCCTGTATTTGTAAAGTAAGATAACACAGCTGGGATGTAACTAGATGTATCTCCGTGCAGGTATACATCAGCAAACAACGCGAGGAGTCCCCGCGCGGTGGTGGTACTGCCGGCAGCGCGGGCAGCACGTAGCGCCGGCGTGCACGCGCACACACGCGCACGCGCAGCACGCAGACCAGCACGGACGCGCCGCACTGACCTACTACTGTCTCCTGTACTGGACTACAGTATAACCCACTAACCACGGGATCGCCTCGCCAACTGTACTAATAGACGGTATTGTTTCACTTGCAGTCTGACAACTTTTATTCACACAATTTATAATTTATTTTTACCATTACCATTCGAAAAAAGGATATTATATTTATAATTAAAAAAAAGTAGAGTACACAACTCGTGAAAAAATAATTGGTCTCGATTCTTGTATCCCTCGCTCCGCTTAGGATTCTACTCTAGAATCCTTCGCTGCTCTCGGGATCTTAAATTCCCTTTTTTTCCACTTGTTGTATAATCTACTATTTTATGTAATTAGTAAGAATGTACGCAGGACTTTGTAATACCCAATTTAATTTGAAAAGAGTGTCCATGGCGTTTCTAGCCTGTTCTTACCCATAGAGATCTAAGCTTCGAATAGGCAACTATAGTACTTTCCCAATTATCATTTCATCATCTGCCTAGCCTTTTCCCAACTATATAGAGGTCGGCTTCCAGTCTAACCGGATGCAGCTCCACCCAGTATTTTACATGGAGCAACTGTCTATCTGACCTCCACAACCCAGTTAGTACTGGGTAATACAATACCCCTTGGTAAGACTGGTTGTCAGACTTTTTGGGCCACTGTATAGGCTGATAGCGCAGCGATTCCGTGCTTGTGGGTGTACTTTAGTACTAAATACAGTACCGCTGTAGGGTGTACTATACTCCAAGCTACAGTATGTTGATCAGTGTGGGGTGTACTATACTCATGATTATGTTGACCGGTGTGCTAATATAATGGGCATTTTAATCATTTGTGTTAAATGGACAGGCTATAATACTAAACATTTAGTCTCTGTAGCAGGCCAGATATTGGATTTAGAACCGGTGGCAATAGGGGCAGCCTCTATTAGGCCTCGTTCCCACTATGTCTTAACGACAGAAAATCGTGTAGTTTTAAATGGCGTTACTTGTGTCTTTAAATGGAGGTGTTTACACATAGGAAGATACGATATCTGTCGTCCATGACTTTTGCCAAAAAAAACCAACGATAAATTAATCGTCACGACATAGTAGGAACGGGGTCTAAGGCCTTAATTCCTGCTACGCTTATGTCGGTAGCGCGTACGAGTATACATAGTTCTATTTAAGGGGATGCTCCAAAGTACCCCGCCAAATACCAAATTTCTTACGTTTTTTGCAATTTGCAGGGCAGTGCTACGTTGTATGTTGATAAACGTATCGGTCGCGGCTGTAAGACGTATTAAGTTACAGAATTATAATCATCAAAATCATCAATACAACCCTCGCAAGTTCATAGTCGATGAACGAATTTTTCACGGTCAAAGTCCTTCAACTCTTCAACGTAAGAAATTTGTATTTCGCGGGCCACCCTGTAGCTTTCACCTTAACGCCATACTGCGACGCTGACGTCATCGCCGCGTGTGTTGCTACTGTACGCTGACGCACGCGACCGACAAACGCGTAGCAGAAATTCAGGACTTAAGACTTGAACTTATCTAGTGAAATATTTCCCAAGTTAAGTGCCATGTAATGGGCTTGCTTATGCCATTACGACCCAGAATCTGAACTACTTTTGAGACATTCAAGAACGAAACATCAAAAAAAAAATATTGATAGTTTATTTTTAAACCTGACCATTTCATACAAATGAATAGAATCCCTTACTAAAGACTTTTGTTTTAATAAACAAACCAGTTTCAATAGATGGACAATGAAAATAGTCTGATTAACGTTAACCACTGTCGGAATATCTTCCAGAAACTGTATATTTACTTCAGAGAGCGCTTTCAGAAAATTGGAAATTTAAATGTCTACCTGTTTTAGTTAATTTCGCAATATTGTAAAAAAAATGGTTAACTAGAGAACGAAAATATTGATTACTAGCTTCCGCCCGCGACTTCGTTCGCGTGAATTTCCCACTTGCAACATTTCTTAATGCTGCTCCGCTCCTATTGGTCATAGTGTGGTGTTATATAGCCTATAGCCTTTCTCGATAAATGGACTATCCAACGCAAAAATAATTTTTCAATTCGAGCCGGTAGCCTGAGATTAGCGCGTTCAACCAAACAAACTCTTCTGCTTTATAATATTAGTATAGATGAAATGCAGTTTTAGATGAGAAAAAACTATTTGGAAACTTTCCAAATGTCTCTTCCGTACATAAAACGGTTACAACATCAAATTCTGTTTTAATTGTTATTCACTATTAATATTCTAGTTTACAAGTGAACCATATTTTTTTTATTTCCAGACGGTAATATTGCCAAATTAATTAAAATAGGTAAATCTTTGAATACACGCTCTTAAAAACCTGTCTTCTGTATACCCAGTGTGATATTTTAATGAAACGTAGAGTTTAAAAAAATATTATAGGAGATGTTTTTAAGTTCTTGATTTGCTAAAAAAATAACGTTGATAATATAAATTAGAGTTTAGGTCACTAAGTTATATGGAGCGACTGCCTATCTGACCTCCACAACCCAGTTAGTAGGCAAAGTTACTTAAGTGCTAACTGCATCGTTTTTTTTTTGCAAATTCTAGACTTAGGCATCTCTGTATTTGAAACTCGACATCAAAATCATATTAACAAAACCACTATCAGAGAAAGTCATTGAAAATCTTAACTCCCCTTTTAGGTTCCGCAATAGTCGGGTAAAATCAAATTCTGTAAATGGCTTCATTAATATGTTTTTTTAATATTAAAACCGTTCTCCAGAATACCTAATGTAATAATTTAGTGAACAAAACATCAGAAAAGTGTGATGCGTGAAAAAGACTGTGAAGAAAATCGTGCGCGAATCGTGTGTGGCGAACTGAACTGTATTGTGAAGTCGTTAGGGGCGAGAATTGAGTGTGGTCTTGTATGATAGCTTAATAAAACTTTCTACTATTGATATAAGCGGCTTTAAATACAGCAAGATTGTCATTTGTATCTGCACTTTTACTTACGGGAATATCTTCCGTGATTTTCAATGATTTTTGAAGTGGCAACTTCTTCAGGCGCGCGGATCACTTTTTGAGTGAACCAAAATCATGGAACTAGCTTGACCGTTTTCCACTTTTATCAGCACTCGGCAATCCCAAAATACTGCATCCAGTCAACAACATGCAACATGCATGTTGCATGTTTTTTATTAAGATAGTAGACAAATTTGTCAACAGTGCGCTTGCAACAGCGTCGAAATATCGGAAGCTCAGAATAATTGATAATCACAGAAGATATTTCGTAAGTTTAGTTTTAAACCGTGAATGCTTAAAACAGTGTATCAGACATTTAGGCTACGTAGTGCGGCGTCTCTGTTGCACGTACTTGTGTCTCTTTCTAAAGTCCTATGTGCCGATTCCATTTAGACTTCCATCTCTTGTGTAAGGCCATTTTTCACTATAAAATGTCACATGAGTGCCTAACGGCAGTTTTCCATAACTTACTTACTTATAACTGTCAGTTAATATGCCTTTATCTCGTAGCTATCGGTGTTTTGATAAACAAAGTTAGCTTGAAATATCCTATCCGCGTCACCTACCGCCATCTGAGGACATAGAAAAAACAAAGAAAGCTTTTGTCCGACGTTTTGTTTCTAATGGTCCGTAAATGTCAACCAGTTAGAGATAGCAACCTACCGTTACCTGTTAGTTAGTTATTCAAAATGGCCGTAAATAAAAGCACGTTAGACTTTCAACCCTCGGTACAGCCTCGGAACGATATAGCAGGAGGTGTACCTTATACAACCACAATTTGCCAATTATCTATAAGCATATCATTGGGGGCAAGCCTATTGCGCGCTTTTATTTAATAAAGCATTTATTTACATCGCGTCTTTAATTAGTGAAAAAACCGTCGTTCTTACTACAACAACATTAAATTAACCTAAATTCGTATTTAGTCAGCCCCCATTTTGTCTAAAACACGCTGTTTTGAAAAGGTGCTTTTAAAATGTGAGTGTAAGTAGTCGTTCTCGCCCGATAGTGTAAGGTTAGTCAGCTGTTTTGTATAAAAAATAGCTAAATATTGTATGTACAGGCGTTTTGTGATGTGTATGGAGCATTCGATGTTGTGATGTTGACTGAAATTGATGGAAAAATTACCATAGCCTATTACGTTCCGTCTGCTGGCCCACAGGCCTCCTCTGTGAGATAGTGGGCCATAATCTACCACGTGGGCCCAATCGACAACATGGGCCCCAATCTACCATGAGGGCCCCAATCTACCATGAGGGCCCCAATCTACCACGCGGGCCCCAATCCGCCACGTGTGGCATTTAGGCCTAGTCTAAAAGATGCTGAGAATATGTTTAAATTAGTTATGGTAATTTTACAACAATATTGCTAAAGCTGCCAGTTAAGAAAATGTATGCTAAAATGATGTAAAGATCTTTTTCAATTTGAAGGGAAACGTACGTATCTATAGTCAAGTTAAAGTAATAACTTGAGTTAAAGTGATTACTTATGAAACCATTTTTTTGACATAGACAAGAATTTGAAGGAAGTAAGAACCGTCAAAGAAAGAAAGTTCTAAATTCAAGCAATTACTTAACCACAGATTTAAAATCGAATCTTGAATAATTACTTTTACTCAATAACTTTGAGTTGGAATAGATACGGGTTTTAGGAAAGGGTCATTAATTAACAAGATAGAAAAATCATTCCCTAGGTATCATTCCCCGTTCGGAATAAATCTCTCATTACTTTTACCAAGTGTTGGAATAATTCCATACCGAGTGTATAAAATCATGTTTTTATTAATTAAATTGTTTTCTGAAATAAAGCATGTGCCTTTACAAGAATTGTTGAATGTTAGTGAGAAATCATTACAAAATCATGGAAGTTTTTCGTTGAAAATTATGAGTTATACTCTAGCCTGTCATCTCTGAAGAGATAGGCAGAGCTGTACGTCTACTGTTGTTGATAACATTTCCATTATAACAGGCTGAAGTGCATCAAGTGACATTATGTCACACATATTGTCACATTTGTCACAATATCCATGACATATGTCATAGTGGTACACCGGGGTATTTGTAAAACACCGACAACCTCTCAGGACTATGTAACTTTCTGTTACTAACCAACAAGTCCAACTGTATCAACCATAGTTTTTATTTTTTCTTAAAACACCCACTTGCCGTTCCAGTTCACTTTCGACATTGGCAGAAAAGTCGATATCGGCTTCAATTGCCATTCATAAAAAATTGAATAGACTATGTTACTAATATCATAATCAAAAACTTTTGTTTTATGAAGTTTAAAAATTCATCAAATTTTAGTTCATGAGATTTACATTCAAAAATAAAATAATTTAAATTGAACGCTCTTTCGGGCCCCGCTGCCCTAACCCCGCTACACTATGTTAGCAACATAGTCCTTTTATTCGGATGGGAAATCATCAAATGACTTCTCCCACTCTGGGCGGAGCGGGAGGGAGTGTCAGACTCTTATTGACTAAAACCCATCCATGTTTCATACTCGCCGTTTATGTTCCGAGGCCACGGTATCTCTTTCGAACAGTCCCGTAGCCCCGGCGAACAGTCCCCGCAGCCCTGGAGCAACATGGAACTGAGAGGTTGTTGGTGTTTTCACAAATAAAGCCTGTCTGACCATAAAACAGAGATTAAGGTCCATGTTCACCGAAGAGATAACAGTCTGATTATCTAAAACAGCTGTTTAAAACATTTTTGTATGGTAATATGTCACATTGACAGCTGTTTTTAGGTAATCAGACGGTTATTTTTTCGGTGAACATGAACTTTAATGGGCTTATTAATAAATATCTTATCATTAGTGACTGTGACTATTTAAATTATAGTGAGCGAGAAATTTTGATGAAAATACAGAAGTACCCGTTTTTAGCTAAAACTTTTTGGGTCTACACAAGTTTTTGTTGTAACTTAACTAGAAAAAAATGTGTTTAAATGATGGAAACTGGGTTTTTCGATTCATCGTGATCTGCCAAGCCTTTTCCTATATAGAGGTAGCCATTCAATTGGATAATTATCCCAAGTTACAAAATTAATTGTTGATGGTTTAGGCCCAAAATAGCTTACAATAGGATTCACGAAGAAAAATATAGAAAATATTTTTTCCCCGATCAAGTGACAAAATAGTATAACAATCTGCCTTAACATAGAAATTAATAAGAAATAATATTTAAAAAAAACTTTAAAAACTAACCGCTACGAAGAACAGAATGTAGGAAATAAATTACTTTAATTATGGGCAAATAATTGCTCATTTTCATCAGCAATCTGAGTCACTGTTAAGTTTATATTTAGGTGTGGCCTAGACAGCCATCTTGGATTTAAAAGTTAAGTTTTTTTTATCCAAATGGCATCGCCATTTCCATGAGATTAAAAAGTGCTCACCGAAGACCTAATTCCAGCAATTGGTCGTACCAATCTAGCGTACCTATTTAGGTCTTCTAAAAGCACTAATTAAAGAGCGAAACGACTAATTTTTGTAAAACGACTAGTAATCGCAGTGATTTTTTTATAAATAAATGATTTGTTTAGCATGTCTTAGTGTACATACTGAAAAACTTTTGGTATTAAGGAGTGTGGCATTTGTATAGAAAAACGGTTGAAGTTCAGTGCGAAGAGTCAAAAACCATTTTTATATTCTTCACTTACTTTATTTATCAAAATGTTCGCGTTATTTAGCTTATAGAAATTGAATCGTATTGCTTCTAACATAAAGTTCATTTTACATTACTAAAATGACGTGAATATTTTTACAAAAACATCAAGTGAAGTGTGTCATTCAACATTGAATCTTACTGAAGTGCACTAAGGTTGATTTTTGTCTCTTTGTACTGAGTTTAAACGTCGTTTTTGCTGCGTTAAGACATTATTTGAGACTGTGCGAAGTGTATAAAGGGTTTTAGAGCTTGTGTTGAATGTCGTGAAGGTGTTCGCAGGGAGGTGGCGTTGCACCGCTGTTCGTTACTACTTAGAAACTGTCTCTAACTTCCAAACTTTGACATTTTCTTTGTTTCTTTTAATTTAAAGTTTTTTTTTTGTGTGTAAATTTCGTTGGTGTATTTTGCGAAGAGTAAGTTTCTTCTAGAATCATCGCTGTCACTTTATTTTGCAAGGTATGACTATATTACAAGAAAACTCGAGTTAATTCTACATTGAAAAATGTCTAATTTTTCTTGCAATATAGTGCCACATCTAGCATGATTTCTACCAGTGTTACCAGCAATTCTCGTCGAATAAACCAACGCAATTAACACGACGTTAACTCACAAACTATTTTATTAAATAAATAAATTAAAAAAAACTTTCATCACGTACATTTTGTTTTTAATACGCTTGTAATATTTTAAGCGGTTAACATTTGAGGGTAGTATGGAAAAAAATGGCTTATTTCCAAACAATTTGATATAAAAATCTGTAATTATCGTCTTAAGAATATCTTACGTTCGTTCAACAATGCTATAAGCATGTTTTTCTTGTAAAAATACTAAAAAAAAACGTTATTCAAAGTTTTGTCTTAAGACTTGTATTTCTGTACTATCCTTTAAGTTTGTTTTGTAACAAATATTTATCATTTTTGTATACTTTTTTTGATGTAATATATGTTATGTATTGTATAACGCGTTGGTTTTCGGTATCACAAGCTGTTTCGTATCAAAACTTATTATAAGGAGTGATACTGTTTTAAGGAATGCCGGTAACCATCGCCTGACAGCAGTGTTTTAAAATGATGTACTGAATCTCATTTTGTATGTGGAAACGCTTTAAATGTTTGTGTGTTTAGTAATGTCCTTTTGAATTACTCTTCAATACAAAGAGGTTAAGTTCGTTAGTTTGGATGTAGAGGGGGCACTACTGAACCAATTTCAAAAACCTTTTACTATTGGGACCCTACATTACGTCTGATAGTCAATTCCTATAATACGAGCAAAGCTTCAGGCAAGAACTAATCAATCATAATATAACTAGTTTTTTTAAAGGCACAATTCCACTACTGCATTGGATAGGTTCGCAACGTTAGTTGTTTGCTGCGCCGCACAGCCGTGCGACTAAGCGAGGCTAAGGCTGCCTGTCCACTGAAGCGGAGCGAGGTGGCAGAGCGGAGAAATGGGAAAATTTTAACCAATAGGATAGCATACTGGAGCGAAGCTGGTATTTTATTGGTTAATATTTATCCTTTTCTCCGCTCCGCAGCGTATCTCCGCTTCAGTGGACAGGCAGCCTAAGGCTTGTATTCTTGTCGCGCTGACGGTATAAAGCACCATGCTGCGACGCTGACGTTAGCGGCGACCGACCGTCAGCGCAACAGGAATTCAGGCGTTAGCACTCGTGCGTCAGTCTAATCTACTTAATTAATAAAAGATTTTTTTCCCTTTATATTGAAAAGGACATTATTATATAACACAATATATACTTGCACACAGCTTTACACTATATGTTTTAAAACACTGAAGTCTGTTTGTTGATAGTTACATAGTGCGTTATATATCGTTGCATTTAATATTGTAATTCCCAAGTGTATTATAAAATAAAACTGTATTTCATTTAAAATGGAACTGATCAATGGACAAATGTAATGTCAATATCAGTCTTTGGAAACGTACTGTTCAAAATTACTTTGTGAAATAGTGTGTTTCAAATACCCAGTCTTGTTCTCACATTACGTTTGCATTGTCTGTAAAATATTTTACGCTCCTCTTTTGAGCAAATAGGCAAAATTCTGTTTTTGTGTTATTCTAAATTGAGCCAACATAGCATTTTGTTTGATTTGTAACTACAGACTAGATATTTTATCAAACTGAGCCTATTATAATTGTAAACAATGTATTTAGTTCTTGGTATTTTTTTTATTCTAGCAATTTGAGACAAAATAATTATGTAAAACATCCTATGCTTTGGAATATTGTTCTTTCAATGATTAACTGACCTTAATATTTGTTATTACATTGGAAAATACTATCCATGTTTGGAGCAACGATTTTTGATATTATTTACTCGAAAGTTACCTAGGTTATATTGATTTTTGATGATTATTCTGGATGATTTTTTCCATTTTTGTTTATAAATATTAGCGAAAAAGTTTAAAATCCTGTTATTTTTTTGAGTAAATAAGTCTCTTTTATATATAATGTACTATGTAACTTATTTATGTATAAGAAGTGCATTTAAAATATAATAACGCTTGAGTGCGAGAGTGACGCAGTGTCAAATACCCGTAATTACTTACTGTATTTAAATTTATAATTAATAATTATTGATTATTAATGTACGATAGTTATGAATAAAAATGATTTTTAAGCCTTTATGTTTCTGTTTTATTTACAAAATCAAATCTACTGCAAAATGAAGTAAATCGCGGGATGGGACGCTAATTTATAGATTTAAACCGTGTGATTGGTCCTACACGTAATCGCCTCAGTATATACTCACTCTAACATATTGCCCAACGTTGGAATCGAACTTATAGTCCGGGGGGTACCGCTGCATTTTAGGTAGTGTTTTTTACGCCGATTGGTCACCATCTTGTTCAATATATCTCGAATAAATAATAATAATAATCGTTTATTTATCAAAAGGTCGTTATTAATCACACTTACAATTAAGTATCAAAAACAAGTAAAATAGAGCATTGTTGCTTATTGCCTGAACTAGATGGAACCTGTGTGTGTGAGCTAGAAGGTGCATAAATTACTTAAAATAAATAAATCAAAATTAAAAGAAATGTAAAAGTAAATGACTAAAATTACGACTTACATAGAAAAAAATTAAACAACATGTCAGCAGTTTACTTGCAGACAACAAGTAAATCTTCTGTCTGTGCATAGGTTATGGGTTGTGACAATAGCTTTTTACAGTTAAAATACCTAGTTCAACTTATAGGTATATACTTAGTTTTCTATTTAATCTATTGTACAGAAATGGGCCTAAAAATGTAAAGAATCTTTCCACAAATACATGTTTGGAGGTTGCTTTAGAAATGCATAGGTACTATATCATTCCTGAATGACTGATAAGTAAACCCAGCCACGTGGCCCAGCGTCAGCTCACGTTCCCGCTGTGGGTGTAGGATTAGGAGGTTAGGTCAGCCGCTCGCATGAACTAAAAGCAATCTACGTCATACGATCGGCTGACGCATAATCCCCCATCCACCATGCAGCCGACGATTTTTGTTAAGTTCATTATCATGTAAACCTTATGAAAAAAGTTATAGCCGGCTTACTATGACTTGGATTCGGCCATCTCACGCCCGTTTAAAAAATCACCTGTATACTTAAATGTGCATCCAGTAAAAAGGTGACAACTTCAATTTTATTTGCTTGTATAGATTTGCAATCACAAGTTTGATTCTAAGAAATTAATATAAAGGGTGTAAAAGGCACTTGTTCTCCCCGCCAAACGATCATTTTTTTGTTCTACATCATACCTTCTAGTTACGGAAATATGGGGGTTAAAATTAAACCCTTTTCACAAGTGTTTTTTTTAATACAAGTTTTTTTTTAATGATTCTATCTTCCACGACCCCCGTACTATTCAATCCATCCATCAGCATATTTTTTTAAGTGCGTTACATTGAGTTCTACCACAAAACATGATTTATAACCTCAAAAAAAAAAAGTTGTTTCCAAGCAATATTTTTTGCGTAAAGTTCTACTCATATATCTCTAGGAGATACTTTCTTGCTGGAGTAACGTACACTAGTTTCATGTACCTACAGAATGCTTGGTTAACGGCTTTGTGATGGGGTGGTTTACACCCTGTAGGTAACGATTGTTTTGATTGGAGTCACCCAAAGAGCTATACAGGGTGTAAACCACCTCATCACAAAGCCGTTAACCAAGCATTCTGTTCATCAAACTAAGTATCTTTACGCAAAAAATATTGCTGGGAAACTACTTTCTTTTTAGGTTATAAATCATGTTTGTGGTAGAGCTCAATGTAACGCACTTAAAATATTGTGCTGATGGATGGGTTGAATAGTGCGGGGGTCGTGGAGGTGTTAAAAATAAAAATTGTAACTTTGACCCCCCATATCTCCGTAACTAGAAGGTTCCCAGGTATGGTGTAGAATGATGAGGAGAACAGTGCCTTTCAGCTTCGTTAAGAGGTGTTTTACACCCTTTATATGCTCAGAGTTTCCTTGCGTGGTCGAAACAGAAATGAAGACATCCGCAAGAGAACTAAGGTTACTGACACAATAGGGCAGAACACCGATGGGGCCGAAAAGTTCTGAAGTAGCGACCGCGAACCGGAAGACGTTGCGTTGGAAGATCTCCCACTAGGTGGACCGATGACCTGGTGAAGGTTGCGGGAATCCGTTGGATGCGAGTCGCACGGGACCGGACAATGTGCTGACACTTGGGGAGGCCTATGTCCCGCAGGGGACGTCTGCAGGCTAAAATGATAAGGATGAACGATTGTTTTCTCCAAAGGAGTTAGGAAAGTCGTACCTACCTTTAAGGAGCGGAGTCGAAGCTAGGAATTATAAAGGGTGTAAAACACCTCTTAACGAATCCGAAAACCACTTGTTCTCTCCATCATTGCGATCATTTTTTTTGTTCTACACCATACCTGGGAACCTTCTAGTTACGGAGATATGCGGGGTCAAAGTTACAACTTTTTGACAAGTTTTTTTTTAAATACAAGTTTTTTTGTAAGATTTTGACTATTAACACTTCCAAGACCCCCGTACTATTCAATCCATCCATCAGCACAAAGTTTTAAGTGCGTAACATTGAGTTCTACCACAAAACATGATTTATAACCTCAAAAAATAAAGTTGTTTCCCAGCAAAATTTTTTGCTTAAAGTTACTTAGTTTGATGTACAGATTGCTTGGTTAACGGGTTTGTGATGAGGTAGTTTACACCCTGTATTACAGGTAGGGCAGAAGTAAACAATAAAATTGGATCAGAGTGAATCGATTTTCGTCTTGGAGTGCGGTGCGGTAGTACTTTCATAGTTGCCGGGACCAAACTGCTGCTTTCTACAAAAGTGCAATAGGTAACACGGACGGTTTGGAATACAAATCAATGGTACAATCTGGAAGAATGAATGGATCGATAGAAATAGATGGTTCATGGGGTTGAGAGTAAAGTTTATTCAACACATCCAGCACATTTCTGAACTGAAAGATGATATTATCGTTCGGGAAATAAACCACACGATCCACGACCAGTTTTACAGTGCGCTGCACGGAATACAGTCGACAGATTTCAGGATTGTTTAGGATGCGACGGGGATTAGACGGAATGACGTATGACGCATGTTTTTTTGACGACTCGAATGGCGTAGTGGTAGTGAAGCTGCCTTACGTTCATAGGGTCCTCGGTTCGAATCCCGGTAGGAGCAAATGTTTGTGTGATGAGCATGGACATTTGTTTCCGAGTCATGGATGTTTATATGTATAATAAGTATGTATTTACAAACAAAAAAAGTAGTATATCAACTATCTGGTGTCCGCGACACAAGCCTTACTTAGTGTGGCACTAGATGGCGGTGTGTTACTGTCCAGCGATATTTATGTATTTATTTAATGATTTTTTAGGACTTTTTTTGTTTGTTTTTGCCTTACGTTCGCTTTCATGTTCTTTAATAGAACAGGTTTAATTATCTTACTATTTTGTAGTTTTTTTTTCTTTAATTTGGAAATCCTAATTCGGTCACCGGACACGCCGTACAATTATTGTAGATATGCCGTATGTATCAAAAGCAAAAAAGAATTAAGAGAGCTATGACATTTTTTCTTGCATAAAGATATAATAAAATTTTCTCGATTCTATTTTTTTTAATTTTGGGGCCATTCCTAAACTATAGTAATCTAATCATACATCAAAACTGAGAATTTAGATGTGTGATTATGGCTTCGATATGGCCACAAAATTAAAAGAAAACATATGCCCGAGAAAGTTTAATAATTTCTCTAACTGAGAACTCCCGTTCTCAAAATAAATATCACATTTTTTCTTATATGAGAGTGATTACTCTTAAAACACTCAAATACACACACATACAAGAAAATTGGCATAGCCCCCTTAAAAGGTGTCAAAAAGTTCATTGATCAGCATCGCTTTTAACAAAGTATTTAAACACTTCTGGCGCTGCTTTCAAGATAAATAAATATCGCTGGACATTAACACACAGCACCACCTAGTGCCACACTAAGCAAAGCTTGTGTCGTGGACACTAGGCAGTTGAAATACTTACTACATAATTATATACTTTTTTGTTTGTAAATACATACTTATTATACATATAAACATCCATGACTCGGAAACAAATGTCCATGCTCATCACACAAACATTTGCTCCTACTGGGTTTCGAACCCAAGACCCTAAGAACGTAAGGCAGCATCACTACCACTACGCCATTCGGGTCGTCAGCGGATAACTCCAAAACACTTAGAAAACAACGCCATCTAGCGTTTTCTTCTAGCAAATAAAAGTTTTCCTGAATAGAACCCGCTATCACCCGTGAAAATGAGCGAACCGAAACGTTAGAATTTCCTTTCGCTGAAGCGAGTTTTGCGTTTCCACCTATAGATAGCGCTTATAGCAGAATAAAATATGGAGCTTTTTGTTTTTATTATTCCCACTTTCTTGAAAGGAAAAAGAAAGTGTTTCCGGATGAAATTTTGAAGTCATTTTAGTCAAAGGATTTATAGAACTAGTTCCTATCTTTCTAAGTTATAAACATCGATTCCTTGTAAAACTGTATTTCTGCAATTTAAAATACAAAGAAATGTGTTAAATGTCTAAGATGTACTAAAACAGAGTTATCTATTTTTCTTTTTACTCAACAATATTAGAAAAGTCAAAACAATTGCTTATAATTACTAATTAACAAAATTTGATTTTACCACTTGTTGTCCGTAAGAAAATCGTCTCATTTTATATTACAAAAGCCTAAAATGTGAGCGTATCCCGTTTTCCGCATAGCAGTAATACAGGCCCGATGCCGGAGTGACTGGGTTGCCAGATTATGAAAATCCGCATGATTTTGGGGAAGCTAAATTAGAAATAGGACTTTTTTTTTGGTTTGTATAGAATACGATTTATTAAAGACATTGATGTTGTTTTTAAATCTTTTTGTCGGTAGTCAATGATTGCGCGTAAAAATCGTGTAGTTTTTTTACACAATATTTTTTGTTAAATGTGCTGATCATTCTGTTTCATTTTAATGTCTATAAACCTTCAGGCTATATAATTATGTTATATTGCTGTAAGTTTTATGAATATTATATCAGTAGTTTTTGCGTCAAAGAGTAACAAACTGCTCACAAACTTTCGTGTTTATAGTAAGTATTAATTAGCACAGTAGGTATTATATGCTGTTATAAAATCTACCAAGTTACTCTTACTCAATATCTAGATTGGTTCCTTATTGGGTAAGTATAATCGATTACTGGTTAATTACTAATACAAAACCATATTTCATCTGTCACAAAGAAGTAGGCTATCCCAGAAATAGCCCAATGTCCATGCATAGTAATTATCAAATGAGCTGATTACATGAAACAGTACTGACACGGCGACGTCCCTCCCCTCTTTTATAATGCATTAATGGAATATTTAAACGTTATGCGCCACTTTAGAACGCTTTACACATTCTTACACTACCAAACTATCAAAAATGCGTCGAAATAGACGTAATACTCTTTAAAATAACAGTCAAAGAACTATGTTTCGTAAAATTGTGTCACTTTAATTGCTTCAGTATTGTTTTTTCCACCTTGCGTATTGCGTAACTTTGAATATGGGCTGGCAGCCCCGCCAGTAAGTCCGCCGCGCGCTGTCTTGTCGGCGTGTCCCTCGTAAAATGGGCTTAAAATCGCTGCATTCACGCATAACGTTATAAAACATAGAAAAAATACAAAAAACACACCTTTAATTATGATTAAACCATATTTATAACACAAGTTAATTAGGTAACAGTGATTAGTGTTTATTTTTTCACGTAAACGGCTATCATAATGTTAATAGGTAGGTAAAAATTAGCATACTACATTAAATAATTATTTTTTCGGGCAAGAAAGCGTCTTAAAAAACCTTTTAGTTTTTTTTCAATGTTGACAGTATTTTTTTTAAATTTTGTAGCTGCAGAAAGCAACAAACGTTCATTATTCCAGTGAATATTGCATTAGTTTTTTGTGATAATGTGTTTGCAAAAAAAATAATAATCCAACAGTGTTTTTGGTAAATAATAATCGTGGAATGTAGCGGTAGGTAAAATCAATAATGTCCGCGCACTGTCCCTTGTGCTGTAGTACGATTTTTTCAGGTTCCACATACTAATGTCATAATGATTATACTGCGACAAAATACACATTTAGGCAATTCAGTTCTGAAATACTTAACAAACAATTTATTTAACATGAACCGCAACATAAGCAGACAAACGTAAATTGATAAAATTTATCAAAATTAAAACGCCGCAGTGCCCATAAATTACGAAAACACAATGGTGTAATAAATGATGAAAGTTCCCGCCATTTCGTGTCAAAAATCGGAATTATTCGAATGAGTGCTGTCATCTGCAGTGTCAAAATTAAAAATAATACAAAAGTGCGTTGGTTCGATCAAAATATCATAGATGGCGCTTTAATATTTACAGAATTCTTGATCATTGGCTTTTGTGAAAGTTTCTTTTGATTTATTAACGTTTTTTTTGGGTTTTATTTTTTTCACGTTATAAAATCATTAATATCATCAAGTGATTTTCAGTTTTTAAAGTAGTAAGTATTTAGTAAAATGCTTTTTAATCAATTAACGTGCGTTCTTCTTTACTTTGATTCGTTTAATTATTTTCTATGAGAATTATAATGATAATTACTCAAGCAAATTATTTTTATTGCTGGATTTTTTTCTCTAATTTGGACTTTTTCTAGTTTTCTAATTTGTTCAAAAACTTGAGTCGCTTTTCTCTGTAAAACTTTTTATATTGATCAAAAACAACTATTGTTTCTTACTTTCTGGAATCGTCAAATACAATGGATTAATGTTCCTAGGTACTATTGAAACAAACCAACATTAGAGAGACATTTTTTTTTGTATAAAACTTTCGAAAAATGTTGAAGATAAAAACAGCACTATTGCGTTATGTCATTATTAGGCCCTACACCTGTATACTTTAGTATATCCTATTTGTATTAATGACGTCCATAAAATAATAACATTTCTTTTGGTATGAAAACACATCTAGTTTATAAATACTTACGATTATAATAATAATTATAAATTAAGATAAAATTGAAGTGGCAATGAAAAGAAAATCGAGCTGAAGACAGTTGACAAGCAGGACGGAAGAAATAGAAAAAATGCGCTGGATATTTCCTGTGCCAGGTGAGATTTATCTTTAAAACCTTCAGAAAAAAAAACTTAGTAGGTAGCGCTATAGTATCCCACGGTAGCCCAATTTCAAAATTTCGTACGTTTTTTGCAGTTTGCAGATCAAAATCAAAATCTAAATATTTTATTTCACATAGGCCTAAATCGTGCACCTTTTTCGACGTTTTATAAGTGCCCTATAAAACGTCGAAAAAGGTGCACGATTCGCATTGGTCGATTCCATGGAGAAGAACCGGCAAGAAACTCCATGGTTACTCTTTTCAAATCATTCATCATGATGAACGTCAGGTTGTGTATACCTAAATATGATTAGCGCCTGTAAAACCTCTGGTTATGACTTTTTCAAGAAACGGTTATTGAAAAGGATTAAATTGGGGGTCGTATTGATTATTTTAATGATTATAGGTAATTCTGTGACTACGTGCATTATGTATTACAGACTCGTATCATGTTTTCATCAACAAACAACCTGAAACTTACTTGCAAATTGTAAAAAACGTAAGAAAATTTGAATTTCGCGGCCTCTCTGGAGCTTTCACCAATTGATACAGTTGGGTTCGTATTAGCGAGACATTCACATAAAAAATAAACATGTTCAAGTCTCTATTTCTCTCTTCTCTTAGTTAATTTTTGTATCTCTTTCAGACAACATGACTGTCATAGCAATGTTTCGCCAGTGTGAACGCAATTGTGAAAGTATGACAGTTGTGATTTGAATGTACAGACGCCAGCTGAGCGCATCATAAAATCAGTCAAGTTCTTATAATAGATTTTCAACTTTATCACTAAAGCATTAGGTTCAAGATTGATTGGGATTTAACAGTTTCAGGTAGCTTCATGTGTTGGATTCTGTACAGTCCTTTCACACTTATTTTAGGTACACAGTACCATTCCAACAGCGGCCTTATTGTAACAGGAATAAAGCTCATTGTGATTTTGACAGACAAAAGCTTTGAAAGAACCATACGTGAATTTTCTGTGTTGTCATAAACGACTGTCAAAGGATGACAGTTGTGATTTGAGTACCTACACTACGGACATTTCGCGGTACTGGAAATTTTTCCTGGTATTACTTAATATGGGGCAAATATTCAGGGCATACTATAGTTATCCCCACTTTACTAGCAACAATTTGATAGTGACAACGGCTCTATATCGTAGCTGTAAGGGTGATTTTCGTTTGAAGAACCTATGTTAGACCTTATAACATCAGCTATCTGCCAGTAACAGTCTCGTCAAAATCGGTTCTACCGTTTCGGAGATCAGCCGGAACAAACAGACAGACAGAAAAGAGTTGAAAAAGAAAGTGTTATGTTATAAGTGCCGTATATATTTTCATACACATATGCAGACACTTTAATTTTATTTATTTGTTTAATTAAGGTAACTTGATCTATTAATAATAAAAAAATGTGTTATTTGTTGCTGATCAAATCATTATTTATTTTTCTTTAGAGAAGTACATAAAAACAATCAAACAGAAATATTAAAGTGATTAACCTAACTAAATTATTTTTTGACAGTGGCAACAGTGTGACCAACCTTCGAAAATGAAAGTTCCCATAATTATAAGGATTTAAATATCTTGAGGCAATATTAATTATTATTCTATTTGATTAGCCATACTCTCTTGTAGCTATTCGTTATCTATAGTCCAGCAAAGAGCTCTGTAAATAGTTCTAAAAATAAAACTTAACAAAAGGTTATCTCTGGCAGATAACAAATTAATAATAATTAAAAAAAAACCCGTCTAAGTGCGAGTTGGACTTGCGAACGAAGGGTTCCGCATAATTTTCAAAACTAACGTTTGTTGTATGGGAGCCCCATTTATATTTAATTTAAGTGTTTTATTATGTTTTTAGTTTTTTGTTGCTAAAGCGGCAACAGAAATACATCGTCTGTGAAAATTTCAACTGTCTAACCTGCTAAATAAAAGACGTGTGTTCGAACCGAGCGTATATTTTAACTGAAGAGACGGTACAAGTGCACGCTTGCTTATGAGTACCCACGTATACAACACCTCCACCCTTATTTTCTACAATACCTATGAATACTTATTACTAATACAATAAAAACTGCTGTTACTAATTGCTAAACTTACTTAATATTAGACTTACAAAACAACTTATTCTAAACTAAATTAAACATAACATAATTATAACTTCTTTTCTTATCTATTTATAACGATCCTCAATACCATATCGTCTCACTGGTTTACGTACACGCTGAATATTAGGCGGTTCATTAGGTACATTATCGTTCGAGTCATGATTATCTATTTCCTGCAAATTGGGCACGCTAGACGTTTTTAGCGGGGTTGCTGTTAACACAATGTCCGTATTGCCGGCTGGTTTTGGTGATGCGCCCTCGGCTGCCGAAGACGCGGGCGGGTTCGAGCCCCCGACTGGCGTACCAGACTGTTGGTCATTGTCAACTGGAAAAATTAGCGAAGGGCGGAATCGTTTAACAGGTCTTTCGCGTACAGGATGACTGTCACCATTGTTACGTGTTATTGTTACTATCTTAGCTACATCTCTTGACACTCTAAGCTTTAGTTGGTCGACATGTCTGTGTTCCTCGGTTCCATTGATAGATCTAACTTTGTAATCCGTACTACCTGTCCTCTCAACTACTGTCCCTGCCGTCCACTTATCATAACCCCTATAGTCTCTAAACCAGACCTCGTCCCCCGATGTGAATTGTCTAACCGTTCCGCCAGCTGACTTTTCCGCCTGCTTTTGGCGAGCCTTTACTAATTGTTTCTGATCTGGTTTCAAACAATCTAGACGCATGCGCAAATTGCGCCCTATGCACATCTTTGCCGGACTTTCGCCGGTTGTATAGTGTGGTGTGTTTCTATAAGCTAGTAGGAATCTACACAAGGATGCGTGTATATCCGTTTTAGACTTAATCGCTTTTTTAATATTGCGTTTACATATTTTAACGGCGTTTTCCGCCGCCCCATTCGAAGCCGGGTGATATGGGGCTGAAAAGATTTGTTCAATCCCATTTGTGCTTAAAAATTGTTTGAACTCGGTACTGAAAAATGGTGGGCCATTGTCACTAACCACTTGTTTCGGCAAACCGAATCTCGCCCACATTTCCCGCAATTCTTTTATTACAGCTTTCGCTGTAGTGCTACTCATTTTAATTGCCTCTATCCACTTCGAATGAGCGTCCACTACTATAAGATAAGTTTGCCCCACTATCGGGCCCAAAAAATCAATGTGTATTCTAGTCCATGGGCGGTCCGGCCATGGCCAGGCGCGCGGTACGTGCGCCGGAGGGGCGTCAGCTACCGCCGCACATATGGTGCAGGCACGACACGCTGCTTCTACAGCCTCGTCTATGCCCGGCCACCACACATAGCTCCGGGCCAAGGCCTTTGTTTTCACTACCCCCATATGACCCTCGTGAAGCTCCGTAATTACTTTATCTCTGCACGAGTTGGGTATAATGACCCTATGTCCCCACATCACACAACCTAATTCTAAATATAACTCATTTTTTCTATTAACATATGGTTTTAATTCTCTCATTTCGACTTCGTCCGGCCATCCATCGTTAATATATCTAATTACTCTGTTTAATATGTTATCCGAAGCCGTTTCTTTTTTTAATTTGTGCGAGTCTAAAAGTAACGCTTCTGCAGCGAAATGCAAGTATGTCTGTTCTGGAGTGTCTAATTCTTCTCTGCTAACCCCCTCCTTGTGCTTACTAATCAACCTAGACAAAACATCTGCTGTATTCTTGTCCGTGCGAATATACTCAATATTGAAGTCATAGGCTGATAATTTAATTGCCCATCTTTGTAGTCGACTAGCCGCCGTATTGGGAATACCTGAATGCGGTCCGAAAATTGTTACCAGTGGTTTATGGTCCGTACGTAAAGTGAACTTTCTACCAAACAAATATTGATGAAATTTATCCATCGCAAATATTATCGCGAGAGCTTCTTTATGTATCTGACTATAGTGTTGCTCGGCGGAGGTAAGCGCACGCGACGCGTACGCCACCACTCGCTCGCCGTCGGCCCCGCCGGGCGCGCGCTGCGCCAGCACCGCGCCAAGCCCCCGCGAGCTCGCGTCGCATGTTACTATGCTCTCTGACGACATATCAAAATGTGTTAAAACTTCTGTACTACACAAAAGATTTTTAATTGTTTTAAAAACCTTTGAATGTAACGTTGTCCATTTCCAGTGCCTTCCCTTTTTGAGCAAGTCGTAAAGAGGGTTAATATGAGTGTTTAAATTTTTTATAAATTTTCCATAGAAATTAACCATGCCCAGAAATGATTTTAGTTCCGATACATTAGTTGGATGAGGCATATCTAATATTGGTTTCAACTTTTCCGGATTTACTCGTACTCCCCTTTTATTTATTACGAACCCTAAATACTTTACTTGGTCTGTTATAAACTCACATTTTTCTTTTTTAATTTTTAAGCCGTTCATTTCCAAAATACGAAATACTTGTTCTACACTTTTTAAATGTGAATCCAACGATTTACTTTTTATTAAAATATCATCATAAAATACTATTACGTCGGGGATACTTTTAAAGAGATTTGTCATTAGTTTTTGAAAAATTCCGGGACTAGAAGAGAGACCATACACTAATCGGTTGTATTTAAACAGTCCTCTATGTGTGTTAATGACAGTGTAGTTTCTAGACGTTTCATTTAAAACTAACTGATTGTAAGCTTGTGATAAGTCTAACTTGGTAAAATAATGATTACCACTCAGGCCACTAAATAAATCTTCTACCTTTGGAACCGGGTACCTATCAACCAACAAAACTTTGTTAAGTGTCACCTTATAATCCGCGCACAGCCGTATTCCGCCATCCGCCTTCCTCGCTATGACCAACGGCGTGGCCCAGTCGGACCGGTCAACGGGCTCGATGACGCCGGCACGCAACATTGCGTCCAGCTCCGCATCTACTCGCGGGAACAGCGCGTACGGCACCGGGCGCGCGCGGCAGTAAATCGGCTGCGCTCCGGGCCGCACGTACAGCTTGACCTCTTCCCCCGTATACTTGCCCAATGTGCCATCAAATAGCTTCTCATGCCTGGAGATAAAATCATTTAGCAAGTTATTTTTACTTGTTACTATATTATGAACTTCTGTACACTTACTTAGCTTAGGTATTTCTATACACAATTCAGACAACCATTGTCTCCCTAATAAACTAGTACTACCTTTATTTATTACATACAAATCCAACCTTTTCACCTTATTTCTATACTCAACATTTATCTCTAAGTACCCTATTGGATAGACAGCTGAGCCGTCGTAAAATTTTAACTTTAATTTACATGTTTTCAGAGGTATATCTCTAAACAATTTTGTGTATGTTGAGTAGCTTATGCAAGATAACGCCGACCCCGTATCGACTTCCATTTTTAATGGTTTATCGTTTATATTAACTGTCATACACACCGGTCTATACTTCGCTAAAGACATCTGGTACATTGCCTCCTCGTCATCGCCCGACGCTTCTCGTTCCTCCCCGGAGCTGGCACTCGCTGCTGGTTCGCATAGCCAGTGCGCTGCACCGGCAGCGTCGATGGCCGCGTCGCCGGCGTTTCCTCGATCGCGTGTACCGCGTGCCGCCGCTGCCGCGCCCCTGCGTCGCTTCCCGCCGTCCTCCGCGCTGCGGCCGCTCGGACCGAGCGCGCGACCTCTGCGTGACCTTCCTCGCGCGCCGTTGGAGTTTGAATTAGACGATGTCTTATGGCGCTCGAATTCCTTCGTCATGCATACTCTTCGTAAATGGCCAATTTTTCGACAGTAGCTGCATTCAAAATCTTTGTACCTGCAGTTTTGCCAGCTATGTCCATTGGCACCGCACGCTGAACAATCTCTGACTGCTAACTTGTGCATCTTCTCGCTAAGTTCCCGGTCCGGAACTTGTTCCCGCGAGCCCTCGACAGCTCCGGCGTCTCGCTCGGCTGCCTCCAGGGTATTGGCCAACTGTAGCGCTTTGTTGTAGGCTATGTTATTTTCTGCGAATAACCTCTGCCGAATCAGATCGCTACGCAGACCGCACACAAACTGATCGCGTAGGTTTTCTTCTAAGTTCGTTTTAAACTCACAGTACCTAGCCATCTTTTTCAAGTCAGCCACGTAGTCCGCTATCAATTCACCTGCCACTTGCCGTCTTTGACGAAATCTATATCTCTCTGCCAAGATTGATGGTGTCGGTTGCAGATGTGCACGCAGTAGATCCACCGCGACCGTATATGATAAGCTTGATGGCTTACTAGGACTCGCTAATGTAGACAACAACTCGTAAGCCTGTTCCCCGATTATCGCGATTAAAGTAGGCAACTTTAAATCGTCCGTTATTTTGTTAACCACAAAGTACATTTCTAGCCGCTCCACATATGTTGACCAGTTACCGGTTTTCACATCGAAGTCTTTGATTTTTCCCACAGACATTGTCACGATTGTCCACGTTTACACGACAATACTATATCGTCAAATCTGCACCGTAAAAAGTTTATATTTTTAATCCTCGTCGCCACTGCTAAATAAAAGACGTGTGTTCGAACCGAGCGTATATTTTAACTGAAGAGACGGTACAAGTGCACGCTTGCTTATGAGTACCCACGTATACAACATAACCATCACGGTTCATGAAGTACAGCCTGGTGTCAGACAGACGGACAGACATACAGTGGTGTCTTAGTAATAGGGTCCCGTTTTTTCCCCTTTGGGAACGGAACTCTAAAATATTTAAATATTTAATTTTTAATATATTATAGAAAAATATTAATGAATTTAAAATAAAAATAATAAGTTATTTACTATATTAAATTAAAAAAAAACCTTCATTTTATTTAAAAAAATGATAAAAAATAAAAAAAATATGTACACATTGCCCATCGCTAGGAAGATATTTTTTTCACCATTCGATTTGTAAATTAATTATACGTTTTCCGTTAATTTTAGTGGCCGGTTAAGTATAACTCAAACACATCCCTTACACAAACAGAATATTAAAACATAACCCATCCAAATCCGAGCCTTTGGTACCGACAACTTGACCTGACCTAACTTGAGGGCTGACCTCAACTCAAGTTTACCTTTATACAGGGTGGTATTACATCTTGTATTTTTTTGACACCAATCGATGGGGTCAATCATATGGATCAAATCTTTCTAACAAACATGTTATAAATAATGAAAGAAAAACCATGAAATCTTAAGTTATAAATTCAATTGGATAAGATAATGCACTTTTACTTTTACTCTTTACAATTGAAGAAAGAAGTTTGCAATTTTCGCGTGTTTGGTTGTGCAAATTGCGATCTTCTTATCTAAATAGTTCTTCGTCATTTTAATAAATATGTTACGTCAAAGATAATTTAATAACCTAAGTAATCGGATGGAACTTTGGGTAAAAGTACTTCATCTTTTCCCATTGTACTTCTATAATTGTTCATTTAATTTATCATTTTTGTTTGAGAGATTTGATTATTATGATTGACCCTATCGATTGACGTCAAAAAAGTACAGGGTTTTATATTTTGGGATTTTAGCCGGTTCCACCGAGTGAGGCAAGTGAATTTTCTTTTTTTAAATAAAAGAATTGTTTCCTTTGAGTAAAATCTGCTATCTCCAGAATAAATTACTGTCCCTTTACCCCTGATGATGTTAAAGTCCCTGGTGTATTAAAATAAACTGCGATAAGTACATCATCATCTGACTTCCAGTCTAACCGAATACCACATCTACATAATTATGCTTCTATACTAATATTATTACTCGTATAAAGCAGAAGAGTTTGTTTGTTTGTTTGGTTGAACGCGCTAATCTCAGGATCTCTTAGTTCGAATTGAAAAAATGTTTTTGTGTTGGATAGTCCATTTATCGAGGAAGGCTATAGGCTATATAACATCACGCTACGACCATTAGGAGCGGAGCAGGAATGAAAAATGTTGCAAAAACGGGGATTTTTTTCCCTTTCGTTTTATGTGACGCAGACAAAGTTGCGTGCAGGGTCAGCTAGTTTTACATAATTATGGAAACTAACGACTCTCATAAAAAGTGGAATAAAAACCATTATTGAAAGTGATTTGGGACAGATGGCGTTAAAAATTCCACCCTGTATGTTGTCAACACCGACGGAAATAGACCGGTGCACAATGAACGAGGCAGAAATAGACTTCTGGAGTTGTTTAGACATTTTTTATAGACTGACTCTTTGGTGCAGTGGTCGCACGCGTGACTGTTGAGTATTAGGACGCGAGTTCGATTCCCGGGACGGGCAGGGTTATTGGGTTTTTCAATCTGGAATTTCTCAGTAGGAGTCGGAGCCACTAAGTCTAGATTTGTTCCAGGTTTATGGAAGAGCTTCCGGCCGATGTTTAGGTTAAGCCGTACTTGCCTAGGTTGGTCTGTGGATGGATGACTACCCTTTACATACCTAGTTTCCTCCGTGCCTCGGAAAGCACGTTAAGCTGTTGGTTTCGGCTGTCATTTCCATCTTTGGCAGTCGTTACAGGTAGTCAGTGGCCCAACAAGTCTGACAACCAGTCTTACCAAGTGGTATCGTATTACCCAGTTACTGACTGGGTTGTGGAGGTCAGATAGGCAGTCGCTCCATGTAAAATACTGGTATTCAGCTGCATCCGGTTAGACTGGAAGCCGACCTCAACATAGTTGGGAAAAGGCTAGGCAGATGATGGTGATGATGGAGGTATAGTTAGGTTGGAGGTCAGAAGTTATCCCATGGGAAGGTATTGTATAGCCTATGTCACGCGGGGATAATGTAGCTTCCTATTAGTGAAGGAATTTTCGAAATCGGACCAGTAGTTCCGCAGATTATTAGCTACATCCAAACTAACAAACTTTACGTCTCTAGAACACTAGTTACTTGCTAGCACCACATTTAAAAGAGAAAAATCTCACAAAATGAATAAATATACCCCGTTTTTACAAGATTTTTCATTTAAGCTCCGCTCCTATTGCGTGCGTAGCGTGATGTGATATAGCCTATATAACCTTCCTCAATAAATGGACTATCTAACACAAAAATATTTTTTCATTTCGAACCTGAAGTTCCTGAGATTACCGCGTTCAAACAAACAAACAAACTCGTCAGTTTTATAATATTATAGTATATAGTATAGATTAATATCTGACACTAGCTGTAGCACGCGGCAGTGCCCACAATCTTCGTCCGCGTGACATTAGTTGTAAAATTATTACGTCTCTGTTTGAATCGGATTTGGCTAACTATTTCAAGGGTTTTCATTTTGTTGATATCCTTTCGGAGATTACCCTAAACAGAAAGACAGATAAACAAGGATTAAAAAAAGAACCGTTTATGATATGCTCTCATTAAAATAAAGAAAGAAAGAAAAAGCATTAGCTCGCACAAGACAAAACACATCAAAATTTACAGTATTTAAAATTAATAAAATTAAACATAGATAAAAAAAAAACAATATTTATTTAGGTTATCCATTTTGTTTAAAAAGAAATGTTTATTTTCTTTCTTTGATTGTGGGTACACTGTAGTATATTTATTTGTAACCCACCTAGAACAGCAATAAAAAATATATTCCATTTTACCTAATTTACATTGATAGAATGTTAGTTTGTCTGGCTGGAGTCTCATTTCGGCGGGTTTGCCATTAAAAAACAACAAAAAAATTAAACGTTCTCCACTGAGATCAAACGGAAGTGAAAATTCGTGAATCTGGAACGAGGTTCCAACATTAAATATATCACATTTTGTCCCCAAAATAAACCTTTACTAAATAATCGTAGTCTGGACGTCACAGGCGAATAAATAGATGCGTATGCGCCAATAACCGTGAATCCTATGCCAGAGTCAGTGTTACATTATAATATTTTAATAAATGTCCTCTTCTACGTCAATTGAGCTTTTTGTATCCTCACCTCGCAAATATATGTCAAATATTGACCTGTTTTAATTTATTTTGCAATATTTCTAAATGGAAATAAGAACTATGGCTAACTAGAGAACTAAACTATTGAATATGAAATGCAATAGGTAATTAAGATCGTAACACCGAATAATCAGTTCTAGATGAAAAAAAATCTTTTGGAAACTTTCCAAATGCCTTTTCTATACAAAAAATGGTTATAATTCAGGGTTTCAATTGCAATTCACTTATAATAATTATTCTAGTTATTCATCCCCCCTAAGAAACATATTTAATAGAGACATTTTACCTGAAATAAAATGTGTATTAAACCATACTTACCTTATTCGAAACCTAATAAAACATGAGAGTAGCATTCTTGACTTCCTGCTAGTACTAGCCGTGCGGAAACAGCCCCACCGCTATCTGCGTCTCGCTCTAACGGCTCTCCCACCATCCCCACCAACCCCACCACCACCTAAGGCAGCTCGCGTGTCGATCGCGAGTTGGGTGTCATTGAGTTTGCTCATGTTTTATACCACCAGGCAGGTATTTAAGTTATTAGGTTTCGAATAAGGTAAGTATGGTTTAATACACATTTTATTTCAGGTAAAATGTCTCTATTAAACCCACTTGACCGTTATTCGAAACCTAATAAAACATGAGAGACGTGTTTGTTATCGCCTGGTGGTGGTGTCGCCAATGTGATCTAGAGTAAATGTGTATTATATTTGCAATTAAATAACAGAGTATTGATTGTGTTTTTATTTATTAATCACAATAGTAATTACAGCAATTGTTTTACTGTTAATATACATTTTGTGCTTATGATGATTAATGATTAAGGAGAGCATCTCGAAATTTACAAATAAACTATAATAAGTTAATAATGATTCTAAATGATTTTTTCTATTCTACAGGCTCAAAGAGAGTTGTAATCAAATCAGTCTTTGATGTATCTGCTCGAATCTCACGGCAATAGAATTTCTTAAAAGTATTGGCCGATTTCCAATTACCTCTTAAGAGTATCTCGTCTAGATGGAACTGCTCCATCCAGTTCTTTGAAGCTACTGCTGATCGAAAGCTGCCTGGTGTGCCCTGAATGCCAGCGTCCTTTAATGTTTTCTTCATCCAACCGGCAATAATAGAGCGGGTCGCTGGTTTGGGGTCTCCAAAAGTGCTCAAAAACAAGTTGTGTGACGATATTACTTCCCTTCTTGGGCGTGACAGATGGATCAGATGTTTGACCCAATGGACTGGGTCTAAACTTTTATTTTCTTTATTTTGTAGAAGTTTCCAGCCTGATTGTCTTCGGTTAGCTGTGTCTGTCTTTGATCCAAAAGCCGGCCAGAGAATGATATTATCTTCGGATTGAATGTAGTGTTCTGGTGAAATCTGAAGGAGTGTAAGATCGTGAACACGTCGCCCCGAGCAGAGAAGTAGGATTGAGGCAGTTTGACAGGGAGCTTCGTAGAAGTTAACAGTTTCAGGATTTTTATGGCTTAAGTATGAAATGAGCGTATTAATATCCCAAATCGGTGGCTTGGGTAGTTTAGGATGAGCCAAAGAGATCGCTTTTAGAACTTGTCTTACGAGGGTGTGCGAACTTATTTTTGTTTGATTATCCGGGTCACAAAAAGTCGAGATCGCCGATTTATGAACGAGAATCGTGCTCAGGGAAAGCCCCTCTACTTGATGCAGATCAACTAGGAATCGTGCAAATTGCGAACCAGTCGGTTGTAGTGAGTTTACCTCATTATTTTTAGTCCAGTTCATCCATCTTTTCCAAGCTGGTCTATAAGTATTAAGAGTAGACTTACGCCAACTGGATGATAAAAGAGACCTTTGTTCTTCTGACCAATCCTTCAATGTTAGCTCCCACCCCCACATCTCCAAACTTCGAGCGTCATTGTTGCCACGTTTGGAGGCGGGAGACCGGTTGAAACATCTACTAGTACCCTGGGTAGGTTCCTGATGGTGAACGGGGGACCTAATGCTCTGCTCTTCAGATCTGGTCTCCAGTATACTTTGTCCCACCGTGGAGCGACTATCAGGTAAACGCCTCTTGCTTTGTTTAGGTGTGCTAGTACTCTGGGGATCAAGTGGGGTGGTGGGAACACCCAAGCTAGCGTGTAAGTCCAATTCGCTGCTAGAGCATCGTAGCTCCTGGCTCGAGGGTCGGTTCTGTCGAGTGTGCAATAGTCCTGTAGGATATGTGCCCGTCGAGAGGCAAAGAGGTCGATTTGTGGTTGGCCCCATTTTGAGAAAATGACTTCTGTTACCGTTGGCAGAAGGTGCCATTCTGAAGGAGTTTTCTGACGAGACAGGTGATCCGCTTCCGAGTTGTAACTGCCTGGCAGGTGATAAATCGTCATGTGGATGTTGTGCTGATCTAGGATTGCGAATGCTTCTGCTGCAAGGTTTACTAGGGCTTGAGATTTCGTGCCGCCTTCGTTGCGTAGGTACGATACCGTGGTTTTGTTGTCGCACTGGACTAGTAAAGCCGAAGCCCTCAGGTAACGACAGTGATCTCGTAAAACGTTTATTATGGCAATGAGTTCTTTTTGGTTGCAATGTAACCCCTGTTCCGTCTCTGACCATGTGCCTTGTAAGCTCGTGTTGTCCAGCAAGGCACCCCAGCCGATGTCGCTCGCATCGGTTGTCAGATAGTGAGATGGTAGGGGACAGTGAATGATTGAAGGGACTCTGTAATTCGTTAGCCACCACAAGAGATCGCTTTTTGCTTTTGAGCTTAACTGAGTTTTTGTGCAGGCAGGTGCCTTCAGAAGAGCATTTGCATGTGTTTGCAGGCTTCGATAGTTTAATCTTCCTCTTGTCACGACAAAACTGGCGAAGTTTAGTATCCCTATAAGTATCTGAAGTTGTTTCAGATCCACCGAACGAGATTGCAGGGAATTCGAAACGTAGTTTTTCAGTTTGGATGCCGTTCTTTCTGGGAGATATTTGATATTTTTCCATGTGTCCCATACGATGCCCAAGAACTCCAGAGACTTTTGTGGAACTAGGACCGACTTTTTCCTGTTTATTATCCATCCTAGGTGTTCGAGCAAATTTATTGTGGTTGCAACATGGGACTGTAGAACCGAACGGTTCTGATGGACTAGGAGGAAATCGTCTAGGTATACTAGAGTGCGGATGCCTTGTTCCCGCAGCATCTGGGCTACCCAGTTTGTTAGACTGGCAAAAGCTTTGGGAGCAGAACTTAGACCGAATGGCAAGCAAGTCATCTCGTACAGTTTTTCGTTGTACATTAGACGTAAGTATCGCTGGTGTGTTTGTGCAATCCGTAGATGAAAATACGCTTGGTGCAAATCTATTTTGGCCATCCAGTCGCTTTCCTGAAGGAAGTCGGGCACTTTGTGGATATTTATTAGCCGGAATTTGTCGGTGTGAACATACTCGTTTAGGTTTTTCAGGTTGAAAATAGGCCTCATCGTGCCGTCGCTTTTCGGCCGAAGAAAAATTGTTGATATGAAACTCGGGGACCGCTTGGCCTCTCGTATTACACCTTGTGATAACATTTCCGAAATTATGTTTGACATCTCTTGCGAGTGTGCAGTTAGACGGTGACGAAAATGTTGACTGAGCGGTGGTTTTCTCTTGAAAGGTATACGGTAGCCTTTTATAATTTTTTGAATGTAGGGCGGTGCCCCGAGCGCTTCCCAACGGCTGTGGTAAAATTGAAGCTGACCGGCACGAAAAGGTATTCTCGAGTCAATATTTGCGTTTATTTTGTTCTCTCCTATCCCGGCGGGATGAGGGAGAGTTTGCCCTGCGGCCTTTATGACCCTCGTTATGTCCTCCTCTTCTTCCACCTTTGCCTCGAAAGGATTGATGATTTTGGTCACGGTAGTTCCTTTTAAAAGCAGGTTTGTTTTCCCGTTTTGGGGCCTGAGATGTTTTTGACGGAGGACCGTACGACGTACTTGGTCGTTGCGATGGCCCCGGATCGTTCTGCGGTGCAGAGTTTGTGCGATCCTTATTTTTGGGCCAAAATACGCTTTTCACGCCTCCTGCTTTTTCCAGGACAGTTGTAAACTTGTCGCTGTCAAATAAGTGCGAGCATGTCGGTGGGATTTTCCGCAATGCACTTTTATGATACGGGTCCTTCACCGAAGCTATAATGGCCTCTCTTCTGTATTGTACAAGCTCAGCTCTGTGTCCACAAACTAGTTGAAATATGTCACTTGTTATTTTTGGATACTCACCTTTAGTGAAAATTTCGGTTATTTTCTCAACAATATTGGCATGGTTTAACTGCTCAGATTGCTGTGCCCATAATAAAAAACTACGCATTTCATTTTGCATTACATCCCTTTGCTTTAATAAAGCATACGTTATACCTGAAAAAGCTTTTTCCATCTGTGCTGTAAACTTAGAAGTATCATAACGCTTTATTTCGTCATTATGTTCGAGGTTAGTAAAACCTGGTTCATGAACATACAGCTTTTGTACGTCTGCGTACCGTACACTGTTCCAATCGGAAAGCCCAAAGCGTTGCAAGATTGTTAACTGATCCAAAAATGCTGATGAAGCATGAGGAACCGATGGTTCCTTCAACTTTGTACCGATGCTTAGACTAAACGTATTATCGCAGCATGTTCCGGCATCAACAGTGGATGAAGGAGGTAAGGGGTGTTCATTGGCCTCCTCTTCAAATAAGTCACCGCTAATGTTAGGATCTACATAAGAGCTACATTCTTCTTGATAAAATTCTCTTGGAGTGCTAGTTTGCCGCCGGGACAGCTCGTATTTTAGGTTAGACACTTCGGTTAATAATTTGTTTAACTTACTTGAGTCCCGTTTCCTTTTGGATTTGTACTTCCTTCGACGTCTGTTATTACGGTTCGTACGATTGATTGACGAGGAGCTTGAGCTTGTTGATGAACTACTGCTCGAGCTCGACTCTGTACTTGAAGATCGTTTACGCTTCCTTACGGCATCGGCACCATTACGACTCTTCTCCACCGCACCTTCCTCTCTCGTTGCAGCGGATGGGCCTGCCTGATCCATGTTCGTATTCGAAATCTACAATTTAGATTTACGATACTGTTGAATAAAAACGCAATATCAAAATACGTCAAAATTAATAACGTTCAAAAGAAAAAGAACAAAGACAAGATTTAGAAATAATATAAAAACATCTAATTCAAATAAGTTTTCCGAACGGTTTCACCGTTTAAAAATTTTAGCATTACTGTAGGTAGGTAAATTGTAATTATTTCCCAAATATAGTCTACAATAGTATTTCGTAAGTATACCTACTTACGTAATTAGAAATCAAATTGTAACAACAATGAAATCAAACTGTTACCGTTCAAAGTGAAGTAATTTGCGTATCAAAAACGGAAATAAGTCAGTAACAGTTTAGGTATGAAGGTATGCCGAAAAAGCAATGGTACTTACCAAGACAGAATAATTTACCTTTGTCAATTATTAAACACTTTGCACTGTTGCACAATAATATTATCACTGCACGACACAATAGTTTTAACAAAGTGACTTGTAGGACAAGCACTTTTTACTAGCGACCTATTTGGTCGGAAATCAAAACGCCAATGACACCCAACTCGCGATCGACACGCGAGCTGCCTTAGGTGGTGGTGGGGTTGGTGGGGATGGTGGGAGAGCCGTTAGAGCGAGACGCAGATAGCGGTGGGGCTGTTTCCGCACGGCTAGTACTAGCAGGAAGTCAAGAATGCTACTCTCATGTTTTATTAGGTTTCGAATAACGGTCAAGTGGGTTTAATATTATTTCACCCTTCTTTATAATATTAAATTACTATTGTTTTTTAAATCCGTTATTGGTCTAAATTTATTTTAATTCTATTTGAATGTTTATGTAATTAAATATTTAATGATAATTACTATCGAAATTAATTTAAGTACCTAATATAGTTTTTTCACCTTTTGCTGCATAAAACATGCCCATTGTAACTTAAATAGAAGAAGTCACTGGCTCCTAAAATGCAGGTACTCTAACCCAGCTCTGGAGCCAGAGTTTCACTTTATATGTAACCTGTTTTAATGGCAATAAAGAATTTTATTTAATTTTTATTAAAGTATGAAAAATTAAATAAACTATAGAAATTAAATTAACCTTGGAGTAAACTAGTAAGCACACAGATTCAGTTGGACGAGCGTCACTTCTAATAATCATAATCGTACATGTATGTATGCATGTATGCCATGTATTTTTTAGCGGGATGCTATATTTGAACACATTTTTGAGGTTATTAACACGTAGGCGCGTGGGAAACTATAAAAAAAAACGACCATCTTGCCGCCCTCTAAATTTTGACGCCCTAAGCCCGGGTCTACTCGCCTATAGGGAAATACGCCCCTATGTCTGTTTCCATAAGCTTAGTAAATTGTTATTTTTTTTCATGAAATATTACTGTAAACATACTTGTAATAGAATTTCGTTTGTCACCTGTAAAATGTGACTAATATAAAAAAGACAGACGGCAATTTTCCAGCTGTCAACCTGACAACATAGATTATTTACATAATCGTTTAAAAAACTATTAAAGGCATAAACGGTTGTCACTCACTGAATGGGCATCAGACACAGCCACTTTGCTTCACTCGACACTCAATCTACGTACCTGGACCATTGATAGTGACTGATACTATACTATTGTAATATTTACAATAGGTCAGTCGAGCCACTGACTTGGATTATGCAGTTGGTAAAGCGTCTATTCTACAATATAATACTGGAGTAATCTACACCGTATACCTATCTATCCACACAAAAAAATAAATGTACAAAAATGCGTAAAAAATTCTGTGAGACAATGTTGGAGCGATTTCGTACGTCGTATTTATTATTATTTATTTATTACTAGCTGACCCGCGCAACTTCGTCTGTGAGTGAGGGTTAGTTTTCTACATCTACACTAATATTATAAAGAGGAAAACTTTGTTTGTTTGTTTGTTTGGTTGTAATGAATAGGCTTAAAAACTACTGGACCGTTTTTAAAAATTCTTCCACCATTCGAAAGCTACATTATCCACGAGTAACATAGGATATATTTTATCCCCGTACTCCCACGGGAACGGGAATTACGCGTGTGAAACCGCGTGACGTCCGCTAGTTTTAAATAAATAGTATCCTATGTTACTTCTAATACCTCCAAGAATATGTGTACAAAGTTTCATGATGATCGGTTGAGTAGTTTTCGCGTGAAAGCGTAACAAACAAACTTACATTCACATTTATATAATAGTAGGGATAGGGAAGTAGGGATAGGGATAAGGATTATTTATAGTCCCAAGTGATGAAGCCCATACAAATTAAAATTGCCGTTTTTGGTCACAGAACCCTTGTCTAAAACATAAAAAGCCACTTCTTAGTCCCAAAGTGACGGTTTGGTGTGCATTATCAAGCAATGCAATAATTGGACCATATTTTTTTGAAAATCGTCAAGGGCAAGCCATTTCTGTGGACTGCGTCTCTTATCGGCGCATGCTGAACGAATATTTTCTACCACTAATGAGAGAACATCCTTCCTTCAGTACGCACACATGGTTTTAGCAAGATGACGCCCGCGCCGCACACGGTCAGAGAGACCATGGCGATTCTGCGTGATTTCTTCCCTGAAAAGCTGAAAAGTCGTTTCGGTGACATATTCTAGCCACCCAGGTCGCCGGATCTTACCCCTATGGATCTTTTTCAAATCAAATCAGAAATATTTATTTGCAAGAAATACGTCACACAACAAGGAAAGATCTTATGTCCTAAAAGTCATAGTATTCTGCCTGCAAGCAAACGTGCAAATTAGTATTATTATTTAGTAACATTTTAGTAACATTATCATGCAATTAATATTATTACAATTTTTATAAATATAATTTATTTTTAAAATTCCATAAATTCCTTAACGCTACAGAAACAACAATTTAGTAGCCACTCGGTCTATTTTTTTAAATAAATTACCCTGCAACATTTTCAAATCATTCGGAATCTTATTATAAATTACTATACACATGTTAAACACATTTTTGTTATAAATATCTTTATGACTAGGTGTTTGGTCCTGTGGGGGGTGGTACCTACGTCAAAAAAATAAAACCGACTTCAGAGAAAACAAAAAATTGAAAAATAATTCAGAAAAAACGCTTCAGAAGTCGGTGACCTTTGTTTGATTGATTTAGTTTTTTTGTCACCAACTTCAGAAGCGTTTTATTTTTCACTTTTTAGTGGTTCACATGTGCTTACCCCTTCACAGCGTACCGGCGTGATTTTAGGTTATGAACTGGTGTAAACAATAGACAGATATGAGATTTCGGCAATCCCAGAACATTTGCTATCATTTATTAAGGAGTTCCGTTGCATATTTCCAATGTTCTTCATCAGATCTTCATCAAATTGAAATGGGATGACTTCAAGAAAGTACACTTCCTAAAACTACCCAAATTACTTCTAGTGTGCCTATAAAATGTGAAGAGTTTCTCTATATTTCTCCAGAATCCCATCATCAGATACTGATTTGATGATTATGAGACCACGCAGGAAGGACCAGGTTTCAAATAAAAAAAGAACCATCAAAATCGGTTCACCCAGTCGAAAGTTCTGAGGTAACAAACCCAAAAAAAATATACAGACGAATTGAGAACCTCCTCTTTTTAGAAGTCGGTTGAAAATAAAGTTTATGAACAAACCCAGCGACCATCTCACCATCTCGCGAGGTTAATGGCATCCCGACATCACTTTTCTAGCGAGTGGCACTAAATACGGAGGCTAGATTCCAAGAGTGTCTGATGGGTGACGGTCAACATTTAGGCAAAATATTTTAAATAAAAAATCCGTACTTGTCTTCTTTGAAATAGATTTTGAAATAAACGTATATCATTAGAAGATTTTTAATTAACTTTTAATTCCTGATAGCCAGCGGACACCCTGTATACAGGGTGTATTTCACCTCATCACAAAACCGTTAACCAAGCATTCTGTACATGAAACTAAGTAACTTTATGCAAAAAATATTGCTAGGAAACAACTTTTTGAGTTTATAAATCATGTTTTGTGGTATAATTCAATGTAACGCACTCAAAACATTGTGAGGATGCGATAAAAAGTGGTATTTAAAAAAATACTTGTCAAAGTCTTGCAACTTTGACCCCCCATATCTCCGTAACTAGAAGGTTCCCAGGTATAGTGTGCAACAAAAAAATGATCAGAATGACGAGGAGAACAAATGCCTTTCGTTTTCGTTAAGAGGTGTTTTACACCCTTTATGTCTGTTCATAATTTCAACAATACGTAGTTAAAACTCAAAAAAAATACTGATAGAAAATTTAAAAATAATAATAAGGTGACATTATACTACTGATATTTATAGTCTTTGTCAATCAGAGCATTCTCCCTTTTCTAAGTATTGAGGAAAGCACCCTGTTCTTATTACCACAATTGCTTTCCTTAAGAATTCGGCTATGAAACGCAATATAAAAATCTGGCAGCTAGTTCCAGAGATTAGAGCGCTCAAACAAACTCTTCGCTGTATTAGTACCTATTCAATATAGATTTTAAAGAGTAAAGTGTAAGTTTGGAAAAATAATATATGGATAAAATGAGGGCGTTGTTAGTGACTTTCTGGCAGCCCTGGCAGTAACAAGCAAATGACATTAATTACCGAGTTTGACAGAAAATGTAGTATTGCCAAGTAGAAATTATGTAAATCTGCGTTTCACCACTATCTAAACTTTTTTGTTGTGATTTAGGAAATAATCTTCAAAATTCTTCACTCGATTTTATAAATTCTGTCATTGATAGCTTACCGAAGATTACTGAGTGCCACAGAATTATCTTTCTTTGACATGGACGAAGTCGCGGGCACATAATAGATGTCTCATAAAGTTACCTATGATGGCAGTAATCATACCTTACAATAATAGTCTCGCCGCTGTCTTTGTCTAGACTAATATTATGAAGAGGAAAAAAATAAAAAAATATTTTTGTGTACGTATGTTTGTAATGAATTAACTCAAAAACTACTGCGCCGATTTAACCATTGGAAAGCTACATTCACTCTGAGTAACATAGGCTATATTTTATCTCCGTACTCCTACGGGAACGGGAACTGCTTGGGTGAAACCGGGTGACATCCACTAGTAATTAATAAAAAAGAAAATATCTTTCAGATTTATAGTTTAAATCTAGAAAAATGTGATTCTTACCAATTCCTTGTTCTTGGCCGTTGGCCATCTCATAATATTATTACCAATGAATTCCCCCAATATAACTGGTATTTCTCAAATAAATTACACACATTTAGTTAAGAAATATGTATTAAGTATGTATGTACATTATTTACAGTAAAACGCACTGAAAATAATGTTACTAATTGTCTTGATCAATAGGCCAGTATCAAAAAATTACAAATATATTTAGTCCGTCAGTTAGAGTATTGGTAAATAAAGGACACGTATTTTTTGTTTCGGTAAATCAGTGAATATTGACAAAGATAAAACGCATCAAAACTCGGTTGTGGTCATGACGTCAGTACGCTCTAAAAATTAAATAAATAAATAAATGAATATCGCTGGACATTAACACACAGCGCCACCCACACTAGATAGTTGATATACTACATTATATACTTTTTTGTTTGTAAATACATACTTACTACTTATTATTATATAAACATCCATGACTCGGAAACAAATGTCCATGCTCAACACACAAACTTTGCTCCTTCCTAAGAACGTGAGGCAGCGTCACTATCACTACGCCATTCGAGTTGTCGCATTTATACCTATGTATTGAGAATTTTAAAAGCGTCGTATCGAAGGAAAAAATGCGCGTCGAATATTTTTTGATAATCTAACTGACGGACTAAATAGTTTTTTTTGGCGTCTACCCTATCTGGGAGGTTCAGAATGTTGTGCTGAATGCGTGCTTCAGAAAGAGACGCAGGTATTATTACAATTAACGTTTCATCTTAAAATGTTTGTCTGTCCTTACGTTTTGGACAGACAAACATTTTAGCTTTGTGCTGGCGAAAGCGTCAGAGTAGCCCGCGAAATTTAAATTTTATACATTTTTTGCAATTAACAGGACAGTCCTAGGTTGTACGTTGATTAAAATATTGTTCGCAACAGTAAGATGTATGTAGTTACAGAATTATAATCATCAAAATCATCAATACAACCCTACAAGTTCATAAACTTTGAGGAACTGCTTTTCCAAGGTAAAAATCGTTCTTTTATGAACTGAGCTACCCTTACCTTACCCTTAGCCTTAAGTAGTGCTTAATTCATACTAAAGTGGTCGGAATTTTGATTTTTCGCGGAGTCGCGACACCGCGGGCAACCGCGTAGCTATCCCAAGTCTTTCAATAGATACCTTTAGATAGATAGATAGATAAACCACACACAAAAGACATAGCACAACACGCAGTAGTACAATTAAAATGATATAGTTCACTTATTAAAAACAAGGTGCCAATATACAAAAACAAAAACAAATTTACGAAATAAGATAGCGCTGAACTTCACGTCAGAAAAAATTTGCATCTTTTTGGTAAAAGAGGTGACAGACATAACTACAGTACTAGAAATAGGGACCAATTAGTTCAGCCAGGCTTTAGACTCGCTAAAGTAGACTCATCTTTCATGGGGTACTGTTTGAGATGCTATAATAAAATTCCACAAAGTATTCTTGAACTGAATGAGACGAAATTTAAAACATGCATTAAACGCACACTTTGTCAACAAGCATATTACAAGTTGAGCGATTATATCGCTGATAGAGATGCTTGGCTCAATGCTGGTCCTGCTCCATAAGGACAGGGACGCATAAATTGATAGCATTAAATGGTATTGTTGGAGCTGCTGAAGATTGTACTTAACTATCTTTGCATTGTATAGATTCAATGTTAGTATTATATAATCGCATAGCCCATATTGTGTGAGTACTATGTACTAGAAAGCTATCATTCACTGGAAGCCTACGGCAGTTCTTGACTAGAATGTGCCCTGGCGGTTGAGAGTATGTCATGCTCTCTCAAATGTCTCGCTGATGGTGGCGCGTGTGTCGGACCATTTAGTTCCCTTCAAAATGGTTGAGCTGAATGGTGCTGATCCATGCGTCATGTTCGTGAACGGGCGCTGTCAGTTGTGACTGGTCATCTCTTAGTCGCCATGGGTTATTGGAATTAATTATTTAGTTTTTGAGTTGTATTTTATTTTGTTTTGCTATGGACACTTTTAACGTGCACATCTTGCTACATTGTTCTCACATAATATACCATCTCAACATGAATGATGTAACCAAGATTTTGTAACAATATTTTGATTTAAAAGAGTGTCCATGGAGTTTCTTGCCCGTTCTTCTCCATAGAGATCTACGTTAGGGAATGGGCAACTACAGTACTTTCACAGTTTTTATGTCTTGTGACTGGGACTGTAGCTACTTTAAATGTTCATTTTGTTTCGACAATTCAAAAGTGCCTGTAACTGGCCTACTTGAAATAAATGCTTTGATTTGATTTGATTTGATTTGGGATGAAGATAATGCTTCAACGGTTTTACAGTGAAACTGCGCTGCCGACTGCTGTCATTGTGTCAATTTGGGCCTAAGAGTAACTGCTCGAGCATGCTCGTGCATAATTTTGCGGCTCCAATATATGCTCGCATACGCTATCGTCACTAGAATACGGAATAACATTTGTTAACCTACCTTAGCAGCTAGCGTCTAGCAAAGAAGTCCTTGCATGGTACCTACAAGGTGTAAAACCTCATCAGAAGCCGTTAACCAAGCATTCTGTACATCAAACTAAGTAACTTTCCGCAAAAAATATTGCAAGGTCTTTTTTTTGGAGGGAAACATCATGTTTTGTGGTAAAACTCATGCAACGCACTCAAAATATTGTGCTGATGGATGAATTGAATGGTACGGGGTTGGTGGAGGTGTTTAAAGTAAAAATCTTAAAAATAAAAATTGTTTTTAAAAAAAAGCTTGTCAAAAAGTTGTTACTTTGACCACCCAATATCTCCTTAACTAGAAGGGTACCAGGTATGGTGTTCAGCATAAAATGATCGCAATGTTAGGGAGAATAAGTGCCTTTTGGCTTCGTTAAAGGGTTTTTTACACCCTTTATTTACTCGTGTACTGCTCTGCAGCACCTGTTAGCCGATGATGGCGACTGTGCTGCCACAGGTGATAATGGCGGTAGACTGTGCAGATACCAGAAAAAACACGCTCATGGGGCACAAAATTCACGCGGTTTTCGACTCTATTTCCATTTACATTTTAAAATCAGTTAGAAATCGCGGAATATCTTGTGGCATTTTGTACTGACCCATAGTTTACTGTTCTTGTACATACTTTAGTTTACTTCTGATTGAGTATCGCTGTCAAAATGACAGTGATCGTTGCTGTCACTGTCAAGTCTGTCAAATAACAGTGGTCTTTATTCTGATTACAATAAGGTTGTTGTTATTACTGTCATCATCTGCCTAGCCTTTTCTATAACATATGTCATCGTAAAATTGTCAAGCACGTCAAGCATTTTATATTACAATATAATGTGTTTCTCTCTAGCGACATTGTAAACTCTCGAATTATTGTCAACTGAACATACGGAAGTATCTCTGCCCCCATAATCGGGACTTGGGGCACCCCCCCGTTAGGTTAGTTAGGTTCCTTTAAACCCTGCACTCGGAAACAGAGACCTCGCGAAGCGGGATTGCGTCGAATATGCTTTTTAGGGGAATACAAAGTGTTTTAGAGTTAGGTTATATTAATCGGTATTTCTCAGAAATGGTACAGTATCTTTTCATGAGAGTGGTACCACTGGGCAAGGGGACCCCTCCTTCCCTCCACACCGCGTGAGTTGACTACCATCGCATGCATTTCACGAAAAATAATGCGTTTAATTATAAGCAGTATGTTCGTTTGACAATAATTCGAGACTTTACAATATCGCTAGAGATATTACAATATAACGTATTTGACAATTTTACGGTGACATATATACCAGTATTTTACATGGAGCGACTGCCTATCTGACCTCCACAACCCATTTAGTACTGGGTAATACGATACCCCTTGATAAGACTGACTGGACTGGACTGTTGTTGGATTACTGTGACAGATGTAACAGAATATACGGATGTACTTTAATTCCCTTAGAATGCAAGTAAAACACGGGTACCAAACTATGTAGTATGTTAATAATCCCCTTTAATTCTTTTCCAGTTTTGCTGATGTCCTGGTTTGGGGTGGACCAAGTTAAATCCAACTCCTGTATACGGACTGGTAATATGCGATGAAGTACCGAAAAGTGTCAAACTGTCATTCAAGTGTTGTGTACCATAGAGTACCCGTTGTTAGATCTGTGTCGTGTTGACAGCTGCGAACATATCGATAGTATTGGGATTTGTATGTGTCACATCACTATTTTGGGTTGGCGCGAATAATAAGGAATTAGTTTTGTCGATGTCAAAAACATTACGGTTGATTTTTATTCAAACCATTGACATGATAAATTAACAATCAGTAACAAAAATGGTCAAAAAAGAAATTATAATATTATATTGCAAAAAATGACGGAGTGAAATTATTTTTCTGTATTTAACCAAAAAACGACACGGACCATGATAAAAATAATCGACAAATTCACACTACTCTTTAAAAAGTTATGAGTTAGCTTGTGTCTTATAGGTATAAACTTGAGAACCTACTCTCCTTTTACGGATCTACTCCTTGCAAACAGGGCGGCAGAGCGCTAAAATAATGCATTATTATGCATTATTTTATTTTCATTATTAGCTCGTTCTTTCGCACCACTGACCTGCTAAAATGACCTTATTCAAGCCAAGATAAGCCAGTACAGCTTGATCAATGAACACCGCGCGATATCTCGGCTGCAAGCAACGTCACAACCGCCAGCTACTTCCGACACTAAGGTCATGAGAACAAGACAAAGAGTAATACCTATGTATAGTCAAGTGACACTATAATCATGTATAGTCAAGTGATAAGCATAGTACGCGAAATTCGACTTTTTTTCGTTTTATTTTTTTGTAATTATCTAGTCAGCCTCAGGCTTTTTGTTGATGATCGCGATTTGCAATCGTAACCATTAAGTATTTACAAAACTTTTATAATTAGAATCTATGAAATATGAAAATCATTAGAATCTTATCATTATTTCAATAATTATTAGAATCTCAAAAATGCGATGTGATAACGAGTATTGTCAGTTCATTTTGAAGTCTTTCCACGTGTGTGAGAACTGTGTTGTTTTATAAAAATAATATCATAGTAAAGGACCCTTTATCATACGCAACAGTAAAACATTAAAAACATACACACTAACTTCTACGTGTTTAGTGCTGTGACTGTCATAACATTATCAACTAAACCCAATAATGATGGGAAATTATCGATGTTTTCGCAGCTCGATAAATGTATTGTGTTTGAGTGCCCACAGGAATGCGTGTTTAAATGTTGGAATTGAGGAATGCAATAATTGCATGTCATAATTATTTTAGTCACAATAGACGAACTAAAATTTCTTAAAAAAAACTAACAAAAAAAAACACTCAAACATTTTTCCTTCCTGTGAATAACTGATTCTCGTTTTCAGATTAACAATTTTTTTATCACAATGTTTCGGTAAGAATTTTCTAATTTAGAAACTTCTAACTTAGAAATTTAACATAAAGAACATTGTTAATTTGTTATGGTTACTAAAATTATCTGTACTAATCATTTAGCGTTTTATTTAGGTTTTTCCTTCTAACATTCAGCCAACCAGTCTATGAACATGAAAAAGCATGGAAATACTGTTTCCTTTTCCGTTTTGTTTTTGATTCAGTTATTTACAGGATGTATCTTTTTACTGTGGAACTTCTTCTATTTAGATAACTGTGTAGTGTTTTCGTTTTTCTTATATGTTTTTTCTTTTTTACTAATTCAAGCATGGATTTTCAGCATTATGGGCACTAAGTCTCAGCCCCCTTGTTCAGGCGGAATGCCAAAGTAAGTACTGTTTTTCTTTTTTTTTAACAAAAACAATAACTCACGAGCTTTTAGGCTTTTGACAGAAATAAAATAAAAAAGCTAATAAAAGCCATTTTACACTCGCCAGTTGCTTCTATGCTTACATTAATAATTAATTCACGTGAAAAACTTAGCAAAAAGATTGAAAATTGTAAATTACGAAAACAATGTCGTAGACTGGGTTGGCTAACGTAATAAAGCAGATTTTTTTCTTCACAAAACAGTAACAGTGTCAGCTTTTTTGTTTTATTTTATTTTTTGTTTAAATTACTTACTAAGACTGCAAAAGGTAACACATTATTAGCTAATCATTTACTAAAAAAGTTATTAAATAAGTAAGTAAACTTAGAAAAAACACATTAGGTACTTTTTATTTTAGTTTCTATCTCTTTCGTAGTTAGTGCATGAAATGTAGCTTTTACCGTTCGCTTTTGATGGCTATTCCGATTAGAACCCAAGCTTTTATTGATGCATTTCCAATATCTAACAACAAAAAAACACCTGGAATTGTAAGCATTTTTAAATAAGTAGGCACTAAACTGATCCGTAGAAGCTTGGATGACGTAGGATTCATTAATTGTTGTCAATCTGCTAATTACAACTAGCCAGAATCCATTTGAAACTTGCGATTGAACAGGTGTGCTATCGTGATCTCTCATGTATAGCAGAACCGTTTTAATCGTACTGAGAAAGGGACGGAGCTAGACGCCCTGTATATCTCTGTCTCATGTAGGGCACCAATACCTATTTGCACAAACTGTTTTGCTTATACCCAGGTACAGTAGACTGTAAGTCGATGGTAACACCTTGACCCTGGCATAGTGTAGTACAGAGTTTCAATAGACCATGAGGCCAACTAATGCTGGTTTTATCACCATTGACGTGCGACCTGCTGTACTAATACTATTACTAGTTTCGAATAGTCACTGGCAGGTGTGATTCTGTTTACGCTAAAGTTAGACAGTTTTTTTAAATAAAGCTGTGCTATCTTCAAACGCCACTGAATGTATGTTTGTTTGTGTGTTTGTTATATATCGTGTGTTACTGTTTAGTTAGATATCTACAGAGGTAAGTAAAACTGATTCATAACAATAACATCATCTACACCTTCACTGATGCACAAACGCTAACAAAACACATTTTCTTGAGACACCGTCACAGCAGCTTTCTAAATAGTAAGTAGAATGAAGGTATCAGGTTACATATACACTGGTCCCTAGTTTTATACAGCTAGAATCATAATTATGTTGGTATTTTTAAGTCCATAGTTTAGAGGTGTGACGCTATTATCATCATACACAGCCAGTCCATCTTCATCCACTGCTGTGTATAGCGTCTCTCTGTTTGTGCCTTTCGCCTTGTCGCCTTGGCAGATGAACCGCGAGAAATGCCTCTAGGCACCTATCTCTTTTGGAGATGTTCTGACTCACCTGAGACATCGCCACCACGTATTAGGGCCGTGCAATACTCTCTGAGCCATCAACTGCATAAAAATTAAACTAAAATTACGGAAACAAGATAGAACAGAAAATATTTTCTACAAATTAGGTAGCTCCGTAATTTTTTTGTCAGTGATGTGATCATCATATTTCAATCCATCCCTTATCCCACTGGGGAAGGCTGGTCAAAGCTGATTATAGCTGGCCCTTCTATAGCTTAGACCCAATCTGACCATTGAGGTCAAACTTTTTTTGAAATATAAAATGACTTTGAGAGATTTTCAACCAATGAAGATGTTTGGTACAAGCGGTGCTAGCGCCATTAGTTCCATAGTTGCCATCTCCATTTATTTGCGGTCGGTGCAGTATCTCTTCTACTTTATTTCTCTATTACTCGTCATCCAAATCATCCTTTACTTAGTGTGTTTGCAAATAAAAATAATAAGAATTTGTCTTTGATCAGTCTCAAAGAAAAATATTACGAGCAAACAAACGGGAGTAAACTAGTTGTACAATAACAACATCTTCATCCGAATTTATCAACGTTTCATTATAGAAATAATGACCCGAAGTTATGAGAGAATTTACATGAAAACCACGCGTCAAAAATAAACGACGATCGTTGGAGATCTAAAACTGGCGGCTGCGACTATCGTGGACAGCGTATTACGATCGTGACGTCGAAATCAGTTAAAATTAGCTTTTAATTAGGTAATGACTGTCTTGATCTGTTGTTTGGATGTTTGAGCGATAACTTTTTGATGTTTTCTGAAGTCTGTTTAGGTGATACAGTTCGTTGATGTAACTTTTATAGTTCTGAAAAGAAACACGGCATAAGAGCAAGAATAGTGGTAATACTAATAATAAAGTAGTCAAAAGTTCTTTGGAGAGGTGATGTCGTCGTCTTAAGTCCTCGCTACCGCATGTCTATGCCGTGATAACTTAAATATGTAACGAGTAAAATTTGAGAGGTACTTAGCTCAAAATATTTGAGTTGCCAATTAGACATCAGACCCATTTTTACATGTCATATTTGAAGTATGTGCTAGATAGTCTTGTAATTCTGATTTATCAGACTCCCCAGAAAAGAAACGGCGAAAAAAAACATAAGGGTTCAAATCTCTCCTAAAGTCCAGCTTTAAAAACAATTTCGTTTAACAAAATGAAGGGCAGTATCCAGACTGATCTTTTGAGGAAAGTATCAGACACGTTTTGAGTAAACTTGTCTTAGCTGATGGGAACCATGCATCTTCCAGTCGGTTTAGTGCACAGACTATAAAGAGGATGATTTAAGCGATCACTCCACGAATTCGGCAACCAAGCATTCTGTACGATAAATAAGTAAAACTGCGCAAAAAATATTGCTAGGAAACGACTTTTTTGGGGAGCAAAATCATGTTTTACGGTAGGATTCAATGTAACGCACTCAAAACATTGTGCTGATGGATGCGTTGATAGTACAGGAGTCGTGTTATTTTCAGTTTACATAAAATAAAAAATAAAATAAACTTGAAAGTACTTTAAAAAACTTGTGCAGAAAATCGCAATGACGGGTAGAATAATTATCTCCCCGCTTCGTCAATGGCATTTTACACCTATTGTAACTGTCATACACTCTCTTGGTATGAAGACTTGCTGAGAGGCGAGCCGACCCCAAATAAACTAGAATAAGGGCAAGAGAGTGATGGCGATGGTATTGGCAAAATCTCGCCACTGTCTCACTCATTACGTGAAATCAAAGCAATCTATAGGTAAAACTAGAACAATATTGGAACATTAAGGCGACCACAAGAGCTAAACGCGAGTTTTATAATGCGTGAAAGTATATGATTCACTGCAGTAAACAAAAGCAGAATTTTATTTAAATTATTATTTAAACAAAACAATCTCTTTGTATATCTACCTAGAACCTCAACAACATAAACATTTATTTCACAGAGCATCTAGGTATATAATTATTTTTTTCACAACTGTCAAATGTCGCTTTGACAAGATACACCTACGAATATTTATCGAAACCTGAACCTATTTGTCTGCTCACAAAACGACGAACAAAAATATTGTGAGGAAGCCAGCATGTCCTAAAACCAATGATAAATCCTCCTCCTCCTTCTCCTCTTATGGAGAGGAGGCCTGTGTCTAAGCCGTGGGAACATTATAGGTTCATTATCCCTTCATTCCTCCGTTACAATAGCATTTTACTTTCAGATAAGATGACCAAGCCACTCTGGCACAATCGATAAAACTAATTGGTTTATGATATTTGCGGCGCAACCCTACATGTGTCATTAGCAAGATTAGTGATGTAACCGTCTCAAATTGGTTTATTGTCGATAAATACAGATTAGGTGTACATCAAGGGTATTTTATCGGAAAGGTAATCTTTTAAAAAAGTAATAAATTTGTAACCGATTCATTCTCACATCGAGGTTTTAATTTACTTTGAGCGAAAGACAAGAAAAAATTTAAAAAAATCACATAGGCCTACAATAAGTCGTGGCATACAAAACAAAAAAAAAACGTAAAACAAGTCTAAATTAGAGGCCATATATTTAATTTTATATTCTCAGGGAGACAAGAGATGTAATGAATGACACGGAAAAATGTCTTACATAAGCGTTAATTCAAGAGTATTGCAGTGATAATTCAGTAAAGAATCTTCTGACATCTTGTAATGCAGGAAAGAGGGGATGGGCGAGAAAAAATACTTTCAGCAAAGGTTAAAAATAAATAAAAACAGGTATTTTATAAAAGGGTCATTCGAATTGTTTTAAAATATGAAATGGCAACATTTAGAGACTCAATTAAAATATTTCCTTGACCGTGTCATGGAGAATACTGGGATATTAACTTCACGCTTTTCTTTCAAGTACTTTTTGGCCAAGGCGCGAAATCCAGACCACAGATAACATAATACCCAGATCTAAGAAATCATATCTGCACTCGCAAGTCAATACATTTGCTAAGGGAGAGATCTAGTACATCTGTTTTGGTTTCTTTTCCACCAATAAGACACAGCTTTCTTGTTTAAAATTGTCTTTTTAGGGTTCCGTTGCAAAATGGCAATAAACGGAACCCTTATAGATTCGTCATGTCTGTCTGTCCTTTCGTATGTCACAGCCACTTTTTTCCGAAACTATAAGAATTATGCTGTTGAAACTTAGTAAGTAGATGTATTCTGTGAACCGCATTAAGATTTTTACAGAAAAATAGAAAAAAAAATTGGGGGTTCTGAAACTCATTTTTTTTTTATTAAACCCATACGTGTGGGGTATCTATGGATAGGTCTTTAAAAATGATATTGAGGTTTTTATTATCATTTTTTTATAAACTGAATAGTTGGCGCGAGAGACATTTCCAAAGTGGTAAAATGTGTCCCCCCTGTAACTTCTAAAATAAGAGAATGCTAAACTAAAAACAAAATATGATGTACATTACCATGTAAACTACCAACGAAAATTGGTTTTTGAACGAGATCTAGTATGTAGTTTTTTTTTGAATACGTCATAAATCATAAACCGCAATTTACCTTTCATTTACAACGAACTGCAAGAACTTTTATGCTATGTTACTTGCTGTTACGGAACCCTTAATGGGCGAGTCCGACTCGCACTTGGCCGCTTTTTTTTAACGTATCTCATAATCCGCTAATGATTTCTCTACTTTAGTTATATTCGTTCTCCAAAAAACTTTTACTGTCCCCGCGTTTTATTCTTCTCCCATATAGGGTTCACGCAGAGAAAATACCTGATTTCTAGCATCATAATTCTCCTATCCTTTTTTCCCGATCTAAGTTGGGGGTCGCCTTTCACAGTATGGCCTAATGTAACTGAACACCATTAATTTATAAAGAGCGACTGCCTATCTAACATCCACAACTCACTTACTGGGAAAAACAATACCCCTTGGGTAGACTGTAAGACTTTCAGGCTTCAGACTGAGTCTCAACTCATCATCTGCCTAGCCAGTCTAACCAAATGTAGAGGAATACAAGGAGCGACTATCCTAGCTGACCTTCACAACCCAGTTAGTAGGTACTGGGTAATACTATACCCTTGATCAGACTGGTTGTCACACTTTCGGGCCACTGACTACCTGTTACGACTTCCTTGTCTTTCCCAACTATGCTGAGGAATTGCTTCCATCATAAAGAGGCTCCCTCAACGTAAGCATTCGTCTGTTACAATGCCAATATTCGATTTTGTAGCATCAATTCTATACTGCCAAAGATCTACAAATGACAGCCGGAACAAACAGCATATTGTGCTTTCCGAGGCACGGAAAAACTCGGTATGTAATTTGTGGTCATCCATCGACAGACCAACCTAGGCAAGCCTCATTTAGCCTACGACTTTTGGGAAAACAGGCAAAAAAAAATCGACTTCTCTTGCAAAACTCCATCAGCTGTTCGGACATATGTATGGAGAGTTGATTTTTTTTTGTCTGTTTTCGGAAAAGTCGTAGAACAAATGTTGTTGTTTAAGATGTCAGTAATCTACTCCTGCGAGGTTGTTGGTGTTTTACAAATAACCCTGTATAGCCATGAGCTCCTAACTATTACGTTATAACGTTATTGGCAAAGAACCAGTCCACATAGGCCCACGACCCTGCTCCTACTGCCCTACTTGCCAGTAACCAAGTCAGACATAGTGGCGGCAGTCGTTATACAACCACCGGCGCCACTAATGGGCGATTTAGCCGCATTTTTTTAAATTCCAGCGATTGAAATATATTACAAGGACTAACACTGCTTTCCTTGACATGTGTCGCGTGTTTGAACAGCCTTGTCACGGTTTAGCACTACCTATAAATAGCCTAGGACACGGTTTAGATATTTATCGTGAAGGCAGGTGGGCTTTGCAACAGGTCGAGTTGTGGGAAACGGATTTTATTGTTCATTTAGAAGGGTTGGGGCTGTGGGATGTACCTCTATTTTGACAAAAATGTTTCCGCACTGCACTTGTAATCCTCGAAGGTATAACCAGAGGTGTATGTAATAGTTGAAATAACTCTTAAAGTAGGTATTAAACATACAGTTGTAAATTTTATGTTGTATTGTAGCGTAGCTCAAAATCTATTGATCTAGAACAAAAAAAAAAAAAGTTGTCTGGGGTGTTTTTGTAGTAATTAACAATAATAATTATTGGTTGAATCGCATAATGTTTCGTTTTTTTTTTTCCCACTTTCATATTTTTTTTCAAAAGTTATGGAATTGTGAACACGTTGATTTGTAAACACTGTTTTAGGCTTTCGCGGTTTAAAACTAAACTTATATTGTCACTTACGGGATATCAACATAACAAATAATCACGGAAGATATCCCGTAAGTGACAATATAAGTTTAACATTGATTTGTATTACAGAGGGTAGACAATATTATTGCCTTTCGAATAAGCTTATTTTCATCTGAGTATGACTAAAACTTTGAGAGATTTGATTTTTTTTGTACTCGCATAGAGCATTTTTCAACAAAAAAACAAAATGGCTACCACATAGCGGGTAAAAGTGTATTGGACCCAAGCCTAGGGTGTATGGTACTTTAAAATGGTTTATATTTAAGTATTTAGAATATCGCTATATCGTCCATGTCCGGACACACTGTATATCCGATATTTCGCCAATTACTTACGAGTCGTCGAAATCTAGGGAGTCCGTTTTGGCAGCCGTCAAATCCATAGTAAATTGTAACCGCTATCGGAAATTGAACTTAATTACTATTATGCTAACAAATTTAAAAACGGGTCTTGTTTTAGGGTTCCGTAGTCAACTAGGAACCCTTATAGTTTCGCCATGTCTGTCTGTCCGTCCGTCCTCGCTTAATCTCTGTGACCGTTAGCACTAGAAAGCTTAAATTTTGTACCAATAGTGGTAAAATAAAAATTGGAAAAAAAAAATATTAGGGTAGCCCCCCTATATGTAAAGTGGGCAGTGTTTTTTTTTAATTTCAACCTTAACGTGTGATATATCGTTGGAAAGGTATTTAAAAATGAATAGGGGTTTACTAAAATCATTTTTTGATGTCAATATTTTCGGAAGTAATCGCTCCAAAGATAAAAAAAAAACAATGTGTGCGCCCCCTTCAACTTTTGAACCATAAGTTTAGAAAATATGAAAAAATTCAGAAAAGTAGAACTTTATAAGGATTTTCTAGGAAAATCATTTTGAACTTGGATGGAAACAAGTTTTTGTACAAAAAAGACAAAAAGTTGTACAAAATTATTTCTGGACTAAGTTTGTAGTATAATCGTATATGCAAGCATCTTTTTTTAACTTCGTTTACATATTTTATTATCCTGAAAGTATTTTTTTTCAAACAAAAAAAGAATTATTAAAATCGGATCGGATTCAACACTTATTGTAATGGACGGGAAACTACGAAACCCTACACTGAGCGTGGCCCGACCCGCTCTTGGCCAGTTTTTTTTAACTTTGGAGTGTGACAATTACCATCAACCGGGCGAAACTCCGGGCACTGTGAAATAACTTAAGGAATAAGCTAAAACCAAAGCCTGAACTTACTAGGGGATCGAGTAGTTGCTCAGCAATCCCGCTTAAAACCGCTAGACCAATGAAGCAGTCGCTAGGAACATAGGGGCCATCCATTAATCACGTGAGACACAAAAGGGGGGGAGGGGGTTCAGAAACCGAGGTTGCGGGCCTGTTCGAAAGAGATACCGCGGTCCCGGAACATAGAGGGCGAGGAAGGAACATGGATGGGTTTTAGTCAGTAAGAGTCTGACACTCCCTCCCGCTCCGCCCAGACTGGGAGAAGTCATTTGAAGATTTCCCATCCCAAAAGAAGAAAAAAGAAAAGGGGGTTTCGGAAAAAATCACTAAATATCACTAGGGGTGAGGGGGGTGTAGTGAGACGTCACGAGTATTAATTTTTAAGCTATTGCATAGCTCCTATCGCTGGCCTAGAGCGTGCAGACCGAATCCAGAAATTCCGTAACGAAAATAACCTAACACCCCCGTAAAAAACAAATGCGGCAGTCCCCTAGTGCCACACGTCTTTTTCTTTGAACGCGCGATTTCTATCTGTCTGGACATTTTTATCACGGTGTTTACTTGTGCAAAATTAAATTAGATTACCTGTAATCCTATTTATAGAAAATATTTTGTTTTTTAATAAGTACTAAGAAAATACAGTTGATTTTGGATAGGGGTCTTAAAACGTCACCGCGTATCACCATGGAGGAGGGGGTGATTTAAAAGTTGCTAAAAACATCACGTGGTTGATGGACAACCCCCTAGGTTAACGTAAGCAGGTCGATCGATGTGGAACAATTGTCGTTGTCAAGTCAAGAATATTCACTGACTGACTAGTTCATAGTAATGCTGATATAAGCTGGTGTAATTCAAGTCTTCAACCAAGAAATGTTCCATGGGTTATTAAGAAAACTAGTACACGGCTTAAGTAGTTGCTTGCATCAAGTGATGGACGGTTTTGTCATTTGATTTGTTTCGCGTCGCGGTGTATTTTTTCTTCTCTTTCTGTCGTATAAAGGGTGTAAAACACCTCTTCACGAAGCCGAAAGGCACTTGTTCTCCCCACCATTGCGATCATTTTTTTGTTCTACACCATACCTGGGAACTTTCTAGTTACGGAGATATGGGGGGTCAAAGTTACAAGTTTTTGTCAATTTTTTTTTTTTGCACACATGTTTTTTTTATAAAGTTTTGACCTTATTCAAGTCCACGACCCCCCTACTATTCAATCCATCCATCAGCACAATGTTTTAAGTGCGTTACATTGAGTTCTACCACAAAACATGATTTATAACCTTAAAAAAAAAGTAGTTTCCCAGCAATAATTTTTTTTTTTTTATTATAATTTTTTTTTTTTTGCGTAAAGTTATTTAGTTTGATGTACAGAATGCTTGGTGAACGGCTTTGTGATGAGGTGGTTCACACCCGGTATAACATTCCCACTGCTAGGACACACAGTCTCCTCTGTATAAGAGGGAATGGGCTATAATCTACCACGCGGGCCCAACGCGGATTGGTAGATATCACATATCTTCCAATTTTTTGTTCGAGGACATGACGGTTTTTTTAAGTTACTTTGTATTGTTTTGTATTGTACAACGGGCTGACGTCCGCAACTCCACGTCAAAGCGCGTATTTTGCGTATGGGCTATAATCCACCACGCGGGCATAGTGCGGGTCGGTAGATGACACATGTCTTCGAATTTTTTGTTCGAGGACATGCCGGTTTCCTGGCGACTGTTCCCTTCACCGTTTCGAGAGCAGTGATGATGAAATAAATTACACAAAGCAACCTGCTTGGGTTCGAACCCACGACTTACTGTTCGGGCCACCACCACTGGACCACTGCTGTTCTCAGTGAAGAAGTGGTTAGCGTCTATTGACTTGTTTGTAATTTGACTTTGATTTTGGCAGAACCGAATCAATACTTCTAAAATTGACAAACGCTACAAATGTAATATTCTTAAATCACGGTTCAGCCTCTCATTTAAGACACACATACAAATGTTCAAAAGTCACCCATCAGCTTTCATAACACGGTCATTTTTTATCAGAACCTCTAACACAACAATCCCATTCGCTTAAAATATTCCCTAATTGCATATAGGTAACACCATTTATTTACTATAAACAGTAACATTTGTGCATCAGCCATAACCATTAAGTACTAACCTACTAGCCGATCTAGACAATTTATCAGTTAACTTTTTGAAATGGGATCTAACTGCAAAGCGTCAGCAAATTATCTTTAAAAATGTCGAATATCCCGAATGTGTTCAAATTTTTTGGACACCCATGAGTATTAGTTGCATACTGCATTGTTCGATCAAACTCAGCCCAGTGATCAAAGCGATCAGACTATGGCTGCAAACAAGACAGCTTTAACAGAGATATTTGAATTTTGACAAAATCCGGTGTACCTCGCACCTTCAGTTTTGTATGCCATTACAAATTTGGAGACCCATCATTCGTTACTCATACCGTTAAAGTGACTTCGGCCACATGACCGGCCGGTACCTCGAACAAAATTGGTCAGACGTCTTATTTGCGACTAAACTTTCTTCCTGGCTGAAGCTTCTGTAGCCAAAATTCGTGCACGTGGCCGCAAACTGAGGTCCCGAAATCTGGCAAAAAATCGCAGAAAACATTTAAGGATGACGCACGCTAGACCGTGCCGGATCCAAGCCGAGTCTCGGCAGTATCACAATCCATTGTCCGTTGCTCAGTACGGCTCGGAAGAGTGAGTGTGTCCATACAAACGCACGGTCGACACTCAGCTCGGACCCGACAAGGTCTACCGTGAGTCAAACGGTCAACTGTCTTGGTCGGCTAGAACATCGAACAGCAACAAAACTAACCCTCAAATATTCAACTATCGTTGCAAAAATATCTAATCGTTCTCTAAACCTGTTCCCAGCACGAACAATATATTGCTACGAGTGCGACAGTTGGACCGACCCGCGCTGCAAGGATCCCTTCAACTACACAGCACTGCCAAGAGACCAGCCTCCTTTGCAGACCTGCAACGGCTGCTGCGTCAAAATGGTCCGATATTCTAAGAGTCGTGAGTATCTTCAACATTTACCTAGCATAATCTTAATATATATAAATCTCGTGTCACAATGTTTGTCCTCAATGGACTCCTAAACCACTTAACCGATTATAATAAAATTCGCACACCATGTGAAGTTCGATCCAACTTGAGAGATAGGATAGTTTAAATCTCAAATTATGAGACGCAGACGAAGTTGCGCGAGTCAGCTAGTTAGCTTATAAATTTCCCACTGCTGGGACTCGGGGCTAGCACCATCTTAACAATATGATTATCCTCGAGTTAAGTGTGTATATATGTCACCGTAAAATTGTCAAATACGTTATATTGTAATATCTCTAGCGATATTGTAAAGTCTCGAATTATTGTCAAATGAACATACTGCTTACAACAAAACGCATTATTTTTCGTGAAATGCATGCGATGGTAGTCAACTTACGCGGTGTGGAGGGAAGGAGGGGTCCCCCTTGCCCAGTGGCACAACTCTCATGAAAAGATAATGCACCATTCCTGAGAAATACCGATTAATATAACATAACCTTAAAACACTTTATATTCCCCCTAAAAAGCGTAGTCGACGGAGCCCCGCTTCGCGGGGCCCCTATTTCCGAGTGCAGGGTTTAAAAGAACCTAACTAACCTAACGGGGGGGTGCCCCAAGTCCCGATTATGGGGGCAGAGATACTTCCGTATGTTCAGTTGACAATAATTCGAGACATTACAATATCGCGAGAAAATACACGTTATATTGTAATATAACGTGTTTGACAATTTTACGGTGACATATACAAGAACTCTACTACAACTGTCAGGTTGCCCACCAGACGCAGCACGCGTTTGTTCGGACGATCTTCCCATTTTCAATGAAGATGAGGAAGTTTACACGGTGATTAAATTACACAAAGTAATGCACCTGTCTGGGTTCGAACCCACGAGTAAGTCATAGATAATACATTATATAATACAAGAGTCATCGCCTCTGTTATACTTTTGGTTCAAAGATATTAGAGAACTAAAACAATAACAATAACCAAACCGTGTTCACTCATTAACGTTGTCAAGAAATGACAAATGCCGCCTGCGTTGTCGATTGCCAAAAGTACAAAAACTACATTCTGAACATTGGCAGGCAGCCCAATTTGAATCGCGAGTTAAAAGAAACGTTTTAATGAACGATTACTTGAGTTGAGAGCACTGGTATTTTAAATGAGAAATAAACTACACACGTTGTGTTTTCTAATCCAGAAAATTTTCATTATCAATTGTCTGGACAACCAGTTTTACCAATTGGTACCGTATTACCCAGTATTAACTGGGTTGTGGAGGTCAGATAGGCAGTCGCTCCATGTAAAATACTGGTATTCAGCTGCATCCGGTTATAGACTGGAAGGTGACCCCAACATAGTTGGGAAAAAGCTAGACAGATGATGATGAATTGCCCAAAATCGTCAATTGCTGTACACGAATAAAAAGAAGACACGCTGTCGATCCCACCCAAACGAACTGGGTTAGGAGCATGAAAATAAGATGCTCTTACGAAATATAACATCACGTCTAATATCCCTGAGGGGTTTTGCTGATAAGTACTACATTGCCCCCATATTTTGCAAGTGTTGTCTTCCAGATAGGCTAGAAGCCGAGCCCAACATAGTAGGGGAAGAGGCTAGGCGGATGATGTTGTCGTAATAAATTGAGACCTGATAATTGTGCACATTAGCACTAGAAAGCGGGTTGTAAAGTCGTAACCTATTATGTAAGATAGATAAGATTAATGATTGTGACCGTATAGTTGTGTAAACAGGAAAACATCTTGAAGAGACCTAGGTACCTAGACTTATCTAATACACTACGTTACTAGGTGCCAAAGCCAAAACGCATGAAAAAGCACACGTCACATACGCTTGTTGACTGACACTTTCGTTTGCATAAGCTTTCGAATATAAAAATTAGATCCAAGTGAAATTATGTGACGTTCTGTTTCTAGCAGTAACGTACAGAGATCAGCGCCATCTATCCAGCGACTAGGGAAGAGTTGCAATAGAAAATCCCTCATTGATAAAATGACAACGTCTGCTGGAAACCCTAATTTGAATCTGGCAACACACTCAATCTCGCCGTTTTTAATTTTGACAGTTCGAAAATCTTCACTGTCTTTAGGCTTGAAAAATACTTACTTCTCGACAACTCAATAAAAACACAATTAAAGTGTTCGAGGTTCGAGGATATGAAGAACAGGGTGTAAAGGTCTTAATCCATCCATAGAAAAGGGAGGATTCTCCGACCAGACAGACGGGTGTTGTATTGTGTTTGAGGTCCATGGGTGGTATAGCCCGATAGTTGATGTCGAGTTTTTAAAAACAGTCGTAAGTCGTAAGTCGCAGAAAATGCTAACTGCGCGATTAGGGAAACTTCTTATAATGTTAGTTCGTCATTTATCTCACAGATGGCGCTGTACTACTTTACGCAATTGGTGTGTACTAGGTTACGGTGTTTTTGATTCAAAAGTTTGCCCATTATATACGACATTACTAAACCAACTAATACAGACCTTTCTCTCGTTTCAGCGTACGAGGTGGTCCGGCGAACCTGTACATCGCAACTTCAAATAAATCTTTTCATGGTAGACCACGTGTGTATGATGGAAAGTACTGGCACAGGTCACATGTGCTTCTGTGAGGAGGATATGTGCAATGCCGCGCGCGCGCCGGTCGCAGCACTGGCCTTGGTTGCAACACTAGTCGCATGTGCATGGCTCAGGTGAAGTAGGCGTAGAGACTGCCCCGAGCGGTCGATTGTCGAGTATCTATGTCGATGACTCACAAATATTGTCCGTTTTTCACTTTCATATAACGTTGCTATCAACGCAACGTCGGTTTACGTCGCCGCGCCGACAATACGAGTAAATCATCGATATCGATAGAATACTGACAAGTGTCAACTGTCCAACCCTATCTAAAGAAACTCACTAGTGATGTGTGTTAGATAAGTTATACATATAGCGATGTATCGACAATCGATCGAGAGTACCTTTGGGCCCTACCCTAGCTGAGATTTAATTACATTTTTCGTCCAAACGTAGATGTAGTTTAGTCTTGTGGTGCTTAGTTTTTACAGCACGGCGTTAAAACTATTCCTGTTAAAAGCCGCATCAAAAAATGCTTAGCTTGAACTTTTTGAGATCGTAGTAAGTAAAGATTGTGAGGGCTTCTCAATTTTGAGGGAAATGGAACTGACATGGACATTTTAATCATGAAAAAACAATAAAATAATGCAAATCTGCAAGGAAAATGAGAAATGTCTATAACAGGTAATAAACGTCGTTATATTAAAAAAATGTGGGATTATTATAAAAGCACATTTGATAAATTTAGCAAAAAAAAAATACTGCCACAGGTGCAGTGCTGTTCGATTTTTGATCGAATAAACAGATGAAAGTTCTTGTCTTACAATAATGAAGAAAAAGATTTACCATAGGTATGCTTAAAGACTAGGCCTGGCATAATACTCCTTAAAAATCGAGAAGCTCCAGAAAATAAAACCAAAGTTTACCATAAAAAAAAAATAGTCTATCAGCTTCAAGCTTCCAGTTTGTGGTGTCAAAACTAAGCACATTTTTCTTCTAAGGCTAATCTCATGTTCAGCGATTTTTGCTCTTAAATTATTAATAAAAGTTTTCCTGGATTTAGCATGTACATAATGCTCAGTATAGACGCGTTAGTAATAAAGGGAATCATAGAGATGTGAGTGAATTTGATAAAACTAGATGGCAGTTGCGATTTTTCCGTTAAAATTCAAATTTAGAATCCCCACTGCCATCTAGTAGGTTTTTCGAATACTAATTTCTCCTGCGAACGCTTCTGATTGGTCCAATTATCGACCAATAAAATTTGCTCATAGTTGCACCTAATCTTAGAAGTGGGCACCTGTAGATAGAAAAAAAACGCCGAAATTGGGAAGAAACTAGCGTGTACTGCCGAAATATAGTCGAATAGTTACGAGTAAGTGCATCAGATTGGTGATATCAGTTTCTGAGATTAGTGTTAAAAAACGGTTGTGTTTTTATGGTCTTCTTAAAAGACGTAGGTAATTAAATTGTCAATTCAGTTCTACTTTTAATTAATTTAGCGTGTACCAAATGTTTAGTTTTAATGAAAACCCATTTTTTACAATGAAAATATTTCGTTCGCAATTTACTTGCAAAAAAGTAATCGATAGAATAGAATATTGTCACATCACTAATTTAAAACGATGCGTGTAATATAAATATAGTGATGTGAAATATGATTATCGATATTTAAATAGTTTTTTAAAGTTGAATGTAGAATAATTTAAATCAGAAGCTAGAATATATTGAAAAGCCTTTAATTTAAAATTAAGGTTCCTACAATTATAGTTTTGACATTTAATTTTCTTATTCTGCGGGTGACATAGATTATTAAAAAAGAACAAAATAGTAAAAAAGTATGCTAGAATTTAGTCGCAAAGTATGGGGTTTTATAATAATAGTGTAAAGAATAAATAATTTTATGAAAGTAAACACCAAATACATTTTAATCATTAATAATAAGTTATAAATAAATAATATATTGTAGGGTTATAAAAATGTGCTTGGTGACAAGTATTACTTGTCACTTTTAGCACTTTGTGATCATTGGTAACCAAATCGGCGGTTATTTCAAGCGGTATAACTAATTATTGGTAACAGCGACATCTGTCTTGATAAATACGAACTAAAAATCCTACATAATACTGCAACGCGCAACAAAGTTATCCGCGAGATAAAAATATACGGGGTAGAAAACGATTACCACACACCTACTACACCCACACATGATAATTTTTCAATAGTAATTTTAAAAAACGCCTTTTCCTATAAAACTACTTGGTCAAAATGTATGGAAAGCTATTTTTTGTAGTTATCGATGAAAAATATCAATCGGGGGATTTAGAATGATGTACTGAATAAGAGTAGAGAAGAGAGACAGCAACGCTAAAACGGTAACCACACCGTTTTAGCGTTGCTGTCTCTCTTTTCTACCCTGTTTAAGATTGCGATGTAGTCGACTGCACCCGTCAAGGTACACAGGTGGTATGAAATAATTTGTGGAAAAAAATCAAATTCCTATATAACTTTAGACGGACGTATTTCGATGCCTGTATGAAAAGTAGTTATTTTTACGAGTTGCATATGAGCTTCTTAACAAAAGTTGTTGATTATGACAAATAGAATCACCCCCTTGATGGATGCCGGTGTCTCAATCGCTACCCTGTATCAACAACCCCAAAAATATCGTCAGCCCTATGGTGGATGTAAATCTTTACACCCTGATCCTCATGCATCTAAAATTAAAAATAAAGATAGTAGAGTTAATTTCATTGTACACTAACATATATGTGCTTAAAATTTAAAAGGAGTGGACCTAAATATTTTTAGATGCTCAATAAAATCATAAATATTATAAAATACTTTTTTGTAACTAACTTTAAATGTGGTCCATTCAACTTTGATTTATTTTGTTATTTGCTGTTTAATCGACAGCACTGAATTTATCATGACGTCTTAAATCAGTTTTGTTTCAATTTCACTTAAGTGTGTGAAAGAGGCGGAGATATACAGGACGTCTAGTGCCATCCCTCTCCCACACAACATCCGTCGGGTAAGTAAGAATAAAAAAAACTGCTTTAAGATGTCTTGGTATGGTACCTAAACAGATATTTGTACAAGCCACCAACAAATCTGTTAGAAGTGTGAAACTTATTTATGAGTAAAGTCTTTGCTTAAATATAAAAGTAAAATTTCGTTACTACAAATAAACGGTGATTCTTACCGAAACAATACGACAGAATTCAATATTGAAACAAAATCGTTTCGAAAACAGAACGAGATCGGAACCAAAACGTATCGATAACGGAATGAAATCGTAAAGAAAATGAACACATTTATATATGGTTATACCGCTTAAAATACTGGTAAATGCTACAAAAATCAAAGGAAATTATAAGTAATATCGTAGACGCGAAATATTGTTAGTACAAAAATATATTTTTCAGCATAATTTTGCTAGAGTTAGAAATAAAAACCTAATATCACAGCAGGACGTCGAAATGTATAGTTAAAAGGTTTTTATCGCATTAGGGTTTGTCTAGCACTATCTTTTTGACTGAATTTCCAGTCGCAAATGGCCTTAGCTTGTGTACTAGAATGATTATTTTATAGTTTTCTTATTCTCTCGATCGGGCAAAGCGTTATAAGGGATTTTCAATCAGAATTTTCTCAGTAGTAGCCCAGATTGGTACCTGGTTGATGACAATAGGCTCGCACCCTATTACATCAATTTTATTATAACTGGCGAAATTATTTAAGAAACATATATCATATTACAAGAAAAAAAATCTAGTGGAGAACAGCAGGATCCAGGCAGCTGTCAGATGTCTCAACTGCATGCCTGATTAGTAAAACAAATCAATGTGGATCTATTAAAGGGCACTCTCTGCCTTTTCCTTTGTGAAGTACAGGGGTGATGTTATGTATTTCTTCTTCTCTCCTATCTATGGTTAGGAGAAAAGCTCAAAAATAGTAGCCAGTCTGCAAGGTAGGAGGGTAGAAAGAAACTTCTAAACAGATGTACGAGATAAGTTGATGAATAGTGCTCATCATTCTTCTGCACTTAGTTCTCTCCAATTACACGTCACTAAGCTCGATTCGGAAAATGTCAGCAAGTCTCTACCAGCTACCTTGCGTAGGTCAACCGGTGGACAACCACTCCAAATATGAAGCAAACCTAGGGCCCGAAAGTGTCCTACCCTAGGTCTGCCAATTCACGGTCTCCACTCAAAAACCCATCAATCTATAAATAGTAAAATACGTCAGATGAATAAGAATGGATAAAAGCTATTACCCACATGACTGATTGCTTAGACTTACGAAATAAGATGATTTATTTCATCCAGAAAACTAGACACCTGGGGCCATATCACCACCCCATTGTATTGCTTTAGTGTCACTTCTGTGTGCGAAAGAGATGGACCTATACCGGTCGTCTAGCTTCATCTCTTTCGTACACAGTAGTAACATTAAATAATACTGCTTTATAGAGGTGATGGTAGGTGTCAGTTGTGAAAAATAATGATAAGCGGTATAAGATAAAAGCTCAGGTATAAAATATGTATCAAAATAATTTGTATTTTATGTTATGTAGGGTAGGTTAGAAAAAAATGATACAATGACAAAATAAGGTGCTAGACATCATAATCTTGTAGTTAGTTCAAACAAAAGCTAAATAAACAATAATGCGATAAAAAACAACAATTTATAAATAAAAATATATAAAAGTCACAAAAAATATACATTTTTAATAACCCACGCTAGCCAACGCTGAGAACGCAATTTATACATGTAATTATACATTTAAAAATAAATTATACATTTTGACGTCACATTCGACACGTTGACGTGTAACGTGTAATACAAAGTTGAAATCCGTCATTATACCGGCTGAATATAGCGATAAAATATAGAGGTATAGAACTCTTTACTTCGTAAAAAATGTGGGATAAAAACTTGGCATACAGATACCGAGAGAGAAAAATAGAAAATTTGACTTTATGTACCGCTGGAGCAGGCAAAAACAAATGTGTCTTAACTTTAGTTATGTGTAGGCGCAGAAAACTCAATAGTTTAAATTGGGTACGACGAGCTGTGAATTTTAGTTAGCAGTTCATAATTCGCCATTTTTTCATCGATCATGTAAAAAATGGTTTTGAGCACAGTAACTTAAATATTTTAATAAGCAGCTCATACTGGTCGCAATATTTAAGCCATGAAATCTAGACAGATTTAATTTTTCAAAGAATGGATTTCCATTTTGATGAATTAAATCTTTCATATTTTTATTGAGAAAAAGAGATCGTACACGTTTTTCTCGTCGCAATAGTAGTTATTCGGTAATAAAATGTGAAGTTTTTATATAAAGAGTTCTATATCTACTTATCTTGTAAACCTAATTTAATTGAATAGGTAGATACGGGTGCAATACTTAATGAGCAAAGATTAGTGATAATAAATTCGTTACTAGTAATTTTAATAGAAGGTCTTTGTTGTGATTTTTACGGTGTTTTAGTTAAGTAGCAAGCTTAGTGATAAAAACACTGAAATCTTCCTTGAAAATGATCTAAGATTTAGTGAAAATGGTGTTCAAGTCCTCTGAGTAGTTTTTGATAAAACCCCGACCGAACGAAACATATGAGAGCCGTTTATTATAACAAGATTGTGGCTTGCTTTGTAACTATACAATTACTCGTATATCCGTTTTTAATACTAGGTGTAACTCAATCACCTAACTAAATTAATACTTAAATATTGCTGCATTATTGGAATTACAACTCTCTTAGATAAGCCGAGAGTTCAATATCTAACAGTGTGCTTTATTTACGAATTAATTTAGTATTGCCTTGTGTTGGTCCTACGTCAAGCTATGGGTGCAAAGTACCCCTAACGTCTTTGCGATATTTTTTTGTTCTAGACCTTATCATGCTGAAGTTCCAACTTTCTCAAAAGTTCTTTTTTTTTTTAATGCAAGGTTTTAATTGGTGATAACATAACTTTAAATACCTCCACAATCCCCATTCTATTCAATGCATCTTAGAGTTACTTAGTTTGATGTACAGAATGCTTGGTTGACGGCTTCGTGGACGGTCTGTTAAGACCTTGTATGTCTGTGACTAGAAAATATCTGAAACTACTTTCTCTCTTCTAACTTAAGGCAGAGATCTATACACTACAATACCGTGTCACGCGAAAATGACCCATAGTTGTTTAAGTCTATAACGCTGTTTCTTTCTGGACTAGACGCACCAGCCAAAGGTTTATTTTTGAACCTCAACTGAAGACTAAAACACGCTTATATGCCTACGTCCAAGTAACAATAGCAAGCCTATCTGTAATATATCTCAGTAAATGCCTTTTACCCAGTCACATTCCAGTTTAACTACATACGCGGCTGATATGAGTATACAATGTTATATATTTTTAGATAAAAAGGGCCTCATGAGTCTTTCACGTCGTAGAAATCACAACAATGAAAACTTAGGCTGTATTTAAAGAGGAGTGCAAAGCATATAATAGGTATTATAAATATGTAAAATAATGAATAAAGAAAAAAAACAAATATATAAATAATAATAATAACGACCGTCAAGATTATGTACTTCCTAAAATTGTTATTAATTATTTAGTAAATTAAAATTAAAGTAATTCCTTTTTATATTTCTTGCATAGGTGGATTCGCGAGCGGATATTGTTTGGGTTATAAATTATAATGATAAGAGAATGATAAATTATAAATATCATAGTTGATAATTATAATAAGGAAATATAAATCATCCCGCCAGTGACAGAGCTGATTGGTTTATACAATTTGAATAATGTATTATAAATTATACAATATAAAATAAAATCGGAAAGTATTATAAATTCTAAAATCAGACTTTTTTTATAAAGTATAATTTGAAAAATCTTGACAATATTTTACGGATTAAATTAATAATTATACAGTTTAAAATATATTTGACGTTGTTGTCAAATTGTATAAAACACAGAGCAGGAAAAATATACAAAATTAATTGATCCTAAACGATGTTTGCTTGTCGCGTTCAAATGAATGACGCTAATCATCACGACATTGCGATCATTGCATGTTATTTTATATTGAGATGAAAGCTCCAGAGTAGCTCGCGAGATATATTTTTTTCTTAAGTTTTCTGCAATTTTGCGACGCATGTCAGATTTTATATTGATGATTGATCGATTGGAAACCGTGAAACATACGTTACTTAATTATGATCAATAAAATTCTTTAAGTTTTTATTACATTATTTACCAAAGTAAAAATCAAAGTAAATAAATTACGTTTTATCATCACAAAATTAAAAAATAGTGGTATTGATTTTAATTCTGTAAAAACGTATTCGTTGTGGTCTTAAATCAATAAAACATCAAAATAGAACGTGAAACTGATCAGCAAATCCCAAAAAACGTAAGAAAAAAATCTAATTTCGGAGGCTACTTTAGTGCGTTCATCTTAAAAAGAAATTGCGATCCCTAGATATTGTACTGGGATCAGCATGGCACTGTAGACAGGCTTACCACGAATCACTGGAATGCAGTTTAAAAGAAAAAGAATTGTTCATTTATTTGAGTTAGCTGTTATGAAAACATTAATACAAAAAATATTCGATAGGCTGACAAAAAAAAACAAAAGTGAATAAAATTGCTTGACGAACTTGACATCTGGCAATGTTCGCTTGGCGTGACTTTGACATCTGTCAGACAGCCATCTTTGTTAGAAAAGGGATGGTACTATTCGTCTTGTATAGCGTCATCTTTCTCTTGCAGTGAGACAATGATGGGTTTAACGCTGCACGTTATGGCCTCAAAAGGAAATGTGACCATCTCTAGACTATAATTTTTTGAAGGTATTTGTGATTCTTTTCAAGCGTAACTGTCATTTGGAGTCTGATGAATGAGTGACAACTCGTCTTACCTAACAAAAGCGTTAGTTTAATGTCTGTATTGTCTTATTTGAAAATTAAAGAACGTAAGGTCACTATTTCCGTTTTGAGATCACTTGTGAAATTATTGATACTTAGAGAGAATGTACCTCGACTGTTCTTAGCCACACTTAGGTATTAGTCCAACTGCAAAAAATAAAATTGATACTCAAATTTATTTAATTTACATATTTATATAGGTATGTATATAGATATGATATGAGCTATGAAGGTGTCAAGTCTTATCCCTGCCGGGACCTTAATAAAAGCCCTAAGTCAAAAGTGCAAGTAAAAATCCAATTATTTTAGGTTTTAGTTTTTAATGGCAGGGAGTTAGGGTTTATATTTTGGTCTCGGTTGCAAAATGCGTTTATAATTTTAACTATAATTAATATAAACTATTAAGTTTGCAGTCGGATTAATACAAAAATGTATCAAAAAGATAGGAAAAAAAATAACAGCTGACTCAACGTTACGTATGAATTAGATTTTTTTATTAAAAAAAAACTGTTAATATTAACTTTAAAGTTTAAAGATTGATCGCTTTAATTTAAACTAACTAGAACGTTAAGAATGCATTGTAGTGGTGGGTTATATTTTTAAGAAAAATATTTAATAAATAAATCTTTTTACGAAAATTATAAAATTGAACGAAAGAGAAATTGGTAAATTATAAGCAAGTTTTGAAGTACTTAGAATCATTACGCTTAATATATCTTAAGTAGTTTAAGAGAACGATAGAATATGTTTCGAGATGGGAGATGGATTTCGGTCGGATGATAAAAATACATAAATAAGTAATTAATAAGCCACGAAGTGTCGCGGCAATGTCCATTTTCTACCTAGGTTGTCTCCACTTGACTATGACAAGAAAACTCTTCCAAATATCCGATTGGAGTGTCAAAGTGTCATGTACACACGACCACACATCAAGCATACATTTCCAGTATAACATGATCTCGCTTTGTATAGACTACCCGTAAAATGAGAAATCAGCTTATATTGGTTTTGTATAGCTTAATTTGGCGTCGTGCGTACCTACAACTCTTGTGCCTCCTATGTCTTCCTATCTCATTTTACCTACCAAGAGCCAGATGTTGAATTGCTAGACATATTAAAGAGTGGAGATTTCCTCGAATATGGAGACAAAAGAAAACTAAACTGAGTTTAAAAATATAACTCACCACGTATAGTAATAATATTCTTCTTTCTTCACAATTTTTCTAAATTTTATGCATATCACGCATTTGTTAGAACTGTTTAGCCATCAACTATTAAATACTGTCAATTAGATCGTTTACATATCCGCGTTGAATCGCTTGGATTGTCTCCCTGAAAAGAAAAACGCATAGATTTCAAAAGCATGTACTAAAATCAGGGTAGGACGATGTGTTACGAACATTTCTTTGAAATTCGACAATAATTTTTGTGAAATATAAGTTTAAAATAAGTTATTTCAATGATTCTACTATTACTAAGCTAAATATTATCGAAAAATTACATTATTATTGCTAAGTTTTAATTCATTTTACATTTTATAATTCGCTAGTTTGTATAAATCATGTAATGAAACCGCTAGCGCCATCTATTGAACATAGAGTAAAACAAATAGTTGCAACTTCTGAAAGTAGATGGCGGTAGTAACCCTGCCTAGGGCATGTGAAATTCCGTAGACATCGTTTTACCCAAAATGAAGGATTTATTGCACTTTATTTTTAACTAATACACTAACAAGCTAAATGCTTAAGAATGGCCAATGTTGAGAATCTGCCGTGTTATAATGTGAACTGGGAAATAAGCGACAGTGAAGCCTCGTTTTAATTTGTTTTTTCAATCGTTACGTGGTGATTTTGTGTAAACCAAATTCACAGGTTGTAACGTAAGCGATACAAATCCAAATTATCCCTGTGACAGATTAGGAAAAGTATATACTAATGAAATAAATTTATTTTCATCTGCGCAACATCTACCTTACATTGTATTGCCTAAAATTGGATATTACTAGAGTTTAGTAGTAGGAAATCTATAATGTGCCGTCGAAAAAAACGACAGAGTTTTCAAAAAAGTATCTCTTAATCAATATTTTCTGTAAGTACTTTACTAGGTACAATCGCCAGAATAGCAATTTACTTATTGTCAAATATCTCCAAATGATTTTAAACTATAAAATGTTGGCGGTTAAAATCAAAATCAGTGAGAAAATTTTACAGTTTGTAACTTGATATGCTAGCGACTAAACCTACAGTTACTGAAGAAATTGACGAAAAATTACTTTTTTGAAAATTCCTTTACGAAAAGGAAATAAGGTGGTATGCACCACAAATCGCATTTGGCACTAAACCATTGAGGTTTTTAAGGCCAGCTTCCGTCAAAACAAGATAGATGGCGCGGTACATGACTCCAAATCCAAATCAAGACCGAAGAATCAATCCAGACCAAATCAAGTTTTTACGTATAGCGTTGCAGCAAATATCGGTCTTGATATCGACAGCGCCATCGATAGTTTTTAGTAGAAGCTGGCCTATAAAAAAGCTCATTTGAAACATCCTTTCATTTCAGTCTTTTCTTTGAAGCTGGCAAAGATAGAATTATATTTTACTATGTTTAACACTAAATAAAAATGTGTTGAGAAAATGGTCTTAAATAAAAACTGACTTTCGACAGTAAATATAGGGAATTCTTGTCTGGCTTCACAAAAGTCGTTAATTTCCTAGTTCTACGGACAAATGTGGCCCGTTTGACAGATTTTTTCACATTTCACACGATGGTTATACCTGTAAACTGTTTACAGGCTCATACGTAAACAATTAATTTACATTTAAGTCTGTAAACGGTTATGTAAACTTAAAACGTATGTGTAAACTTAGGGTTTGAAACTACTCTGTATTTTACATTTCAAAATCATTTTGAAAATGGAATTTTGAGGTTGGAATTATAAAATGGAATATTGTCATGGACCATTCTGAAAATGGAAAACTATTTCTCCTATGCTTATGGCTGATTATAAAATCATGAGCAGAATTACTCCTTCAATATTTTCTTTGTTATAGCTTCAAACCTAAGGTATGTAATATTATTTCTTGTCAAATATTAAAGTGCCATAATTATAGAGATTGTTATAAAAATATGTATTTTATTTTGAAACCCTTTGTCCCAATTTTTTAAGCCCAATAGGGTAGACGACAAAAAGAATCTAATGAGTCGGTCATTTATATTATCAAAAAATATTGGACACGTATTTTTGACGTGACAACGTCTTATAAATTGGTTTGCCGGGTGACACTTCAAGAAACTGCGTTACGCGTTACGCTCCGCTCACGTTATGCGCTCACAATGAGAGCGAGTGAGAGGCACGCGTCCCTTCCACTCGGGCATGGTTAGCCCGCCTAAGAGCGAGAGAGACAGACATATTTCATCCTTCTTCCTACTATACGAATGAATATTCACATTAAAATTATTTTACCACTCAAAGTCGTTGTCACGTAAAACTTTCGCCCGTATACCGACTTTACAGGCAACCAATTTTTTTTCTTTTGTTACTTAAATCATAATTGACGAATATACGACGCTTTTAAAATTCTCAATACGTCACGACGTGGTATAATTTTTAGAACGTGCTGACGTCATGAGCCTCCATTCCCGAGTTTTGATGATTTTATCTTTGTCAATAGTCATTGATTTACAGTAAAATAGGGCTATTTGGGTTTTGGGGGCTATTTGGTCCCATATAAACCAAAGTTTGATTGGGTATTTCCATCAGGATTTTTCAGTAGCATCTTATCAAAGTTTTTATAGACATTGTAAAATAACTTCCACCAAACACCAAACGACAGTCCTCGATATTTTTGTTCGAAATTCTGGGTCGTCTTATAAAGGGAACCTGATTTATCATCATCTGCCTTCCTTTTCCTAACTTTGTTGGGGACGGTTTCCAGTCTACAAACTGGAACTCGGTACACTGGTTTTCGGATGCAGCCGAAAACCTATTTCAGACATTGCTCGCAGAACGGATGGGGCCGAAAAGTGGCGACCGCGAACCTGAAGATGACGCGTTGGAAGACCTCCCACTAGGTGGACCGATGACCTGGTGAAGGTTGCGGGAATCCGTTGGATGCGAGTCGCTAGGGACCGGTCAATGTGACAACACTTGGGGGACGCCTATGTCCAGCAGTCCGGGCGTCTTTCGGCTGAAATGATGATGATGTCAGACGATATGCCTTGGTAAGACTGGTCGTCATGTCACACGATAGCCCTTGGTAAGACTGGTCGTCATGTCACACGATACCCCTTGGTAAGACTGGTCGTCATGTCACACGATACCCCTTGGTAAGACTGGTCGTCATGTCACACGATACCCCTTGGTAAGACTGGTCGTCATGTCACACACGATCTCCCTTGGAAAGACTGGTTGTCAGACTCTGACTTCTGACAATTCGTAACGACTGTTAACGAAAAAGGAATAAGCAATAAAAACAAACATTTAAAAAATGTAAAACCATTTATTTCTCACAATAATTAAATGAATTCAATGAACAGCTTTTAAAGGCGATATAAAATAAATAAATTATTTGAGTCAATTGTTAACAATACTGGAATGAAGACACTATAAAATAATTTAAAAATACTAATATAAATATTATTTTTGTCATATCATTGCAAACATAACTTCTATAGGCAGTTGGGTAAATAGGGTGTTTTCAGGGTCAGTTTCCAACAAAACATCGAAAGAGCCGAAAGAATCGAATTTTAGAATTAGTACTTGTATGAAATCCAATAAAACCCTGCACCGATTTATCGATTATCGATTCGTCCGATTGGATGCTGATAAGTATCACGTTATAGGGATGGCAAAAACATCTTTCGGCGCAGTCGGTTCTTTTGGCGCGGATAAGTGTGCGTTCACATTTATACAGATTACTGTCAAGCAAACCAGTATTTTATTTTAATAAGTAAATGAATACCAGTGCCAATTCCGTAACGTTAAGCAACGCACCATTGACACTCTATCGACACACTACAGACATTATGTTGCCACTGTTGCAGGTATTCTGCAAAAACTTCAATGGCGTTTCAGCGGTGTCTCTATTCTATTCTATTTTTGATGAATGGCAATTGAAGCCGATGTCGACTATTCTGCCAATGTCGAAAGTGAACTGGGACGGCAAGTGGGTGTTTTAAGAAAAAAAAAAAAAAAACTTCGGTTGATAGTAGTGTGTCGATAGTGTGGCAGTTCGATAGACACAACTGTCAAATACACTTATAGTATTTACACACTACCGTAACTTTGGCCATCATGTTGACATTGACAGATTATAGTGGAGCAGAATACTAATTATTACAATAGTCTTTTTATAGCGTTTCAATGGCACTACAGTCGTAAGTCAATGACCATAAAAAAAATGTAGAATACCAATAATGTCAATGATTATCCTATTGAGACACTACCGACATACTATTGACAAGTTGGTTATTTTACAAAACTGGGCCCCAGCTCCATATCGCAAAAAAATACACCCCGCCAGCCTGCACAGCGCCATCTATAATTTCTTGTTGGAAGCTGACCCGATTTTTTTTTGAGAACACCTCATTGAAAACGATTACATTCTAAGGTAGATATTATGTAGGATATGTAAAAACTACAGAATGCCATCTTCTACGATCCTCACATACTTCTTTCGCCTCGTTCACGTTCATACATCTGATAAGACAGGCACGCCGGTTGTGAGTACTACGCACTTGCTTTTCTAAAAAACCTCATTAAAACTCACAATTAAATTAAAAGCGGTTACAATCTTTACGGTCCTAAATTTACGGTATACGGCTTTAATACCCGTCGATTTACTGTGAATCAATTAAATTCTTTATTGCATTTGTCTAACATAAACGTCAACTAATCATTATTACTGTATCTAGCCAGCATCGATGTCGACTTATTATCCACTATACAGGATAAATAATTGAAACATTCATGATCAACGGCAATCTACCACCTATCAAGGATAATCTGTCAAGGACCTACTTCGATCTACCATCTGTCAAGGACCGACGTCGATCTATCATCTGTCAAAGATCGATGTCGGCCTACCCTTTATCAAAGATCGACGTCAATCCACAACCCATCTAGTACCGACGTCAATCTACAACCCATCTAGTGCCGACGTCGATCTACCATCTATCAAGGGTCGACGTCAATCTACCATAAATGTCGAATCGACATCAATCGTCAATCTGTCCAGACGTTAATCCACTATTGATGAAAAACTAATTGCTTTCACAGTCTGATTGATGGCACTCATCAAGGATCGACGTGAATCTAGCACCTCTCAAGGATCGACGCCAATCTACTATACAACCTTATTTTTTGTTTATACTAAACCCGAAAAGGGGTCATTGTACTCATCATTTTGAACAACTTTTTCTATGGGACGAACCCTGAAATCGCGAAAAAAAAATCAGCTGTTCCCTACATTTTGACGAGTTATGCGAACATAAATGTAGGGAACAGCTGATTTTTTTTTCGCGATTTCAGGGTTCGTCAGGGTTCTACAATAGGGCAGATAACACACCAAAGAATTGACATACTTTTTAAGAGCTGTCAAAATGTGGTTCTCTCGTAGATTTCGTATGGCAATAACACGCTCTGACGTCGCTGTTTAGTCAACTCAATGACTCTACTATTTGTTGATATCAAAGCAACTAAATATTTAAAAAACATATTTATATGTTTTATAATGTGTTCTGATCGTGAAAGTTTAAAAAAGACAACTAAACATTTAATTTGGCAATTCGTTGAAAATAAAGCGGGTAATATTTTTTTTAGAGATTTGGGTCTTGGAACTCTTGTGTTAGGGTGTAATCAACCCTATTGATGATAGCTTGATTGCTTATCGACTGGTATCCGTCGATCAGTCAGATTGGTGACATCAATGGTCAACAATGGAGTAAAATTGACAAAAAAGGTATACTTTTAAGTTTATCATACTATAAAACATCTAATTCAACCCGGCAAGGGTCGGCTTGATGTTAAAGCGTTGTTCCAGTGTTTTTTAACTTCTCCAACATGTTTTCTGAAACAAAAATGTTTGAAATTAGCATTTAAGATAGAACGTGAAATTTCCGGTAGAGAAAAATAAACCTTAATGTACGGCTTATAAAAAGCTATTTAGAATGAACTAACACAAACGCGAGCGCTTGTTTTCAACCATAGGTTCGATTTGAGTGTTGTATTGTATTGTAGAACAGGTTGGTGTCCGCAACTCCACGTCAAAGCGCGTATTTTGCGTGCGCCCACCACGTGGGCCCAGTGCGGGTTGGTAGACATCATATGTCTTAGAATTTTTGGTCCTAGGACATGCCGGTTTCCTCACGATGTTTTCCTTCACCGTTTTTGAGAGCAACGGTGATGAAATAAATTACACAAAGTAATGCGCCTGCCTGGGTTCAAACCCACAACTTACTGTTCGTAAGTCGGGGCCGTCACCACTGGGCCACCAAGTTTGAAGGAAAATAATTTACTCTTTAAGTTACCATGACCTGTGAGAAATATGGGGCCTAAGTATGTAAAGATCCTGAATTCAAGTTCAGAAGAATTGAAATATTTAGATTGAATTATATTTTTTATATTTTTGATGTTCTTTCATATTTTTATTTTTACTTTTCATTCTTTTTATCAACCGACTTCCAAAAAGGGGAGGTTATCAATTCGTCTGTATTTTTTTTTTTTTTTTTTTTTTTTTTTTTTGTGTTTGTTACCTCAGTACTCTCGACTGGGTGAACCGATTTTGATGGTTCTTTTTTTGTTTGAAAGCTGGTGCTTCCCGTTTGGTCCCATTTTAGTTTGCTGAAGACCTGATGCTGATCTTCGGAGATGTACAACAGAACTCTTCAAAAATACACAGCAAATCTGCAGTGATTGCTGCCATCGCTTGTAGGTTCATTGTTTATACTATATTATGACGTAACATCACGCCTGTATGCTCTGAGGGGGTACGCACATGTGTAAAATACACCCGATTTCGAAAATATTTGTTACCTCAGTACTTTCTACTGGGTGAACCGATTTACTCAATACTCAATACTTTATTGCATTCCACATGTATTCTTAGGTGGTAAACTTATAACTAGATCACATGGACCCTGTCGGGCACAGCAAAATAAGTGACTTAGGAGAGAGGAAGCATTTGTAAATTGTACAACGTAGGAGGTAGATACTTTCTGAGATTAATATTAATTATAGTCTAAAATTATTATTCATTATGTAATTCCTAATTATCATTATAACAATGTATTCGTCCAAAACATTAATTAATAGTATAAAATAAATCAATCAATGGTATACAACATAATCAGGCACCTATATATTAAATTAATAAATTAAATAATAATAAATTTTAATAAATAATCAAACAAAATCAAACAAAAAAAACTTAGTTATGTAAATTATTATTCATTATGTAATTCCTAATTATCATTATAACAATGTATTCGTCCAAAACATTAATTAATAGTATAAAATAAATCAATCAATGGTATACAACATAATCAGGCACCTATATATTAAATTAATAAATTAAATAAAAATAAATTTTAATAAATAATCAAACAAAAATTTATAGCATAGACATTTATGACTAGTTATGACTTTATAAGTCTATCACTTAAATATTCATCTAATGAGTAGTAGCTTTTATTCAGCAAAAATTGTTTAAGTTTTTTTAAGAATGTGTTAATTTTTTCTTCTTTTTTTATTGTAGCGGGTAGTTTATTGTATACTTTTATGGACATTACGTAGGGACTTTTTGAGTGCATTTTTAATCGGGAACTTGGTATGTTTAATCTAGATCGGTGTCTGAGTAGATAGCGTGTCTGAATGTCTTCCCGTTTTGAATAAAATTCTTGATGTTTACGCACAAATTTGCATGTTTCTAAAATGTAAATACAGGGAAGGGTTAAAATGTTATGTTTTCTAAAATAAGGCTTGCAGCTATCTGTCTGCTCAATGTTTACCAGGATTCTGACCAATTTCTTTTGTAGGGTGAAAAGTGTTTGTACATCTGCGCTGTTTCCCCAAAGAGTGACACCATAGCTAAGCCATGCGTAGGCATAAGCATAACAGGTTGAGAGAGCTGTTTGTAGATTGGTGGTCTTTTTTATTTCACGAAGGGCGTAAGAAAATTTAGAAATCTTTGAGTGAGTTTTCTGTATGTGTGATTTCCAGTTTATGTGAGTGTCTATAACTAGTCCGAGTAAGGTGAATTCGTTAACGGTTTCTAATTTTAAGTTGTTGAAAATAAAATTTAAAGTCAAAGGAGTTTTTTGGTAAGGGTGGAAAGTTATTAATTTGGTTTTGGAGTAGTTTATCTCGAGATTATGTTCGTTCATCCAGTTGCATGTTTTACTCAGAATGGAATTTAGAGTTTCTTCTATTTTTTCATTGTCTTGGCATGATACTAATATGGATATATCGTCCGCGAATAAGACACATGGCCCTTCAATGATCTTAGGTAGGTCATTAATATATATTAAAAATAGGAGGCATCCTATGACGCTGCCTTGAGGAATTGAGGCGTTAATTGCTTTGCTGTGTGATCGAACTTTTTTTATTTCACTATTTTTATGGTCAAAGTATTCGATTTCTACTAATTGCTTTCTATTCTTAAGGTAAGATGTTAGCCATTCGTGAGCCTTTCCGCGTATACCTATTCCGTACAATTTGTTGAGCAATATGCCAAATTGTACTTTGTCGTAAGCTTTGGTCATATCTAGTAATATTCCTACTGCGTATTTTTTGTTATTAATAATATTAAGGGCTTCTTGGATATACTTATAGACTGCTAAGGTGGTGGAACGGTTTTTTCGGAAGCCGTTTTGGCATTCGTCAAATATATTGTATTTTTCACAAAACGTATAAATGCGGTCACACATGGCTTTCTCAAAGATTTTTGAGGCTGCTGGTAAAAGAGCTACTGGACGATAGTTATTTGGATCTGTTTTTGTATTTTTTTTGTGGATTGGTTTGATTACCGATATTTTTAGTAGATCAGGGAAGATACCTTCATCAAAAGACTGGTTCAATAGCAGGTAAAACGGTAAGGTAAGTTCATCAGCGCATTGTCTAAAAAGCATTGGTGGTATTTCATCGATCCCGTGACTACTTTTGTTTTTTAAGTTTTTAATTATTTTGTTTACTTCCCAAGCATCTATTGGGCCAAGAAACATCGTGTTCTCTGTGGGATTTAGTACAGAGGTATTCCCCGTCGAGCTACCAGATGAATTGTTGCTGTTTTCTCCAATAGACGCAAAGAAATTATTAAAAATGTTTGATATTTGTTCAGGTTTGGTTATGAGATCGTTATCTATTTGCAATTCAATATTATTATGTTCCTTCTTATGTTTTTTGTTTGTTCTCTCATTGATGATACTCCACATGGTTTTAACCTTATTGTTCGATTTTTTTATTTTGTTTATGTATTGTATCTTTTTTGATGCAGTAACTAGGTTTTTTAATATTTTTTCATAGGTTTTATAATAATTAGTAATGATAGGATTTTTTGTTTTGAGTGAGAGTATTTTTAACAATCTTTTGTTTGTACAGGAGATCTTGATGCCCGTCGTTAACCAGTATTTTTTAAATTTAGTTTTTAGCTTGACTTTACATATTGGTATACACAGGTTAAGGATGTTTGTTAATGTTTCATGAAATGCTTTATAATTTTCGTTTATATTTTGGTTTTTAGGTAGTATTTTAGTCCAATCTTGTTCATTTAATTTAGACTTAAACTTTGAAATATTCGTGTTGTTAAATAACCTTTTTTTAACATACCAAGTTGTTTGTGTAGCTAAACTTGGTGTTGGTGTGGTGATGTGTATAATTGTTCCGCTATGGTCTGAAAAACCTAGTTCCTCTACTGTTGTATATATTTTATTTGTGTTAGTGTTTGTAAATATTAAGTCTAAACATGTAGATGTAGTTTGTGTTATTCGCGTCGGTGTTTTTATGTGTTGTGTTAGCTTATATTCTAGCATTAAGTCTAGGAATTGGCTAGTTTTTACATTTCTCTCTAAGATATTAATATTAAAGTCTCCACCTATAATTATATTAAATTTAGAATACTTATTATTTATATAATTTACGATACATTTTACCTGGTTAATAAACATTTCTTCCTCTCTTCTATTCCAATACATTGTTACTAATAATATGTTTTCTTTAGGTAACTCGATTGCACATACTTCTAATATATATTCTATGGACATATTCATTATATCATTTCTTTCTTTGAAGTCGAGATGATCTTGCAGGAGGATGCAGACGCCGCCTCCCCCTCGCGTGCTGCGGCAGTATGATGCTGCTATTTTGTATCCGCTAAATTGTATCATACTTAATTTTTCCTTAGACAACCAAGATTCTGATATACATATTGCATTATAAAACGGGTTATCTACGATGAAGGTTTCAAGTAGATGTTGTTTGTTATACAGACTTTGAATATTTTGAAAAAGAATTTTAAATAGTTGGTCTGTGTCTTCGAAAGGAATAATTATTTGTGTCTTCATTTCTGTCTGTTGGTTCTCGTTGGCAGGTGTTACGGGAAGTATAACCACTTTTCTCGTTTGTTGTGTAGTTTGGTTGATTTTTGTGTGTTTCATCTCCTAAAATGATAACTTTCCCTTCCACGTATAACTGATTATTTCTGATTACTGCATGTAAGCCTTCCTTTCTTGCTTTTATCATCTCTTCTCGCATTTGTTGTCTTTCCTTGCGTGAATTTTCGTCCAAAAATTCAGTTACAGACAAGCGTGTTCCCTGGAAGTAGTGGCTGTTGTTTTTGATGTATTTTGCCATTCTTTTGCTTATTAATTCTATTACTAGTGGTCGGGTAAAATTGTTATTTCTGCCTAATCTATACATATTTTCCACGTAACCCATCAAGTCCACTTGTAGAATATCGCGAAACATTTCAATGACCCGGTTATGCAGGTCAGTTTCAGGCTCTTTGTGGTACTCAGTGAGGCCGTAGATGACTATCTTCTTGGAATTGCTTTCTGTACATTGGATTACGTGGGATGTGGATATTGATTTTATTTCCGATATTTCTTGTTTTAATTTTTCGTTCTCTTTTAGTAAGTCTTCTATCTTGGTGTTAATCTCTTGAATTTCCTGTAATCTTTGTTCATTTTGTTTAGATAAAATAATAGTTTTTTGTTCGAAATCATGCACAAGATTCGTAATTGCTTTATTTATTTCCGTTTGTATGATGCTTCGTAGGTCGGTTATTATTGATTCATTATTTTCTTTCAGACGCATCATAATGATCTCGCTCAGGTTTTGTAGTGACAGTTCAGCGTGTGTGTTGGTGATCGAGGTAGTTTTTTCTGAGCACATCGTATCGCCTAATATGCTCAGATTCTCAAAAGTGGTGGAATCGTTGTTAGGATAGGTTTTCCTCCGAATTGTTACATTACTATCTTCGTTGGGTGTGGTTGTTCGTTGGCTTATAGTGGATGTCTGTGGTCGAATTGGTGTATCTGTGTTTCCCGTTTTGGGCATTCTGCATCGGCAATCTTGACATTTCCAATTTTTTTTAAGATCTGGAGTCATTGCCTTAATGAAGTAGTTATTGGAGATGTTTGCACACTCTAGATCATATTCTTTATTGCATAGTGTGCAAGTAAGATGCAATTTTTTTAGTAGATCTTGAGTACAACCTGCGCAAGTTTGCGAATTTTGCGCCATTTCGTATAATAATCCTTATGCTGACCTCTAGTGGGCAAGGTTGTAATTAAATGCCAATGGTTCGATGGTATGAACTGGTTCCGCCACAAAAGGATAGATGGCGCTGATGTAAAGAATCAACCAAGATGACTGGTATTTTTTGATAACAGTTTCTGATGAAAAATGTTATTGTTTTTCTCACTAATCACTCTCATACCTGTTTTAGGGCTGAATCCATCGAAACTTTCTTGATTGTAAACAAAATAAAACGGGTTCTGGTAGTCTGTTGCACAGCTGATGTTTGTTTACAATTTGAATAATGGTCGTTGATTCTTGCGGCACTTAATAATTATGATTTTTCTTTGCAGTCTGCGCTTATTTCTTGCGTACTTTAATTGTAATCACTGAGGTTTACAGTTTGTTAAAACTGAAGCTACTTTAACTTATAACTTTTTCACTGGAACTATTTATAAATTCGATAAATACACGGAGTCGATGTTAGCTAACGCACAGTAGCGCCCTCTCTCATCGATTTTGATCGTTCTTATTTTATTTGAAAGCTGGTGCTTCCTGTGTGATCTCATAATCATCAAATCAGTAGCTGATGATGGGATTCTGGAGAAATAGAGAGAATTCTTCACATTTTATAGGCACACTAGAAGCGGTTTGGGTAGTTTTAGGAATTGTACTTTCTCGAAGTGATCCCAATTCAATTTGATGAAGATCTGATGAAGAACTTCGGAGATATGCAACGGAACTCCTCAATAAATGATAGCAAATGTACTGGGATTGCCGAAATCTCATATCTGTCTATTGTTTACACCAGTTCATAACCTAAAATCACGCCGGTACGCTGTGAAGGGGTAAGCACATGTGAACCACTAAAAAGTGAAAAATAAAAACTTTTTTACAAAAAATAAAACCGACTTCAGAGAAAACAAAAAAAGTGAAAAATAACTTCAGAAAAAACGCTTCAGAAGTCGGTGACAAAAAAACTAAATCAATCAAACAAAGGTCACCGACTTCTGAAGCGTTTTTTCTGAAGTTATTTTTCACTTTTTTTGTTTTCTCTGAAGTCGGTTTTATTTTTTGTAAAAAAGTTTTTTCTGTAATTGTTTTTTATTTTTGTTACTTATTATGTATTCTACAATTGTTTTTTGTGGCAAAAAAATGGGAGAGGGGGCTGTCTCTTGACATACAGGTAAACCTAGTTCAGGGGTCAGATGTTTCAAACAAATTTATGTCAATAAAGAATTTGAATTTTGAATACATACTCAGATCCACAGCTTCCGGACATTTCTTCAGATGTTCAGTGATAACAGTCCTAAGCACCGCCCTCTCTGATAACAGTTTGTCATTCAGTTCTCGCAGCCTCTTGTTCTCCTGAGCCTGTTGTATCCATGTCTCTTTTAATCTTGCCCTGGAGCAAACCAAAATTAAACTTAGAAAAAAACCATACGTGAAGAGTGCTGAATCATCATCTGCCTAGCCTTTTCCCAACTACATAGAGGTCGGCTTCCAGTCTAACCGGATGCAGCTGAATACAAGTATTTTACATGGAGCGACTGCCTATCTGACCTCCACAACCCAGTTAGTACAGGGAAATACGATACCACTTGGTAAAACTGGTTGTCAGACTTTGGAGCCACTGACTACCTGTAACGACTGTCAAAGATATACAAATGACAGCCGGGACCAACAGCTTAACGTGCTTTCCGAGGCATGCAGGAAAAAATTGTAATGGGTGCTCACCCATCTACAGACCAACTTAGACAAGTGCTACTTAACTTAAATATCGACACAAGTGGCTGTTATTTTTTAGCCATGAGCTCCTCTAGATCTAGACTAATCTCCACTAATATTACAAAGAGGAAAAAAATATTTTTTGTTCATGTGTTTGTTACGATTTAACTCAAGAACCACTCAACAGATTTAAAAAAATCTTTCATCATATGAAAGCTACATCTTTACAAAGTAACATAGGCTATAAATTATATTGATATCGTGCAAATTAGCTGAGTTATCCCATTTTTTAGTGTAGTATGTCGCGGGCGAAATGCCATCAATAATAATAAAAAATACCCTTTGGGCAAAAAATAAAACCCGACTTCAAAAGTCGAAGTCGGTTTTTATTTTTTGCAAAAAAAGGTTTTATTTTTCACATTTTACTTTCCGATTTATATTTTTGTATGTAACAATAAACTTTAATGGAAAGATTTGAAAAATTCTGGTAGTGAGGCTGCCTTACGTTCCTAGGGTTCAATTCCCGGAAGGAGCAAATGTTTGTGTGATAAGCATTTACATTGAGTTCTACCAGAAAACATGATTTAAAACCTCAAAAAAAAAATTGATTCCCAGCAATATTTTTTGCGTAAAGTTACTTAGTTTGATGTACAGAACGCTTGGTTGACGGCTTTGTGATGAGGTGGTTTACACCCTATATGTAGTATATCAACTATCTAGTGTTCACGACACAAGCCTTGCATAGTGTGGCACTAGATGGCGCTGTGTGTAATCTCCAGAGATATTTTTATAGCTTACCTATATCTCCTTGAAGCCGCACACCTACTATCCAAGTCTTTCTCCCTAGGAACACCATTCATCTTCGTTTTACCCTTAATATTAACACTACTACATCCTTCGTCCCTCTCCGCACACTTCTCACTTTTCACTTTTCTCTTCACCGGCTTTTTATCAAACTCACACATATTATTCAAAGGTATTATAGGCATTTTATGACTAATTTGAGGTATTAAAGTTACAGGTATCAAAGTCCCAGGCACTATTGGTACATTATTCACAGGTATTAAATTCACTGCGTTCAGTCTTTGAGTAGTTTTTTTCGATTCAACTTTTTCGGTTAAAGCTTTTTTAAGGACTTCTTTGGCAGATTTTTCTTGTGTTTCTTCTACTGCTCGCATTTTGACTTGTTTTCCACTTGGCAACTTAATAATAACTTCATAATCTTCGGTTTCGCTTTTGACTTGGACTTTTTTTTTGGCAGTGTCCTCAAAGTCTGAATTCAAACTGTCAACAATGAAATCTAGGGATTTCTGGCTCATTATTGGAGGTACTTCTTGTACCTTTTCTGATAGTACGTTACTATCTCTTATTACTGTATCTTCATAGATTAGGGTTTGTACTGGATTCTTTTCTATACTGTCTTTTCTGACCAAATTACTGATTTTAATAACATTATTAGTATAAGAAACGGAATCTTTTCGTATATCCTTGTTTTTTTCGTCATGTTTTTCCTCCGTTTTGCCGACAATTCGAGAAATGGTTGTTACTTCGTTGGTCAGTTTTGATATTGTTGTTCTTTCGAATTCTTTGACGGCGCCTGATTCGTCGCTTGAAGATCTGTTGAAAAATAAAAGTTTTGGATTATAGTACAACTCACAAACAAAATTGAGAAATGAGAGATAACTTATGGGGGTACAAAAACTGTAAACGAATGTCTTTTTTAAACTTTCACGATCAGAACACATTATAAAACTAAAGAAGACGGGTATTTATCGCGAATTTACCTTTAATTTAATCCCGACGTTCAAACTCTCTTCAGCTTGGAATCCAGTAATCACTAAGTGTACTCGTCAAGTGAAATCGCCTCAAAATACGGACACTGTTAGTGTAGTGTGCTGTCCTATTGTGAACCGGCCCTAATTAACATTTATGAAGATGAGTGAGGGTAGTTGAATAAACGCCTTCATTTTGCTGTCGCGGTACCTCCAGTACTTCAGTCTCCCCGCGACCACGGCTGGTGCAATCCGGTCGAAACGTCGGGATTAAATTAAAGGTAAATTCGCGATAAATACCCGTCTTCTTTAGTTTTATAACTTTAAACGAAGTCGAAAGGCACTTGTTCTCCCCGTCATTCCGATATAGTTTTTGTTCTACACCATACCTACCTGGGAACTTTCTAGTTACGGAGATTATTGAAAGTCAAAGTAGTTTAAACTTTTTCACAGAGTTTTTTTTAATGTTGTTACAAAAAAAAAAAATACAAAGCATTTATTTCAAGTAGGCCAATTACAGGCGCTATTGAATTGTCGAAACAGAGATGAAAATTAAATGTAGCTACAGTCCCTGTCACAAGACATAAAAACTGTGAAATTACTGTGTTGCCCATTCCCTAACGTAGATCTCTATATTTTTAAACATAACAACAATGCAAACAACAGTACGAGTGTATAATATTGAGTTTTCCAGTAAAAAGTGACTTTTCATCCCCCCAAAAAAAAGTAATTTCGCAGCGACATTTTTGCATCCACATAACGCTTGGTTGATTATCTCCGAGCATCATAGGCTATATTGACAATGTTCCCGTGGAATAATTTAGATTATAATGCGAGCGATCAAAGAGTGTCCATTTTTTTAAATACTGTACCTGTTTTTTTTTGATACTGTCGTCATGCATAATGTCCCATGGGATTTTACTACCGAGATAAAAAGTATCCTATGTGTTAATCCAGGTCATAAACTATTTGTGTGCAAAATTTCATCCAAATCCGTTCAGTAGTTTTTGTGTGAAAGAGTAACAAAAACATCCATCCATAGTTGGATTGTCTTATTCTTATTCTTTATTGCACACAAAAATTATAAAGAGAACAAAACCTACCTGCTAATAGTAATATTATTTTCTGCCACCTCACTTGCTACCTTACCTGCTAATAGTAATATTTCTGCCACCTCACTCGCTACCTTACCTGCTAATAGTAATATTTCTGCCACCTCACTCGCTACCTTACCTGCTAATAGTAATATTTCTGCCACCTCACTCGCTACCTTACCTGCTAATAGTAATATTTCTTTGATTGTTGGTGGTGCTGTAGAGAGCCGAGTCGCCGTCGATGTGAGGGAACACCATCTGAGGAGTGTGCAGCTCGTCTGATGAGGAAGCCAGGGCGTTCTCCAAGGATAGGAGGCCATGTCTGAAAAGATAACGAGAACGAACGTTCATTACAAGAATTTTACCAACTATTTTAACCACACACTCACTACACTCACAAAACTCACACACCCTCCTCTCTCTCTCTCTCCCTTCACACTTACTTTTACGACCCGAATGGCGCAGCGGTAGTGAGGCTGCCTTACGTTCTTAGGGTCCCGGGTTCGAATCCCGGTAGGAGCAAATGTTTGTGTGATGAGCATGGACATTTGTTTCCGAGTCATGGATGTTTATGTGTATAATAAGCATGTATTTACAAACAAAAAGTATACATATATGTAGTCAAGTATCAACTGTTTGGTGACCACGACACAAGCCTTGCTTAGTGTGGCACTAGACGGAGCTGTGTGTAATTTTCAGCGTTTTTTTTTTTTTTTCTTCTTGTTGATCATGGACGCTTTGACGTCGGACATCCAAGAAGAGGCACCCTGGTGCATGCTGTTTGCCGACGACATTGTTCTTGTCGGTGAAGATAGACCTGAGATCCAGACAAGATTGCAAAAATGGCACCAGAAACCGGAGAATCATCATCTGCCTAGCCTTTTCTAAGATGATCTGCGATTTCGGCGGTTTCTTCAGCTCTGGAGCCATAGCGCTAGATGGCGCGTCTCTTCCTGTCGGCTCCGACTTTCGGTATCTTGGTTCACTCATGCAAAGCGGTGGCGAAATAAATAGTTGTCAGAGGTCACGGGAGCAATCTACGACTCCCGCATTCCCCTTAAACTTAAGAATGGTTAGACCCGCTTTCTTGTATGGATCAGAATGTTGGGCCACAAAAGGGATGAATGAAAGGCATCTGCATGTCGCGGATATAAGAATGCTAAGGGGGATGTGTGGTGTTACGCGAATGGATAAAGTAAGAAATGTGTAGGTATAAAGAGGAAGTCTGAAAGTGGCGCCGGTGACTGAAAAGTTGTGTGATATCGGTTGTCGTGGTATGGGCATGTGATGCGGAGGAATGAGGAAAATGTCGTGAAAAAAGTTTTGAGTATGAATGTGGATGGGTATTTGAGTAGAGGAAGACCAAAAAAACGATGGATGGACTGTGTTAAGAATGATTTGACTTGTAACGACTGTCAAAGATCTACAAATGACAGTCAGGACCTATTAAGTAAATAAATAAACTTACTTGGCTTCCATAGCTCGTTTGAAACCCTCATCAAACGGGTTGACGCTCTGCAAGTCTTGGAACAGCCCAACCTCCTCACAGTTTCTGATGAAGCGGGTTGGAGTAGGTGTCTGGTCAGCTTGAAAATTATATAATGATTCTTATTACATACATGGTAAAGATTAGTTTTAAGTAGCTTTAGATAGAGTGAAGCGGAAGGAGAGTAGTCACTGTCTTTAAGGTGGAAGCGTCAGGTCATTAACCCAATATTTTTTTGACGTTTAGAGGTCAGCGTCGGCTTTATGTTGATCAAAATATTGTCCGCACGAGTAAGACGTTTGTAGTTACACAATTATAATCATCAAAATCATCAATACAACCCTCCAAGTTCATAAAGTCGAGTAACGACTTTGACCTTGAAAAATCATTCCTGGACCTTTATGAACTTGGAGGGTTGTATTGATGATTTTACATACGTCTTACAATCTCGAACATTAATTTAATCAACATACAACCTAGCACTGGCATGCAAAAGTGGAAGCGTCAGGTCATTAACCCAATTTTTTTTGCAGTTTGCAGGTCATCGCGGTTCGCGACTGTATAGGGTACTTTTTATCACGAGGGACAGTTACACGTAAGCGATGCCGCGAGTAGAAACTAGTCTATACAGTCTCCCCGCGACCACGGCTGGTGCAATCCGGTCGAAACGTCGGGATTAAATTAAAGGTAAATTCGCGATAAATACCCGTCTTCTTAAGTTTTATAATGTAGTCTATACTTCTAAATGTATATCTAGGGGAAAGATTTGATTATTTGTTTGTGTATTTGTTACAATTTAACTCTAAAACTACTCGAACGATTTTAATAATTCTTTCACCATTAGAAAGCCACGTCTTTACTAAGTACTAAGTTATTATTTTATCCCCGTACTCCCATGGAAACGAGAACAACGCGAGTAAAACCGCGTGACGTCCGCTAGTATTGTTATAAAACTTCACCTACTCCACAATATAGATAAACAAGTAATTACATTGATGATCTTATAAAATTATCTAATAAGATAAAAAACATTTCAATGCCGTATGAATCACTACCAGGAAACTCATACAAGGGATTCCAACAAAATACACTTCTCATAAAAAAAAAACTAAACAGTACTGAAAATATTATTTTAAAGCGGCATTTGTTTTTTTTTTTTGATGATTTTTTTCGTACTTATATCTAAACTACCTACATACATTGCTACTATCTTAGTCTTAAGATATTTAATTTGTATGATACTAACAAAGTAGGGACATCACTTAGTCTGAAATAAACATTTTTATTTTTTTTATATTTAAAATAAAAAACAGGCTAAGTGCCAGACAAACGCGCACATGAAGGATTCCTATTTGTTTTTATAGCGGCAACAGAAATACACATTCAGTGAAAATGAAAGATTTTCTTTTTAAGATAAAAAAAATTGTTTCCTTGAACTCTATAGATGGCGTTGATCAGACTACGTTACTAAGTGCTAAAGCCAAAACGCATGAAAAAACACACGTCACATACGCTAGTGGACTGACACTTTCGTTTGCATATAAGCTTCCGAATATAAAAATTAGGTCCAAGTGAAATTATGTGACGTTCTGTTTCTTGCAGTAACGTACAGAGATCAGCGCCATCTATCCAGCGACTAGGGAAGAGTTGAAAAAGAAAATCCCTCATTTTAACTGTCTAGCTACCACGGTTCATGAGATACAGTCTGGCTGGTGACATACAGATCTTAGTACCACGGTCCCGTTTTTTCGGACCCTAAAAAAGAAGATTGATATCATCAAAAAAAACTTACGCCAATAAATAGCTGGTAGTCTAGTCCACACAATGGTGTACTAGAATACCAAATTTGAAATTTAATTTTCGAATTTTCATCCAATAACGATGATGATCAAAATCAAAGTTGGCGACTGCGAAAAGTAGCGAAGTATTCTTTACGGGTGTCATTTTCATGGTAATCGAGGACGTTCTAGACGAATATGGGGTGAAAAGGTGTACGGTTTGGGTTGGTCGTTTTATATGGAGAAGAACCGGCAAGAAACTCAATGGTTACACTTTTCAAACCATTTGGTATTTCAAAATTATCAAGTTACAGCATTTGTACTTAAGTATGGGGGGACAGGACAGCACAGGGCCGGACAATAAGTTGTTGCTTAGTATAAAAAAGATGTCATCATTTGCATAGCCTTTCTCCAACTATGTTGGGGTCGGCTGCCAGTCTAACTGTATGCAGCTGAATACTAGTATTTTACATGGAGCGACTGCCCACACCCCAGTTAGTACTGGGTAATACGATACCACTTGGTAAGACTGGTTGTCAGACTTTTTGGGACACTGACTACTTAACGACTGCCAAAGATGGACAAATGACACCGGGACCAACAGCTTAACGTGCTTTCCGAGACACGGAGTAAACTAGGTACGTATGGGTGATCACCCATCCACAAACCAACCTAGGGAAGCACGGCCTAACCTAAAGATGGGCCCGAGCAGATGTTATAAAAGATGAAAACTGTGAAACAGGATAAAAAGTTAACATGAAGCTAGGTATCTTCTACTCTCTATAGCTTATCATTATTATGCCAGACAACCCTAGATTGTTATGCACCGATCCTCTTCAGTTGCTCCTCGAAAAAGATGACACACGCTAGACCATGCCGGGTCCAGGCCGAGTCTCGTCCGTAGCACAATCCATTGTCTGTTGCTCGGTAGCTGCTCGGTAGCGGCTTAGTTACTGAGCGAAAAAAGAACTAATGGTGATACTGGTTGTCAGACATCTGGAGTTAGTGTTGCCAGGCGTCCAGATAAAGCCGGACTCAGTTAGGTTTATAGATTGCGTGTCCGGCCAAAATACATGATGTCCATCAATTAAGTACGTGATTTGACATTTGCTTTATTTAAATTTAAAAAAAAATTATGGTAAATATCACAAAAATACTTTATTTTGGTTAAAATTTCGATTATGGGCCATTGATTTATGGGTCGGGGAGGGCGGGGGGAGGGAGGGGGGAGGGGGGCTTCCCCCCTGTCCCATCCCCACACCGCGGAGCCCCATGGTTATGGAGATATCTATGGTTAAAGTTTTGAGGTTAAGTTGGGTTAAAACACAAATTTCCATCAATTTGAACTCTAATTTCCATAGATTTATGGGGCGGGGAGGGCGAAGGTGGGAGGTACCTACCCCCTGTCCCATCCCCACCCCGCAGAGACCCATGGTTATGGAGATATTCGTGGTTAAAATTTTGAGGTTAGGTTAGCGTATTTTTCGACACCTGCCAAGATAGCTGAGCGGGGCTCCAACTTCTGGGTGGTTTAAAAAAAAATAACCTCGAAGGAGGTGGCGGGGTCTGTGTTCGCTCGCTTCGCTCGCTCACTTCGACCCCGCCACCTCCTTCTAACCTAACCTGTGGGGTGCCCTAAAATTCCATTGTACTGTTATGGTCTTGCATCCGAGTCGAGGGAGAACCGGTCGACGGAGCCCCGCTTCGCGGGGCTCCTACTTCTGAGTGGTTTATAAAAAAATTACCACGAAGGGTATGGCGGGGTCTATTCGCTCGCTTCGCTCGCTCATTTGACCCCGCCATACCCTTCTAACCTAATCTATCCGTGTCGGGGTGCCCCAAGTCGGCTTAGGCAAAACTAGCTTGTCATCAAACACCCCATTATAATTTGGTGATCAATTTACTGGTGATCAATACGACATAATTGAATGAAACACTTTTTATCGGTCAACGGAACGTGAAACGACAAATTTGACATCTAATCTACATAAATTGCGTTTTATTTTTCAATTTAAATGGAAAATTTAAAAAATTATATCTCGTAAACCGTGAGCCTCCGCAACTTAAAAATTTGTGAAAAGCCTCCTGTTAATGAGTACTATCTACAAAAAAAAAATGAACTTCCTACTCCTTGGCCCATAATGGAAATTCTAGCCGTCCGGCCTTTTTACTCAAAAGTCCGGTCATGATAACTGGTATGTCTCTGGAGTTCTACCTACGTCTGCAGATCTATTAATAATAAAGAATGACGACAGTATATCCCTGACTATCTGACATCTACGACTCAGTAACTGGGTGAAAAGATAACCGTTGGTGAGACTGGTTTTCAGACATCAAGAGTTCTATCTACTACTGGAATCTGTAAATAATCTGACGATGGTACGGATATGGAATGGAGCCACAGTAAAACCAAAGAGTTTTAATTGAAATAGTTCTAAATAAGAAATACTTACCGACAAATGCTGCTTTTTGCTCCGAACCCAGCGAAAGCACCATGTCATGTTTTTTCGTGTGCACATTCAAGTGGTCCTCATTCGTAAACGTCATCCCACAGTCGGGCATTGTACAAGCAAATGGTTTCGCCGGTTCTACCATTTTAACAATTTCTTAATGATAAAACTATGATAGGTTTTCGAAACCTTTTTTCCTGTTTACATTTTGGCCTCAATTTATTTTTTGTTCAGAGTCTGCCGGTTTGCCTGCCTTGCCTGGTCATGTTCTGACAAATAAGTACCTGAGTTCTATTAGGTTTTGTTTTTTTTTTAATTAACTCAGTTTATTTCACCAATATTCACAAGTAAAATAATAATCTAAATTATTATGGATAAGTTAACTAAACGCGTTCCAGTACTACATGATTTTAAAAAGTATGCATTATTACGAGTGAAAGAGAGCTGCGATATTTCAGGTTGAAGGTAAAAGAGATAGCATGCACATATTGCTATTAAACCTTTTTGTCAAAAGATATTTTTGACAGCCTGATTTGACGTTACGTTACTTATGTTTTACTTTTGTTGATGATCTACAATTAAACAAAAAGGGTTCTGTACGTTAATGAATTAATTAAAAAGTTAAAAAGTAAGCAGTTACAAGGATGTCCAGTATTGTTTGTAGGTACTCGTATGAGAAAGTGGTAGACATTTATTAATATCTTTTTGTTTTAACTTTACAGTAGATATATGTTAAGTTGTTTTTTTTTTATTTTTTTATTTGCATTATTTTGAATAACTTTGCAAGAGATTTATGTTATGTTATTTTTTATTTATTCATTTTTTATTATTTTATTTTTTTTCTCTTCCTATTAATTTTTTAAGGCAATATCTTTACAATGTTTCACAGTTTACACATGTTCAACTTCAAGGTTGTGTCTAGGTCAACAGCTCGCTAACTCCTATAATACAAGCTTGACTTAGTTTAGGAGTTAGAGAATTTTAATATTCTATGTGACAGCGTACAACCTCTTATGTAAGTTTTTAAAATTGTTATTAGATTAAGTCGTTTTTATCACCATAATGGAAATAAATAAATTATTAAAAATTATAATTATTATATTATTAAAAATTATTATAAAATTATTAAAATTATTATTAAAATTAAATATTTTTTTTAAACGTTTAATAAATGATATTTCAACAAATTCAAATGGCTAACAAATTGCAAGATAACAAAAATAGAACAACGATTACAACAAGTACTTTTGCAGCATTATTCATCATAATTACACAATAATAAAACAATATGTAATACAGAGTGTTTGTGCACTTACAATGATAGTGAAATGGTGCAAGTAGTACAATAGCAACAAAAATATAATTATATAATTTACGATCCAATTAGCTTTTGGGTTTTGGTGAAGTAAGAAGTATATTTTTCAGGAGAATATCCGTGAATTTTAACTTGGTGTGGCTGGAAATTGCCGGTATCACGTCCATTGGTCCTATCAAACAGGGGGTAGACCGTTGACCTCTTCTTTCTTGGTGATTCTTGCATTTGTTGGTTGGGGTAAGGATCTACGTAGCGTCTTCCATTAATATCGTTGCCATCCGCTGTCGGGAATATCGGGGGCTAAATTAATAAAATATTCAGCTTTAACTAGTCGTAATATTACTAGTACTACACTAATAAAACTTAAAAAAAAGTCGAAGTAAGTAAGTAGTAAGAAAAGAAAAGACTAAAACTTTATTTTGCTACAATTTAAATAAGACCAAAAACTGTACTGTTGATTGTGAAGACGTATTGCAACCAAAAATATTTAAGGTACTATAGAAAAGCTACTGGAATAAAATTTTTCAGCATTGTAGGAACAAGGATTTTCAAAACAGATCTTTATCCTGAAGAGAGAGACCTGATTCTTTAAAACATAACCAGTTCTGCATTTCCTAATTGCAACCAACGAAGGCACCACTAATTACAAAGAACTACTAGCATACTACAATAAATACTAAAATTTGCATTGATAATAGGTAAAGTGCACTAATAATTTCTAAGACACCAAAAGAAAAATTGCTTTCTAAAGTTAGCAACTTTGATCGATAAACCACAAGCAGAAATATAAAATTATATTGTTCCACTGATTGTGTATATAACCAAATAAGGTCACTACCTACTAAGATATTGTCGAGCCAAAGAGGTGGCCTAATCAAGATCTAGTAACAACTTCTTGCCTGCTCCTCTGCTGTTGAAGATGCCTGGGGCTGGTTGTCCTTGAGGCTCACCCACGACAGTGTTCTGCTGGATTCCACTCATCCCCACTACAGCAGGATTAGGCTCGTTCTGTTGCCCCTTCCATTGCCTGTATAATAATTTTACAGATATTGTAATGTTGAAGTTAATCGTAAAAGTGGTATTATAAAATTTTTCAGCAAGGAAATCGAAAGAGTTTTACGTACAATCGAATCGCCAGTATATCAGCTGTCAAATTTTCTCATTTGGTATTGAATTTATCCATCAGCATTGCGTGGTTTAGAATCATTTGGAGAAATTTGACGTGTGGTAAAATTTAATTCAGTCTTACTTGTCAGGGAACAATTCTCCGGGTTGTCCTCGTGTTTGTACGATTCTTTCACCGTTGACTTCAACGACGCACCTCAGACGAGCGCAACAAGTTGGAAACTCTGAACAGATGAATTTTAATTTTAAGGAAATATCGAAAGTCTGATAGTCTATTATGCAGGTTAGGCAGTATAGGTTTTCTCAGGATATTATGTGGTGTTATTTAGGAGTTTATTTTAATAGATAAACTACCTATCTGTAAAGTAAAGAAAGCACAGTTTCAATACATACCGACGTTTTCATCTTCAATGTATTCGTGGCATTCCAACGCATTTTCAGGAATTTTCGGTTTCCTACATCTAAAGGATCAGTAAAATTACAATTTAAATTTAACTGAAATAATCAGGCATTCAATAGAATAGTCATACAACGCATTTATGAGTAGATTGTTCTTGTCAAGAATAGTAAAAATTATCTACATTGAAGTGATTATGCATAGGACCTCACCGAGGACCCTAATGTCCATCACTGGTGTATTGAAAATTAAAATACAATGGCTGGCGTATTTACCAAAAAGTTTGTGCAATTTGAAAAATAAACACTAAACCTGTTAAAAAATAATCTTCGTTTCAATAGGTTTAGGGTTTGTAAAGTGAATATGCAAATAAATATGCCAGGAGAAGTGCTATCTTTTCCATTGATGTTTTAACGCATGGTTTTTCAATTTTGTTTTTTTTTCTCTCCTTGTATACCTCAAATGCTGGTAATAAAATGAACATTTACCCAACAGCAGCTATGAAGTACTTCCCGTCACGAATCTCGCATCGGTACCGATGACACGTGTAATGGTCAGACCATTCTTGCCATGGTTGGTAGCCTTTCCTTGAGTATTTGTCCACACAAGCTTGATCTGGAATATTCGACCCACACAGTGAGAACGTATACGAAAAGGGAGCAATGAAGAGCAGAGTGGGATATTTCTAAAACCTACTGTTGTGAAGTTGACTCGACTGCATTGGTCTTAGAGGGGATCGGCCACGTCAAATATAACTGATGAAATATAGGTGAACTATTAGGTACACTCCTGCCTAATCCTTCGAGCATTACAAGTGTTATGTTATGTCCCTGTGTTTCTTACTTCAATGTGAGAAAAAGACAGGTAACCTTTAATACATCTTTTTTGAATTTATGTCTTTTCGACTCAGAGATGGTATCGGTGAAGGCTCAAGAACACCAATAGAAACAACTGTGAGAAAACCATCCTCCAACAAGTAAATATTTGCTCACGAAAACCACAGTAAACTGTACCTTGGGCTAGCTTTGTGTTATGTTTTGATTACAACAACAAGAAATCGATACGTTTACAAATATACGCCGGGCACACAATACCTGAAATTCCGTTTTACAGCTTGACTCACTAGAAATTGTGTTTTTTTTTTAAATAAAAAAAACTACAATGGTTTATTATTCTAGGTAAAGAAACATTTGTAGATACTGAATAAACGCACTGAAAATATGAATTATGAATAGGTACTTGAACACCACAAGCCATTGATTACAATTAATTTCAGATTGATAGATTTAAAAAAAAAAACTTACAGCTCACATCCTCAGCATAAATAGGAAATACAAAATGCAATAAGAAAACAAGTGTTCCCAACTGCATTTTTACTTTGTTGACTTCGCCTGTAATAATTATAACACTTTATTATTCACCCTGTGCACTCAAACACTTGCTTGGAACTAATTAAAACTCGCGCGAATCGGTCTAGAAATACATTTCTCGCGGCGAAATATTTGTTAAACAATCGCCAAGAAGACACCGTCTAGACGGGCAAAAAAAGTAAAATATTTTGCCAATCTTTGCGAGTTTCCGTGAAACATTTCAACAAACATAATAACGTGTTCATTCCGGGGTAAATGTTTCGCATATTTATCTTCATAATAAACTCTTCTTCATAACATCCCCGACACATTTTAGGAATTAAGCATTTCAGTCAAATTATAATCGTGAGAGCGAAACGGCGGTTTTTATAAAAGAGCAATAATTTAATTCCCCATAATACCTACACCCTTTCATTTTCCTGCAGTTGAATCAATATTCGCGCTTAAAAAAGCGTTTGCTTTAATATTTTAAAACATTATATTATGCACTGCAGACGCACTTTTAAAGTAATACAATTTCTATTTCACTATCTCTATATTTTTTCAAATTGTACACTAAATACTGGTATAAAACTTACCCATTTCAGAAGGTTTGAAGGTAATTTTTCAAACAAGACATGTAACAATGGTCTTTCATAAAGTGAAGGAAAAAATTGATTGAGTTCATGATCAATGTCGCTATGTATTTTCAGTTGTATAAGTTACATTCGAAGAATTTGGCCATTGTCTTTCCTATTCATTGTTATCTGTTTAATCAAAATTCACGTGTGTTTTTGTCGTGCTTTTCATGGCTTTCTTAACGATTAACTGACATTATGATCTATAAATCAGCATAACATTATTTTTAAGTTAATTTAAATTTTTCTTAAGTCCGTACATATAATACCACGTACAAAGATTCGCATTTTAAATGCTAAGGGAGAAATGTGGTGTTACAGTGTGTGGTAACATAAACATGGCGATTTTTTAATCGTAAGTACAAATTATCCTATAATATTTATGTAATTTGCTTGCAACAAGTATAGTCACTATCATCCATGCATGCACTCATAATCATTCGCTTGTTCTTATCTCAATTCATTTGGAGTTGTGAAGACATGCCATGCCAACTCTGATCTTCTTACATACTTTTCTATTACTCGTCATAGGTACCATTGTCAAAAGTGATATTGTATATCTGAAACGAGTGGATTTTATTTTTAAATTGACGGTAAAACGAGTATATTTTTTTAAAATTACCATTATATAAATAATATAAATTATATTGTAGATGTTCTGTTTCTACGTTATCTAGCTATCGAATTCTGCCGTTTTTCAATTGACATACTGAACCCCAAAATTCCATTACTTAATCTAAACTTGAACGCGTCAATAACATAAACAACGAATGCTAGCGTAAAATCATAAAACGAAACGTCAGCTTAGCTGTCAAAAGCTATGCGAAACCCGATGACACCAGCGATTTAGAAAAATATTTTTATAATATTCTGTTATTAGTTTTCACAATAAAATAATACAGAATTTCCAAGTTAAAGAAGTTACAAATGAGGTGAGTGCGTATTTTACATGATTTCCTTCGTCGAATACGAGAATTTTGTAATTATAAATTGAGGTGTTGATTTTGAGATATTTTGATTAAATTCCTCATGAATTCATGTGTATTGTGCATATTGTTTTCTTTCTTTTTTGCATATTTAATGTGTCTGCCAAATTGTAGGTCGAATGAGGTGATTCTAAAACAGGTTTATAAATAAATTGTCGAGGTACTTTGCTACCCACATTTCTGATTTATTATTTAATTTTATCATAAGGAAAGTGTCTCGTTATTCTATGAAATATGTGTTATTATATTATTTGAATTGTGTTTGTATGTTAGACATATCCACTCAGATAACGGTCAAGTTATCAACTACAACACAAATTATTGAAGTATGTACCTATTTATTCTTATAAATGGGCCTGTACCTAAGCACAAGCTTTGTGCTGTATCTTTTTTGCAGTTTATCTTTGGTCCTCTGAGGTCCTTGCAAATACTTGTTGTACTCGAAACTTATTTTTCAAACTAGTGGATGTCATGTGGACCCACATATTTCCAGTTCCCGTGAAAGTATGGGGATCAAAATATATGTTACTCTCTGATGATGTACCTCTATCCATTGCTGGAAGAATTTTTTAAATCTGTCCAGTAGTTTTTAAGTTTACGTATTACTAGCGGACGTCACAAGGTTTCACCTGCATAATTCCAGTTCCCGTGGGAGTACGGGTATAAAATATATCCTATGTTACTCGTGGATAATGTAGCTTTCGAATGGTGAAAGAATTTTTAAAAACGGTCCAGTAGTTTTTTAGCCTATTCATTACAACCAAACAAACAAAGTTTTCATCTTTATAATATTAGTGTAGACTAGCCGATGGCCGCGGCTTTGCTTGCGTAAAATTATATACAAAAACCTTCCTCTTGAATCACTCTCTATTAAAAAAGAGCATATCAAGAGGTGGGTCATGGTTTGAGACGAGGCTCCGCAGTCGCACTCAGCTTTATCGAAATACCCCCACTGGACCCACCTGGCTTCTAAGTCCGTTTAGAGTCTTCCAGGTGGGCCATGGCAGTTGGTGACCCGCGGGGAGTTTTTCGGCTGGCTCAACATAGTGAGCCGTATCGGGATGTTTAAGGAGCCACAGCTTATTGCGGGTTTCACCAACCTTAATCTGATCGATTGGTGGAATATTCGACCTAAGCTGTTCCGACTCTTCAGCTTTTTTTTTCCGGATGGGAAATCATCAAATGCTCTGGGCGGAGCGGGAGATGGTGTCAAACTTTACTGACTAAAACCCATCCATGTTCCTTCCTCGCCATTTATATTCCGGGGCCACGGTATCTCTTTCGAACAGTCCTGCAACCCCGGCAGGCGGCCCTTCAGCCTGCAACACCAACATGGAATCTCCGCATTATACTGTTCAAGAGGATGGCGTTTGTCGGTCTTTTGTTCTTGTTCTTCGAACTTCAGGGGGAGCCACTCCTTGAACTGAAGTTAAAAAAAAACGTCAGTGCAAATCGTCGTTCTAAGTATAAGTGTTAATGCTAAACGAAATTATGCACTACCTATGCAGTACTTAATTATGAAAAAAATAATCATACCAAATAAAATTCTGCCAACAAAGTATGCCATTGTTAATTTGGACATGCATCCAAAAAATCGGCCAAACAAAAACAAAAAGTAAATTAAATATTTTTATGCCTTTAAAATATTCGTAAGAAGATTATGCCAAGTATGTTATGCCAAATTTTCGGAGCATCAAGATTCTGCCATAGAGGGAACCCGCATAAAACGTGTATCATTCGATAACTGGCATCAATACAAGCGAGCGAGCTTCGCTTTTCGAGGCACCAACATCATTTCAAACCCTTCACAGGTTTTTTTTACCTGTAGTAAAAAAAAACTTATCAGGGGTTTCACTTGAAACACAAACACGTCTTAAAGTGGATTTTTTTAACATTTAACATTAAACAGTTTTGACTGTAACATATTCACGGAATAAAATTTCACTTTGAAACACATAACGAAGTATTTGTTAGTAATTTTATTCTGATGATGTAATATCCTATTCTAGAATAGAATAATTTTAATGAATGCATTGAGGATATATTTAACTTATATTAGAAAATGTGTATATTTTAGATTGTCATGCATATACTGTAAATAAAAGGAAATTATACAGAGTGTAAACAGGTTCATCACGAAGCCGTCTACCAATCATTCTGTACATCAAACTAAGTATTTAAGTAACCCTACGCAATATGTTTTGCTGGTGAATGTTTTTTTTTGGGGTGATAAACCACGTTTTTCGGTAGGACTCTAATACATTGTGCTGATGGATGGATTGAATAGTACAGGGGTCGGGAAGGTGTTTAAAGTAAAAATCTTACATTAAAAAAAACCTGTGATATATTTTTATTCGAGCATACATCTGTAAGAAGCAGGCAAACATTCAAACAAGCATACATAGTGCATGTAGCAAGCATGCAGTATGCAAGTAAGCATGCAACATGCAAACAATCATGCAGCATGGAAATAAGTATACAGCATGCATGCAGCATACAAACAAGCATGCAGCAATCATGCAGCCAGCATGCAAACTAGCATGCAGCAATCATGCAGCATGCAAGCAAGAATGCAGTATGCAACATGCAGCAGGCATGGTTTCTATCACGGCTCCGGCACTGCGGGGCTCCGGCGGTCCCACGCAAGCTTATCGACGCAGATGGGTTTAACGCTCACCACCGCAGCTTCGGCTTGCTGGTCGGCCAAAGCTTCAGCCGCGGCGGCGAGTGTTACAACCACCTGCTCCTCAACTCACGGCCCGCCTCTCCCCTCCGCGCCTTCGCTATTTTAAATTACACTCTCGGGGAAGGGCAGACAAGACTACGTGGGGTCGGTTTTGGAGCAATTCGATTCTGTCACTAACTTTTCTAGCACAGCATATTGAGTTTTTAAGACAGTATTTTAACTTTAAATTAAGCTCGTATTTGTAATTTTAGATTATGCTGTTTTTTAGAAATGGCAATAATGCCAAATAAAATTATTCCAAATGAAATTCTGCCATCTTCATAATATGCCAAGTGAAATTATACCAAGTAATCTTTGCCCTAAATAAGCATTATTATAAACGAAATTATGAAGAATTTGATTATTGCCAAGGGTGCCATATAAAATTCTGCCATTGTAAATTCGGAGATACAAACATTAATTTGAATAAAAAAAAAAATATACCTTTAAAATATTCCTTAAAAAATATGTATGCCAAGTGTGTTATGCCAAATAAATTTCGGACCTTCGAGATTCTGCCAGATAGAAGAAAACCCTAAGATACTACGCTCCATAGGACGTTGGCAAACCTTGAGTTTGGACTTTTATATGTTAGTCAACGACCAGGTTTGTGCACCGTAGGTCAAGATGGCCCAGTTGAGAGCAGCGGTGGCCCAGTGGTGGCGGCCCCGACTTACGAACAGTAAGTCGTGGGTTCGAACCCAGACAGGCGCATTACTTTGTGTAATTTATTTCATCACCGCTGCTCTCAAAAACGGTGAAGGAAAACATCGTGAAAAAATGTATGAATGCTAGAGACGGTGGGGGGGGGGGGGGAGAAATGTCTGTCCCTCAATGACAAGGGCTTGACCCTATTAGTTATAAATGATGTCGTTACAAAAAGGTCAGCGGTGTTTTATTCGTAACCGGAGTGCGTGTAAAAATTTGCGGAATTTAAGACACAATGGTGCCTTTCGACTTCGTGTTTTTTACACCTTTTTATATATTTATTTTTAGTTTTTTAGATAGTGGTATCGATTCTGTTGTGCACAAACTAAACTTAATTTATTCTATTGCTATCTTTTACTAAAAGGCAGTGCGCATAGCTATGAACTAAGTAACCGATGTCAAACTACACACATCAAAAGTGTCTAGGGATCAACATATATTTTTGCAATAACTTTTCTCCTGATTGATATTAATTAAAATTTTCTTTAAGGATTCATCAAATAAAGTGTTTTCGTTTGTCACAGTAACGATAAACCAAGTCACCTTTGCATTAATAAAGAAATTTGCCATTTTCCTAATAAAGGGATTTTTGACATTTGAACCACTAACACAAAAGTTCGAAAAAAAGTTACAAACAGTTTTCTTTAAAATTTTATTGGGTAACTTAAACAATTAATAATCCGTGTTTCTACCGCGAACACTAACAACACAAGAACATCGGTTTGGCATACTCAAAATGTGTTCATCCAAATCACGCTGTGGAATGGCCGCCCATGTTCGTTGCAACAACAAAAAAAGGTCTTCTTGCGACTGGATACCCTCCATATTCGGCAGAGCTCTTCTCTGTAGCATATCCCATGCATGCTCAATCGGATTCAAGTCTGGCGACTGAGCAGGCCAGGGCAGGACATTGATGTTAGCTGCGGCGAGAGTCTGTCTTACAACTCTTGCGGTGTGCGGTCGTGCATTATCATGCATTAACTGGAATAAGGGACCGATTTGCACTTGTAGAGGAACGATGACGTCTGATACAATCGTCTCAGCATAAATTTGAGCGTTGAGGTTGCCTCTGATCCAAATCAACTCAGTTCTCCGCCGATCCAAATACCCGCCCATACCATGATGGTTCCACCACTATAAGGATGGACTTCCTGGCAGGATTTTAATCGCTGTTGGCGTCCAGGGGTTCTCCAGTGTCGTATACGGCTTGTATCCGGTCTCATACCAAAACGAGACTCATCAGAAAAGCACACGAAACGCCATTGTTCTTCTGCCCAATTTCTGTGTTCAAGAGCCCATTGATATCGAATCCTACGATTGTGCATTACTATAGGTGGTACCCGTAGCGGTCTTCGGGAATGAAGGTTCACTTCATGCACGGTTTCTGACTGTTTGGTCGCTAATTAAGTTCCCTGAAGAGTGATGAAGCCTCACGGCTAACATCATGGCGGTTATTGTTGGAGCTCTTCGAGTTAAGATTTGAATGTATCGGTCTTGTCTCCGTGTGGTGCAGCGATACCGTCCTCCATGGCGCTCAGCCACGGTACCAGTGCTTCGGTAACGTGTCCAAAGTCGACTGATAACACTCTGACTTGTATTCAGAGCTAAAGCCACAGTACGTTGCCGGGAACCAGCTTCTATCATTCCCACGGCTCTGAGCATTTCTTCCCTGCTTAAATGACGTCGCCGCTCCATAATAACGTTGGTTTTAATCAGTAGTAGGGAAACAGTAGCACTAATAATGTCTTCAATGCGTTGTATGTTTTTATAGGGAAAATATTGACAGCTGTTTTTCATCTTTTACTCGAATTTGATTCACAGTTCCTGATTCAAATTATGAAATGCACCAAAAAGGATCCATATAAATTTATAAAATCATAAATTTATTACAAAGCCACATCTCAATCTCAAGAAATCCGCATAAAAATGCTTGATCCCTAGACACTTTTGATGTGTGTAGTTTGTGCCTTGTGCTTCATCGTGTTTTTAGTCGACATGTTTTTACGTGCACCCTTCATTTGTATGGAGATATTAGTTCGAATTAAATTTGACAGCTCTAAATTACGTCCGTCTCTTTCTCGTTTTATTAGAGGGAAAAATATAGCAATAACCTAAATTAAGTTTATTTTGTGCACAATAGAATCGATACCGATGAGAGATGAATCTCAACAGATATAATAAATCGTAAACTTTAGATTGCTCATTACTAACGAATAAATTCGGTTGCAAAAGAAACAAATCAGTGAATTTTCGAAAATCTGTGAATGCAGAAACAAATCTGTATTCACAGATTTTCGAAAATTCGCTTGCCATACTCGGGCATCGCAGATTTATTTCTTTTAAAAAATAAAGAAATGTTTCCTTTGAGTAAAGTTATAAAATACTAGCTGACCCACGCAACTTCGTCTGCGTCACATAAGAGAGAAAAACGAACGGAAAAAAAATGGCTATTAAAAAATAAGGGTTGATCGTAGACGGGTGAAAATTTAGGATTGTATGTATTTTTGTATGTTGTATCATAAAAAAATAAAAACTAAAAAATTTGTCTAAAAAATAAAAAAATCAAATTTAGGGGTGGACTACCCTTAACATTTAGGGGGATGAAAAATAGATGTTGGCCGATTCTCAGACCTACTCAATATGCTCACAAAATTTCATGAGAATCGGTCAAGCCGTTTCGGAGGAGTATGGGAACGAAAATTGTGACACGAGAATTTTATATATGTCACCGTAAAATTGTCAAACACGTTATATTACAAAATAACGTGTTTTTTCTCGCGATATTGTAATGTCTCGAATTATTGTCAACTAAACATACGGAAGTATCTCTGCCCCCATAATCGGGACTTGGGGCACCCCCCCGTTAGGTTAGTTAGGTTCCTTTAAACCCTGCACTCGGAAATAGAGGCCCCGCGAAGCGGGGCTCCGTCGACTACGCTTTTTAGAGGGAATATAAAGTGTTTTAAGGTTATGTTATATTAATCGGTATTTCTCAGGAATGGTGCATTATCTTATCATGAGAGTTGTGCCACTGGGCAAGGGGGACCCCTCCTTCCCTCCACACCGCATAAGTTGACTACCATCGCATGCATTTCACGAAAAATAATCCGTTTTGTTGTAAGCAGTATGCTCATTTGACAATAATTCGAGACTTTACAATATCGCTAGAGATATTACAATATAACGTATTTGACAATTTTACGGTGACATATATAAGATTATAAAGGCAAAAATTTGAATGTGTGTATGTTTGTTACTCTTTATCGCTAAAACTACTTAACGGATTTGGAAGAAATTTAGCACACATATAGTTTATGACCTGGATTAACATATAGGATACTTTTTATCTCGGTACTATGATGCCATTGGGCAATAAACGAACTCCACGCAGCCATAAACTAGTTTGTCAGATAAAATTAACGTTCCCTAGTCAAAGAGGTAACTAGAAAGTAGTTATTTGGAGCAAAAAACATGGTAACATAGCACCATTGTCTTATTTACTTTCTCTCTATGTATGGCGAATGGCATGCCATTATAGTTCAGTGGTTAATTGTCGCTTATCAACTAAACGGGTGTGAGTTCGCGTTTGGGTGAACAATGTAATGATTGCCCGTTTTCATTTCACTGACATTTAAAGGCGATATACTATAAAGTGTTTTTAAAAACCTCTTAACGAAGCTGAAAGGCATTTGTTCTCCCCGTTATTGCGATATTTTTTTGTTCTACAGCATACCTGAGAACCTTCTAGTTACGAAGTTATTGGGGATCAAAGTTACAACTTTTTGATAAGTTTTTTTTACAAGTTCAAGTTTTTAATCTAAGATTTTTACTTGAAACCACGACCCCCGTATACTATTTAATCCATCCATGAGCACAATGTTTTGAGTGCTTTACATCGAGTTCTACCACAAAACATGATTTTTCACCCCAAAAAAAAGTTGTTTCCCAGCAATCATTTTTCCGTAAAGGTACTTAGTTTGATGTACAGAATGCTTGGTTGACGGCTCCGTGATGAGTCTGTTTTCCTCTGTATAAAGGAATGCGTAAAATACTTCCAACTGTCGCTTTGTGTTGGTAAACACGGACAGTTATTGCAGTCGGGCCGGAATAAACAACCGAGCAGCAAGCGAGGTTGTTATTGTGCCCACATGCATCAAACGACGTTGGTCAATACAGTTTCGAAGAAATCACTACATATTATAAAACAAAGTCTCCCGCCGCGTGTCTGTCCCTATGTATGCTTAGATCTTTAAAACTACGCAACGGATTTTGATTCGGGTTTTTTAAATAGATTGTGATTCAAGAGGAAGGTTTTAGTAAATAAATTGTCAAACGGGCGAAGCTAGTAAAATAATAAAACAAAAAGTTTTTTTTTTGTAATTTATTTCATCACCTCTGCTCTCAAAACGGTGAACGAAATCATCGTGACGAAACTTGTATGTGCCATATGACATTCATCAACCCGCATATGACTTGGACCCATCCATATGATGGATCTCGACCCACTCTTTCTCTCAAAGAATACCATTCAACAATTTAAAACTTTAGCGCACTAAAATCAACACATGAGTTATTTTAACGATGATTCATGTGTTGTTCAGACAACGTGAGAATTGACGTTTTTGCTTGCTGACTAAACTTGTTTATCAATATTTGTGAATGCGGAGCGAAAAATCGAAAGAATTTATATGTGTAAACTTTCACGAGTCCCCTCAATAGTTAATATTTAAATATTATATTTACAGATTTGTATATATATTTTAACGTTATGTATTTTACGGTATAAACTATCACTTAATTCTAATAATTTATCTATACTAATATTATAAAGCAGAAGAGTTTGTTTGTTTGGTTGAACGCGCTAATGTCAGGAACTACCGGCTCGAATTGAAAAAATCTTTTTGCGTTGGATAGTCCATTTATCGAGGAAGGCTATAGGCTATATAACATCACGCTATGACCAATAGGAGCGGAACAGCAATAAGAAATGTTGCAAACGGGAAAAAGCTTCCGTTGAGCAGGCGATGCGTTGCGATATGAAAACTTCACGCGAACGAAGTCGCGGGTGGAAGCTAATTTCTAAAATAAAAGTAGATAAAATTACCCCTTATAACATCTAACTGCCAGTGTAAGTCCCGTCAAAAATGGTACACCCATTTCGGAGATTAGTTTGTTCCAAAACAAATAGAAAAAAATAGCAGAGAGATGCAGGCAGATACTGATCACCCCTCCCTAGCTACTGCTCCCTCTCAATTTTTCCAAAGACTGCCTCGTTAGTCAAGCGGTCATCAGCACGGCTGTTGAGCGTGAGAACCTGAATTCGATTACCAGGTTGGGAAAAGTGTTATTGGGTTATTCCGTCAAGAATTTCATTCAGTAGCAGACACGGGGTCTGAATTTGTGCCAGGTTGATTGCCCTTCCCCTTAAAATGGGATTTAAAAACATAACTGCTGGAATGTGGGCGTGATGTTATGTCATGTAAATAACTCCTGATTGACTTTCTCTTTGTTCCAGTAACTTCAGAACTCATCGCTCAAATGACGACGAATTAACATCGCCATCCTCAGATGAAAAGATGGATACAGGTTCCGAATCATTTCGGTCCCAGGACACCCCAAACTCGGTCCTATCCTCCGACTTCGAAGGGGACCATCCAGAACCAGTCTTAAGACTCCAGAACCCAGAAATCCTCCGGTTATCGGAACCGGAACGTTTCAACGACAGCCTGATAAGCAAAATGTCGAATTTGCAATTAGATTCTCCTCGTCCCAAAAACCTCGGTATAAGCCCTCCGAAATTCAGTTCCACTTTAACGTTAACTACGAATCATCCGTTAATGAGTCCTGATGAGAATTATCCTGATTTAATCCCGAAGAAAATCCATAAAATCGATGATGAAAAAGATCTTAGTCTATCCAGTATTGAGGATGAAAGACCTAATGAAAACATCAATTTCTATAGTCCTCAAAGAAACACTTCTAAAAATAATTTGTATTTTACGGAAAGCTTTGCTACTGCTGAAAGTCAGGACTTCAGAAGTCACGATCTGTCGGCATTTAGGAGTCAGGATTTTGACCTGACGGTTCCTCCTGATGTTGCGAGGGTGGATAAAGTGGAACGAAGGAAGATTGTGCCGAAGTTGAGGGATGGGACGCCACAGAAGCCGGATGGGATGAAGAAGTTTGTTGAGGAGAAACATCGGCAACAAAGTACACCGAAAACTCAGCCTGTGGATATCAGTGTTAATGAGGAGTTTCATTCGGTAAGTAGACTTTATTCAGGGTGATTGTTAATTGGGGCAGGTCTTGCAGGCCTTGGTGATTGAGGAAAATTGGTGATACTAGAGCTCATTTGCAACAAATTTAACCCGATAACTAGGGGTCCTATCTGAGTGGTTTCGGAGTTATCAAACTTTTAAGGTTTTTTTTTTGGAAATTTGACAAGGAATACGTTTCCGTAATTTGCACGTAAAATGTCACACAATTATTTTGAGTAATCTGCCTTGAAAAACTGGGGTAGTTTCGTTTTTTTTTACATACTTAATTATGAACTTAATGACGCTGTTAAACCAAAGGTTTGGGTTATTTTTTGATAAATTTGGTTTTGAAAGTATTCATTCGTTCATGCGCTTTCTGAAAAGTATCATATCAACGCTCTGGTGTAAACAATTGAACATGTGGGGCTTGCACGTTTAAACTAACCGATTTATTAGAAAAGTTTTGCTAATCAATTTTATTTGACCTTGTATAACCTGTGCCTCTTCTGCAGGTGGCTGAATGGTGTGAGTCTCCGTCTCATCTCCGATCGATGCCTAATTTCGAGTTGCCGATTGAGATGTCTAGCAGTATAGGAATGCATAACGTAAGTCAACATTATTATCGTCTGAATTGCAATTTCCCAGGTTAAACCATCACTGATTAAAGAAGATCTTCATGAGTTAACTCATGATAGTCTCCAGGCGTCGGTGTAGTTTTAAGAAGGGTTTCATATCAGCCCGGAATCATCCACTACTCGGTATAGGCCTCCCCTTTTTCCACCACACTTTCCGCGGTTCTGTGCGTCCCTTATCCAGGGTTTTCCGCAACTTTAACGATATCGTCGACCTAACGAGCTCTAGGACGGCTATAGTTTCTTTGGCCTAATCTTGGCTTTCACTCAGTCAAAGTCTTGTTCGGATATCTCCGCGTCTTGCCAGATGTCCTGCCCAGTTATCTCCGCGTCTTGCCAGATGTCCTGTCCAGCTATCTCCGCGTCTTGCCAGATGTCCTGCCCAGTTATCTCCGCGTCTTGCCAGATGTCCTGTCCAGCTATCTCCGCGTCTTGCCAGATGTCCTGCCCAGTTATCTCCGCGTCTTGCCAGATGTCCTGCCCAGCTATCTCCGCGCCTTGCCAGATGTCTTGCCCAGCTGCATTTGAGCTGCACCGCCCGGTCCCCGACATCGAAGACTTTCGTCCGACGTCGGATTTCGGTCTTACGCACTCGATCTAAGAGTGTTATGCTGGGCAAGGCTCGCTCCATGGCCCTTTGTGCCACTTATACTCGGTGCACAGTCTCCTTTGTGGGCGTCCATGTCCCGGCGTTTTACGCCCCGGGCTCCTATGCTACGGGTCGATTAATTTTCCGAGCGACCACGCTCGTGTACCCCGGCTTAGCGGAGTCCTTCGGGAAAATCCCACGATGCATCGTCGCCGGCGTCAACACCTATTACCTTCATACGACATCGCCGTACCGCGCTACACAGATCTTCGGCCTTCTACCACCTCCGGCCAGCTGCGAGATTTCGCCTGCAACTACAGGGGAGTATCTATCCCTGCAGCAGTGACTACAGACAAATAGTAACCCGTAGGTTACTCCATTACCCCACAAATTTGTGGGCCTCCGGCTCCACATGCTGTAATCTTGATGATTGATTGCTTTCCGCTTTTACCGACGATACTAAAATGTTTATGTTAACGAACTAAATACATGAACAGCATAAACTCATAATCAAAGATCATTTGGGAGCGCTTATAATGCTAAAATATGGTGTTTTTTCGCGGATGACGTGTTTATCGCACACATGCACTTCCGGACGAAAATATTTTATGAGTGACACACATTTTGTATTCGTATACATCATCATGTAGCCGACAACAAAACATTCTATACATCAAACTAAGTAACTTTACACAAAAAAGATTGCTGGGAAACAACTTTTTGCGAAAATCATGTTTAATTGTATTTCTTTTCATTGGTTCACCAACAATTGTAGTAGGACTCAATGTATCGCACTCAAAACATTGTGCTGATGAATGGATTTAATAGTACGGGAGTGGAGGTGTTTAAAGTAAAAACTTGTCAGAGTTGGAACTTTGACCCTTTGTATTGTTACATCGGACCTACTAGAACGTTCGAGAAAGCCACTGATTACAATGTGTGTACGTTAGAAATTCGAGAACATTCCATTATTATTAGTTTTAATGTTAGGTAGGTACAAACTCGCGACCTATTTATACAAAGACATTAGAATTTCGACCGTATGCCTAGGGCATACGGTTCATATTTGCTTGTTTTGTACAAGTAGGTTAGGTAGGTTAGGTAGGTACTTGTTTTTAGTAGGTACCTATCTACCTGCTATTTTTTTGTTAGTGTTTTTTTTATGACCCTCTCGAATGTTCGTCGTTATTCTGGTGTGTCTGTTGGCGAGTATAAATAGAGCGCTCAGGGCCGCGACCGGCAGTCTTGTTTTAGCGACACAACGAAGCGAATACAAGTGAACTATAAGTGCGATATCTAAGTGAATAGTAAACAGTAGTGTATTTGTGATTAAGTTTTGATTGTTTTATGATTAATAAAGTTATTGTGTTGTTTAATCGGTAGTAATTAATTTATCTCATACCCAGCTCGTAACAAATTGGTGTCAGAAGTGGGATATAAATTATGCCAATCCTACCTAAGGACGACACGGAGGGTATCCGTACCAGAAGTCAGCGACAGCAGGATATGGACCAAAGGCGGTTTGGGGATTCTCCGACACGGACACCGGGTGGTGTCCAGCCTACGTCACAGCCAGTCGCTGGCCCATCCGGAGTTTCTCCAGCAGCAGTGGCGCCAGACTTGTCAGCTTTAATGGCACTGCTGCAGGATCAAGCTCGCCGTCAAGAGGAGCAGGCTCGCCAGTTACAGGAGCAATTGCAACGAGACAAAGAGGAGCAGGCTCGCCGTCAAGAGGAGCAGGCTCGCCAGTTACATGAGCAATTGCAACGAGACAAAGAGGAGCAGGCTCGCCGTCAAGAGGAGCAAGCTCGCCGTCAAGAGGAGCAGGCTCGCCGGTTGGAAGAGCAGTTGCAGCAAGACAAAGAGGAACAAGCCCGCCGCCAAGACGAGCAGATGATCCTCATAAAGGATCTTCATGCAACTTTCGGCAAGGACCTGAAAGTGATGAAAGATCAGGTCCACCAGCACGAGAATCGCATCTCGGAGGCCGAAGTTAAGATTGCTGGGGTGCAGAAGGCTTTGAGCGAACTGAAGACTGAAGGTGGAACTGTAGCTTCAGTGGTTGCTGCAACTTCTTCGCGTGGTTTCAAGGTTCCTCCATTCGACGGAACATCGTCGTGGTCGGCCTACAGAATCCAGTTTGAGGCCGTCATGAAGGCGAATGGATGGACCAAACCACAAGCCATGACCGCGCTCACCTTGGGCCTCCGAGACCAGGCCCTAACTATACTGGAGGCGCTCGGCAAGGACGTTACCTACGAGCAGCTACTGGAGGCGTTGGAGTCCAGAGACGGCGACGCGCACCTGGAGCACGTATTCCGTGCCAAGTTGAAGGACCGTGTACAACGTAGTACCGAGAACCTACAGCAGTGGGCTCTGGAAGTTGAAAAACTCGTTCGGAAAGCCTACCAGTCTGCCCCTGCACTGATTGATGGAAATCTGGTACAAGCCTTCGTTGATGGAATACGTGAATTAGAAGTTAGAGCTGCCGTGAGACTAGGGCATCATGAGACCTTGAAGGATGCCTTGGCCCATGCCTTAGAAGTAGAGGCAGTGAGGCAAGACCACCGAACGCACCGTGTCAGGGAGGTTGTTGCATCACCTGTACGCGACCGCCCACAGGGGTATAGTCCTAGGTGCTACACTTGTGGAGAAAGGGGTCATCTTCGGTCCAGCTGTCCTAAGCGCAGCACCCCGAGAGAAGATCAGCACGGAAGAGTGGCTGAAGTGACTGCCCAGCCACAGCAGGGAAACGAGTAAATGCCAGGACTGGGGGGCGGGTGCTGGCTGGTATTGAAAGAGCCCCGAGAATCTTGATCTCGCAAGCACATGACGGGAACAGCCTAACCATCAAAGGCGAAGTCAATGGAACACCATGCAAAGTGACGTTGGATACTGGAGCTTCTCACACGGTCGTCAATTCCAAACTAGCTAGTCGGTTTCTTGGGGACTACTTCAATAAGCACGACCGTATACAGTTACTAACAGCTACTGGTCAGCACATTACCGTCCGAGGCAAGAAGGAGGTGGAGTTAAAATTGGGTGACAGATTTTACAAGCAGAATGTCATCGTGGCTGACATAGTGGACGATTGCATCTTGGGCTTGGACTTCATGCGGAAATATCGTTGTGAGATCGACGTTGATCAAGGAGTACTGAAATGTGGTTCAGAGGAAGTCTTCATGGAAGGTGCACCGTCAGGGAAAGTGTACTGCTTGAAGAAGATTGTTCTTCCTCGCAGATCAGAAACGATTGTGCCAATTTGTTTGCCACGGAATTCTGGACAAAGAGATCGAAGTGTACTGATAGAAAGGGTGAACAATGACTTCCCATGGAAGATGGCACGAACTCTGGTCAAGGCCACCAACGTCTCAGCAGTACGTATACTGAATCCAAGTGACCAGGAGCAAGTGATTAAGAAGGGCACCTTGATCGGCACTTGCGAGGAAGTAGCTTGGATGCGTCAATTGCAAGATGTCCCTACCGGAAATGAAATTCGCAGTTCAACATTTGACGTGTCAACGCTTTTGGAAAACTGCGATTTAACTAAAGGAGAAATGGACAAGGCTAAGAAGATGTTACTTCAGTACGCCAACATTTTCTCTTCGAATGATGCTGACATAGGGAGAACTGGACTTGTTCAGCACCAGATTAATACAGGTAACGAGTTACCTATCCGTCAGCGACCAAGAAGACTGCCAGTTGCACGAGAAAAAGAGGTAGAAACCATGATTGAGGGAATGGTGAAGGACGGTGTTATAGAGCCTTCATCGAGTCCATGGTGTTCTCCTGTGGTCCTGGTAAAGAAAAAGGACGGCAGTATGCGCTTCTGTGTGGACTATCGACGACTGAACGACGTCACGAAAAAGGACAGCTACCCGCTGCCTAGGATCGATGACACACTGGACACGCTGACTGGTATGAAGTGGTTTACCACACTTGATCTGAAGAGTGGCTACTGGCAAGTAGAAATTGACCCCAAGGACAAGGAGAAAACTGCATTCTCAACAGGAAAAGGGCTATGGCAGTTTAAAGTTATGCCATTCGGTTTGTGCAACGCTCCTGCAACGTTTGAAAGGCTGATGGAGCAAGTACTCGCCGGATTGATTGGAGACGCATGTCTTGTCTATCTAGACGACATAATCATCGTGGGCCGTACATTTGAAGATCACCTTAAAAACCTCAACCGAGTGCTGTCGAAAATCCAAACAGCAAATCTCAAGTTAAGTCCGAAAAAGTGTTCGTTTTTCAGACAGCAAGTGAACTTCTTAGGACACATAGTTTCGGGGGAAGGTGTTCAAACAGACCCAGAAAAAGTAGTCGCCGTCAAGGATTGGCCAGTTCCGAAAGACAAGACACAGGTCAGAGCATTCCTGGGTTTGTGCTCCTACTATCGAAGGTTTGTCAAGAATTTTGCCGACATTGCAAAACCTCTGCACAAACTCACTGAGGAAAAGAGGCAATTCTGTTGGGACGATGACTGCGACGTCGCATTTCAGGAATTAAAGAAACGTCTGTGCAACACACCTATTTTGGGATATCCTGACACTGAAAATGACTTCATAGTTGACACAGATGCCAGTAATACTGGAATTGGGGGCGTGCTGTCTCAACGGAAAGGAGACCGGGAGGTTGTAATAGCTTACTTCAGCAAGTCTTTATCTAAGCCAGAAAGAAATTACTGCGTTACAAGACGGGAGCTACTCGCTGTAGTAAAGACAGTGCAGCACTTCAGTAAATATTTGCTGGGACGTAAATTCCAATTACGAACTGACCATGCTGCACTGAAGTGGCTATTACAGTTCAAGAATCCAGAGGGGCAAGTGGCGAGATGGATAGAACTGCTCCAAGAGTTTGATTTCGTAACTGAACATCGCAGTGGGAGAACTCACGGTAACGCAGACGCCTTATCAAGAAGACCTTGTCCTGAAGACTGTAAGCACTGTGCCAGGCAAGAGACTAAGGAAGTAGTGCCCGTGAGGATGCTTAGAACGGATCTCAGCGATGAATGGAAGGAGACCCTACAGCAGGCTCAGCACAATGACTCGGATATCAAACCGATCTTCGAGTGGATCAAAGCTGGTGTTCCTAAACCCAAGTGGAGTGATGTGGCTGCGATGAGTTCCATCACGAAGAGTTATTGGGCGCAATGGAACAGCTTGGTGATCCAGGATGGAGTCTTGTGCCGTAAATGGGAAAACGCTAGAGGGGACAGCTGTCATCTACAAATGGTTGTTCCGAAAGCTAAGGTACCGGATGTTCTACGGCTCTACCATGATGGATGTTCTGGTGGACATATGGGGGTAAAAAGGACTCTACTAAAAATTCGAGAACGCTTCTACTGGATCCACTGTCGAGATGATGTGGAGGACTGGTGCCGTAAATGTACCAGTTGTGCGGCCGTGAAAGGACCTCGTACACGCAGCAGAGGTGCATTAAAAGTGTACAACGTTGGAGCCCCTTGGGAACGGATAGCACTAGACGTTGCGGGACCATTTCCAGTAAGTGAGAGCGGAAACAGGTACTTCCTGGTGGTCATGGATTACTTTACAAAGTGGCCGGAAGTCTTCGCCATTCCTAACCAAGAAGCAACAACTGTCGCAGATAAATTAGTTCAAGAAGTCTTCTGTCGTTTTGGAGTACCCTTAGAAATACACAGCGATCAAGGAAGAAATTTTGAATCGCAAGTATTTCAAGAGACTTGTCGATTGATGGGTACCTATAAAACCAGAACCACCTCTTACCACCCACAATCCGATGGAATGGTGGAACGATTCAACCAAACGTTGGAAAGATATCTGGCGAAAGTTGTGGAAAGCCGGCAAAGGGATTGGGACAAGCACATACAGCCGTTTCTTCTGTCTTACCGAAGTGCAGTCCACGAAAGTACGACTGTGACACCAGCCTTCGCGAACTTTGGAAGGGAATTACGGTTACCTGCTGATTTAATCACTGGAACTCCCCCTGATGCTCCATGTAGCGTAACAGATTACGCGAACGACTTGCGTAATAAGTTGAACGATGTTTATGAGCATATCCGACAATCCGGCCAACAGATGTCTGAGAAGATGAAGACCCGTTATGATCGGAAGGCAAACGGTAGGGGTTTCGACGAGGGTTCACTGGTGTGGTTGCATAACCCAGTGCGGAGCAAGGGGAAATCTCCGAAGTTACAAGCAAAATGGGATGGGCCATACCGAGTCGTGACTAGGATCAACGATGTCACCTACCGAATACAGAAGGGTCCACGAGGTGCGCCTAAGATTGTGCATGTAGACCGGTTGGCGCGATACTACGGGACTAATGATGCTCGGGACGAGCATATCTAAGGAGGGGGCAGTGTTTCATCGGACCTACTAGAACGTTCGAGAAAGCCACTGATTACAATGTGTGTACGTTAGAAATTCGAGAACATTCCATTATTATTAGTTTTAATGTTAGGTAGGTACAAACTCGCGACCTATTTATACAAAGACATTAGAATTTCGACCGTATGCCTAGGGCATACGGTTCATATTTGCTTGTTTTGTACAAGTAGGTTAGGTAGGTTAGGTAGGTACTTGTTTTTAGTAGGTACCTATCTACCTGCTATTTTTTTGTTAGTGTTTTTTTTATGACCCTCTCGAATGTTCGTCGTTATTCTGGTGTGTCTGTTGGCGAGTATAAATAGAGCGCTCAGGGCCGCGACCGGCAGTCTTGTTTTAGCGACACAACGAAGCGAATACAAGTGAACTATAAGTGCGATATCTAAGTGAATAGTAAACAGTAGTGTATTTGTGATTAAGAGGCCTGCGGAGCATGCGTTTTTCATACAAACGTAATACCAAAATCATTTGTAAATCAAATATATATTTAAGGTAGTGTGTATTTATTTCGATTGGATTACAGAATATATAGGTTCCCAAACACATATTTGGAACGGATACTGATTTAAACGAGAGTTATGAGAAAAATAATTTTTGTATAGAAATTTTAAATTCCTCATAACTCGCCTTTATATCATTGTCCTTTCAAAATATTTATTTGGGAACATAGATATTCTGTAATTCAATCGAAATATATACACACTACCTTAAGAAATTGTTTTATTTTCATATTATTTTGGTATTACGTTTGTATGAAAAACCCATGCTCCGCCGACCCCTTAAGTTTTGATTGTTTTGTGATTAATAAAGTTATTGTGTTGTTTAATCGGTAGTAATTAATTTATCTCATACCCAGCTCGTAACAGTATTTTGCAAAAAAATTAGTTCTACGCCGAGTTCTGAAAGTGATAGTTCATTAACTTCTGAAAAGTAGAGTATATGACTAGCAAAAATATTTTTCCCTCAGGCCATGTACTTTGAATCCCTCGCTACGTTCAAGATTATATTAAAGAATCCTTCGTTACGCTCAAGATTATATTGTAGAATCCCTCGCTACGCTCAAGATTATATTGTAGAATCCCTCGCTACGGTCAAGATTATATTGTAGCTTCCCTCGTTACGCTCAAGATTATACTCTACAATCCGTCGCTACGTTCAATATTCTAATACAGAATTCCTCGCTACGCTCAAAATTATATTGTGGAATCCCTCGTTACGCTCAAGATTCTATTATAGAATCCATCGCTACGTTCAAGATTCTATTGAAGAAACCCTCGCTAATCTCCAGATTCTATTCTAGAATCCTTTGCTTCGCTCTGGATTCAAAATAGCGCCCCCGCTGTAAAAAGATTATTTTGCTCCCTGGTCATATAACCTAGTATTGGTCATCTATACTATTATGTTCCTACCTCGCAAAATTTACTTTTCATATGAATAATTCTGTTCTCCAGGACCTGGACTCCCCAGACGTAATATCAGCATCAACTCAAGAAGACAGGTCAGCTTACCAGGCGCTCCTAGACCCGTACACCGGCAGTGTGGCGCTCCGCCACACACCGGCACAGCACCGGAGCCCCGGCACACAACGGAGGAAGATCCAGCTGGTGAGTGGTCCTCATCTCCATCTGTCTAGCCCAGTGGTTCCCAACCTTTCTTGGACCAGGGACCACTTTGGTGTCTTCATTGCTAGCAGGGGCCATAAGGTCCGCAATACACATGATCACCGACAGGATTATAATCTAGGGTAGTGAATCTTTAACTCACACAAAGAAAACAATTGAAAAATAGGATGAAAACCTTTAGAATTAAGGTAGTGAAGGATACAATCATTCATAAGGAAAGAGGAATAATTCCTCTGGTAGGTTCAATTAGGTTGGGTTGAGCTTGAATCTACTGTAGAAGTTAAAAAGTACGAATAACATTTTTAAACCTTTCGGGGACCATGTTCGAGGCTTCTGCGGACCACCGGTGGTCCGCGGACCATGGGTTGGGTACCACTGGTCTAGCCTTTTCCCTACTATGTTGGGGTCGGTCTCCAGTCTAGCCGGGCGCAGTTGAATACCAGTATTTTACATGGAGCGACTGCCTATCTAACCTCCACAACCCAGTTAGTACTGGGTAATACGATACCACTTGGTAAGACTGGTTGACAGACTTCTTGGGCCACTGACTACCTGTAACGACTGTCAAAAATGGACAAATGACAGCCGGGACCAACAGCTTAACGTGCTTTCCGAGGCACGGAGGAAATTCGGTATGTAATGGCGAGTCACTCCTTAACTTAAAGATCGACCCGAGTGGCTGTTATTATTTAGCTATGAGCGCCAACCGGTGAGTGGTCTTATGATCTTCAAAAGCTGTTCCAAAAGACATAATGATGTCCGCAACTCCACGTCAAAGCGCGTATTTTGCGTATGGGCTATAATCCACCACGCGGGCCCAGCGCGGTTTGGTAGATGTCACATGTCTTCGAATATTTGGTTCTAGGACATGTCGGTTTCCTCACGATGTTTTTTGTTTTCCAACTGGGCCACCGCTGCTCTCATGTAAAATAGCGATATTTAGATTCAATTGGCAGCCGCCGGGACTAACGGCTTTGCATTATGTATGTAATGGAATGCCACCCATCTACAAAACTACCTCGACTACGGACGCTTAACCTGCACGATCGACCCGTTACTATTTAGCCACGAGGTCCTCAAATATTGACAAATGACAGCTGGAAACAAAATTAACATAAAAATTCAATAAATTAAGCTTTTTAGGGTTCCGTACCTCAAAAGGTAAAAACGGAACCCTTATAGGATCACTTTGTTGTCCGTCTGTCTGTCTGTCAAGACCTTTTTTCTCAGGAACGCGTGGAGGTATCAAGCTGAAATTCATATCAAATACTCAAGTCTATGGTCTCTTGGAGCTGTGAAAAAATCAAACTTCTAAGTCAACGCGATCAAAAGATACTCCCGTTTATGCCGCAAATTTTCGACACTCGCAAGGGAATCAAAACCTACAGGGTACTTCCCGTGAACTCAGAATCTTGAAATTTGGTACGAAGCAACGTCTTATAACACAGATAAAGGAAAAATTGCGAAAAGCATAAATTTTTAGTTACATCATATAATAAAAATATTTTTAATAATTTTACTTATATACCTACAGGTTTGTACGGAACCCTCGGTGCGCGAGTCTGACTCGCACTTGGCCGGTTTTTTTATTCTTATTTTTTATTGCACACAAGAATTAACAAAGAAAAATGTCCTCAAAATTAAAGTACTTATGTATTATTTTTATTAGCTTATGTACAACGGCGAGCAGAATTGGGTTTTCTTACAGCAAACCATACTTTTGTGTAACAATACAGTTAAAAACTTAAACTAACTTATTTTATACACTAAACTAATAGATACAATATAATATACATAATACAAATAATGCAGCGGGAGCAGCGGTGGCCCAGTGGTGGCGGCCCCGACTTACAAACAGTAAGTCGTGGGTTCGAATCCAGACAGGCGCATTACTTTGTGTAATTTATTTCATCACCGCTGCTCTCAAAACGGTGAAGGAAAACATCGTGAAGAAACCGGCATGTCCTAGAACCAAATATTCGAAGACATGTGACATCTACCAAACCGCGCTGGGCCCGCGTGGTGGATTATAGCCCATTCCCTCTCATAGAGGAGAGGCCCGCGTCCCAGCAGTGGGAACATTATAGGCTGATGATGAATACAAATAATATAATATTACACAAATAAAGATATAGATACGCTTACATATAAAACACTACTAATTCTTTATTTACTTTTTATTGTTTAGTTTTAAGTTTTTTTTAATTAAATTCTTATTTTTATTCTGTTTTATGCCAAATAAATGTGTTTTCTTTCTTTCTTAAATACCAGTAAATGGAATGCGTAATTACCGAGTTTTAAAAACGCGTAACACAGTTTCTGCGACATACAGTATTGTTAGTAAACTTACTTATATCATGTGAATTGTGAACAATCGTTGCGACAATACGGTTTCAAACAATCACACGTTTTTTTACCCAACTACTGCGAAGCCAACAGAAGTGTTATAATTTTAGCAGTCTATGCATGAATGTTTGTATTTACCAATGTTCCTCCATAGTGCCTAAACTATTCATACGATTTTTAGCCCCTAGCTCGTATGGATTTTCATGGCCCGATAGCCTATTTTCCACAATCAATAAATTACAGACTGATCTATTTAGTCCGTCAGTATTGAAAAATAATTGACACGGAATTTTGATTTTTGTAAATCAATGAAAATAAATAAAATAAATATCGCTGGACATTAAACACACAGCGCCATCTAGTGCCATACTAAGCAAGGCTTGTGTCGTGGACACCAGATAGTTGATATACTACATATATACTTTTTTGTTTGTAAATACATACTTATTATATATACAAACATCCATGACTCGGAAACAGATCCATGCTCATCACACAAACATTTGCTCCTACCGGGATTCGAACCCAGGACCTTATGAACGCTAGGCAGCTTCACTACCACCACGCCATTCGAGTCGTCGTTTTATCTTTGTCAATGAATATTGACAAAGATAAAACGCATCAAAACTCGGGTGTGGAGGCTCGTGACTTCAGAACTCGCTAAAAATTATACCAAGGCGAGACGTATTGAGAATTTTGAAAGCGTCGAATCTTCGTCAATTTTGTTTCATGTAAGTAACAAAAGAAAAAATACGGGACAAATATTTGTTGATAATCGTTTTGTCGTCTCCCTATTCTGTAACTACATACGTCTCTCGTCTTACAGTCGCGGACAATATTTTCATCAACATAGATGAAAAGCACTAGCCTGCAATTTGCAAAAAAAAACGTAACAAAATTTGGCTACCCTGAATCATCGACCTTAAACATGAATATTGTTTTCTTGTAGCCTCCAGAAGAAGACAGATGTAGCCTGGACAGCGTCAGCGCCTGTTCCATGGAATCGGAAGACGAGCCCCCGGAACCTCAGGAGTTGCAGACGGAGCCTGTCAATCAGCATCTGGTGTTGAGCGATGATGAGGGCAGCAAGATGTAAGTTTTATTACACTTAATCAAGGGAATGAATCGCGAGATCAGAAATCAGGACATCCAGGATAGGCAATACAACCCTCCAAGTACACAAAAGTCGAGGAATCTTTGACCTTGAAAAATTCTTTCCTCCACCTTTATGAACTTGTAGGGTTGTGTTGATGATTTTAATTCTGTGACGACTCGAATGGCGTAGTGGTAGTGAAGCTGCCTTGCGTTCATAGGGTCCTGGGTTCGAATCCCGGTAGGAGCAAATGTTTGTGTGATGAGCATGGACATTTGTTTCCGAGTCATGGATGTTTGTATGTAAAATAAGTATGTATTTACAAACAAAAAAGTATATAAATGTAGTATATCAACTATCTGGTGTCCAAGACACAAGCCTTGCTTAGTGTGGCACTAGATGGCGCTGTGTGTTTAATGTCCAGCGATATTTATTTATTTATTTGTGACTACATAAATACATCTTACAGTCGCGAACGATATTTTCATCAACATACAACCTAGCACAGGCCTGCAAATCGCAAAAAAAAACGTTAGAAAATTTGAATTTCGCGGGCTATCCTAGCATCATGCATCAGCCTTAAGTGTCAGTGGGCAGGGCACATTGCTCGCAGAACGGATGGCCGATGGAGCCGAAAAGTTCTGGAGTGGCGACCGCGAACCGGAAGACGTTGCGTTGGAAGACCTCACACTAGGTGGACCGATGACCTGGTGAAGGTTGCGAGGATACGCTGGATTGGACTGCAAAACATTACAAATATAAAGGGTGTAAAACACCTCTTAACGAAAACGAAAGGCACTTGTTCCCCTCGTCATTCTGATAGTTTTTTTGTTCTATACTATACCTGGGAACCTTCTAGTTACGGAGATATTGGGGGTCAAAGTTGCAAGTTTTTGACAAGTTTTTTTTTAAATACCACTTTTTATCGTATTATTTTTACTTTAAATATCTCTACGACCCCCGTACTATTCAATCCATCCATCCGCACAATGTTTTGAGTGCGTTACATTGAGTTATACCACAAAACATGATATATAACCTCAAAAAAAAAAAGTTGTTTCCCAGCAATATTTGTTGTGTAAAGTTACTTAGTTTGATATACAGAATGCTTGGTTAACGGCTTTGTGATGAGGTGAAATACACCCTGTATTTAGTCCGTTAGTTAGGGTATTGGAAAATAATGGACACGTATATTTTGTTTTTGTAAATCAATGAATACTGACAAAATATGGGGGCTCGTGACGTCTGAACTCGCTAAAAAATATACCACGGAGTCACGTATTGAGAACTTTAAAAGCGTCGTATCTTCGCCAATTTTGGTTTACGAACAAAAGAAAAAATACGGGTCAAATATTTGTTGATAATCTAACCGACGGAGTAATTAGTTTTTTTTTTTCGTCTACCATATTCAAACTTAATTGGTGTTAAGATTTAAATTCGTCATTACAGGTCAAAATCAACGAACACACTGTCGGAAGGCAGCGACCCCATCCCGGAATACTCGGCGGCGGAAGAGTTAAGCAACGAGCGAGGTTGGATCAGTGTGCCCAGAGCGGGGGGACACGCTACCTGTGATATGAAGGTAACTACGAGTAAGCTTCATCGACGCAAAAACGACGGGGTGTTTTAAGTTTGACGTGTGTGTGTGTGTGTGTGTGTGTGTGTTTGTTTGTCTTTGACATCGTAACAGCCGAACGGATAACCCGATTTTGATTTAGTTTTTTGATTGTAAGGTGAATTAGTCTTAGCTATGTTTTATAAAAATCAGTCCAAGATGGCCGCCGCCACAAAATGGCGGATTACATATTTACTCAACAACTCCCTCAATATGGGTATCGAATGAAAGGGCTTCACTAGTAGAATACTACTCGTACTATAACCTGTAATAAATTTCAAATCCAAGATCGCCGCCACACCAAATGGTGAATTACAATTTTTTTCGCAACTCCTTCAATATGGGTATCAAATGAAAGGGCTTGAAAAATAACGACCCTATATGTGTCGGGGGTTTTTTAATTTAATGGTACTTGTTTGTAGTGCTACTACGCGGTTATACAGGGTGTAAACAACCTCATCACGAAGCCGTCAACCAAGCATTCTGTACATCAAACTAAGTAACCCTACGCAAAAATTATTGATGGAAAACTACTTTTTTTTGCGGTGAAGAATCAGGTTTTGTGGTAGAACTCAATGTCACGCACTCAAAACATGGTGCTGATGGATGGATTGAATAGTACGGGGGTCGTGGAGGTGTTTAAAGTAAAAATCATACATTAAAAAAACTTGTAACTTTGACGCCCAATATCTCCGTAACTAGAAGGTTCCCAGGTATAGTGTAGAACCAAAAAATGATCGCAATGACGAGGAGAAAGTGCCTTTCGGCTTCGTTAAGAGGTGTTTTGCACCCTTTATAGTACCGTAAAATGGGGGGAATAGGGATCCAGGGGTGAATAGAAACAAAACTTTGGAATGGATTTTAAAGTTGAATTCACATGATATGGTACCAACAAGTACGCTATTGTGTTAACTAAATTATACTTAATTATAAATGTACCTTGTTGGCAATATACAATATAAGTTCAGCGATAAAATCCCTTCCAAAGTTTTGTTTCTATTCACCCCTGGATCCCTATTCCCCCCATTTTACCGGTAATTAAATTGTATAGGTGATCGAGCCGTACAAGCGCGTGATATCGCACGGCGGGTACGACGGCGCCGGCGCAGCGCTCATCGTGTTCAGCGCCTGCCACCTGCCGGACAACGCGCGCCCGGACTACACCTACTGCATGGATAACTTGTTCCTGTCAGTATACCAACATTTTAATACTAATAAATAATCTATTAAGTCCGTCAGTTAGAGTATTGAAAAATAATGGACACGTATTTTTTGTTGAAGTGAAACTTCTTTATCGGGGTTGGAAAAAAAATAGTGTAACATTTTTTCGTTACGCGTCACATTTTTCCGTTACGCGCCATCTTTTTCTTATAGGGATAAGAAACGAAACCACGCGTGATTCGAAGTATACTTTCTCCAGCGGAGTAGGGATTGGTAAATGTCTCCAATGTATTTTGCGGCCCGTTTTGAGTAGTTACATTTTTGAAATCCAGAAATAACGTCATAAAGAAGTTTCACTTCTTACGAGTGTACGCTAGTACACGCACACATTTTTTTTTTTGTAAATCAATGAATATTGACAAAGATAAAACGCATCTGAACTCAAGAGTGGCGGTTCGTGACGTCAGAACTCGCTAAAAATTGTATCAAGGCGTGACGTATTGAGAATTTTAAAAGCGTCGTATCTTCACCAATTTTGGTTTGTGCAACAAAAGAAAAAATACGGGTCAAATATTTGTTGATAATCTAAGTGACGGACTAATTATTATTTTCTTGTCGTCTACTCTATAGTATATTCTTCTTTACAGAATATATAAATTACATTTAAAAAAAAAGGTTTTATAAAATTATACACCGTGACTGTTTAGTCGTCTTACAAAGGCAGTCCAGTTCATGTATCCAATGACTAGTAAACGTTCATAATAAGAAAAATGGTAAGTTTGAGATTTGAATCATTTAAAAATAAAATTATTTTTCATTATTATGACGCAAGGCGTAGTTTTGTCTCATTGAAAATGGTGATGGAATGATCTGCTCGACTCGTGCGCGAGGTAGGTATACTCTACAGTTTGAAACGTAAACATTTGTAACAGGGTGTTTCATATTTCTAACTTATTATTTATTTTTTTAGTACCTATTATCTTAATTACTTAATGATGATAAAATAATAATCGCGCCTAGAGGTATTTTATGCCGGGTACATTGAGTGGACCGCTTTTGTAAGACGACTAAAAAGTCACAGTGTATAATAAAAAAAGTAGGAGCCCACCAACATCGGGAACAGGGTCCGAGCTGCCGATGGTCAGGGCTCCAGAGAGAGGAACTGCCTCACCATTTGTACCCGTGTCCAGAAGTACTTATTGCACAACGATTAGGTTCAACATGCAATGTATTCCACACGGGTGCGTTTTGTACCCGCACGTGTGCGGAAATAAAAATGACCACAGATACATATACGTACTTAGTTATTTTTTATTACTTAACTATTTTCTATATTAGGTTGTTCAGCGGCTTCACGTCTTTGCTTCTCCTTAGAAAAGAAAATTAAAATCATAGTTTGTAATTCATGTCAAAAATATTTTTCCTTCTTTTATTTCTTCATAAGTGTATTGAAAAACGTCGTTTAATACACGTGGATATTTGTTATTGCAGTTCCCGGCTTAATAACACCCTCGCATACGGCTCGTGTGTTAATTCCGCCTCGATTACAATAATAAACTTTCCACACGTTTATCAAAATGTACTATTTCTTTCTCTCTTTCTAGATACGTGATCTGGACGTTAGAGCGCCTGGTGACGGATGACTACGTCCTGGTGTACCTGCACGGGAGCGCCGGTAGGAGACGTCTACCAACCTTCCACTGGCTGCACGAGTGCTACAAGCTTATCGATAGAAGGTCCGTAAGATATACAGTCGCTCCATGTAAAATACTGGTATTCAGCTGCATTCGGGTAGACTGGAAGCCGACCCCAACATAGTTGGGGAAAGGCTTGGCAGATTAAGATGTTGATGAAAGGCATAACTTTGTGTATGTTTGTTACTCTTACACGCAAAAACTACTGAACGAATTTGGATGAAATTGTGCACATATATGGAGTAACACAGGATAGTTTTATTCCGATAGTATGATCCCATGGGATAATTATCGAAGCCTATCTAGTTTGAAATATGCTTTATGTTTTCTCAAGAATAAAAAAAAGCAGTACCTTTGTGCTCTTCTATGTTAATAAAGGGTGTAAAATACCTCTTAACGAATACGAAAGGCACTTGTTCTACTCGTCATTCTGATCATTTTTTTGTTCCACACTATACCTGGGAACCTTTTAGTTACGGAGATATTGGGGGTCAAAGTTGCAAGATTTTGACAAGCTTTTTTTTAAATACCACTTTTTATCACATGATTTTTAATTTCAATATCTCTACGACCCCCGTACTATTCAATCCATCCATCCGCACAATGTTATGAGTGTGTTACATTGAGTTATACCACAAAACATGATTTATAACCTCAAAAAAAAAACATTTTTTCCCAGCAATATTTTTTGCGTAAAGTTACTTAGTTTGATATACAGAATGCTTGGTTAACGGCTTTGTGATGAGGTGAAAAACACCCTGTATATTGACCTTTAAATGCGATTACATGAGCTAAACGCGAGTTTTATAATTACTAAAAGTATATGTTTCACTGCTATAAACAAGACCAGAAAAATATACGATATTCTTCAGGATATATGCTAGCATGATACTGTTTTGAAAAGATAATACAATTAATTTGGTTCGATAAAAAGAAATCACGAACTTATCTCTAAAAATATGTTTCAAACAATAAAAAACATACTAATATACATGCGATCATTCTGTTTTTTTGGCAAATAATTCTACAAGCAATATATTAGCATGATACTGTTTTAGTTTTTTAATCCAATCAATAGTTTTTTTGTAAATCGATCGAAACCACTCATTTCGCGCTATTTGGCCCGCAGTGGCTGACGTAACAACCACTTTGTAGTATAGTTTATTCTAACAGCAAACGAAGTTTGAACCACCACAAATAGAGTTGCTAATTTGGCTCGTCGAAGCGCCTTAAGAATTTCATCAATATATAAATAAATAATAATAAATAACAATATTTTTTTCTTTGTTACAGATTGCGTAAAAGTTTAAAACATTTGTACCTGGTACATCCAACGTTTTGGCTGAAATCCTTCGTGATATTGACCAAGCCTTTTGTTAGGTAAGCATTTTAACATTTACTATGATTTCTATAAAGGGTGTAAAAAACCTCCTTACGAAGCCGAAAGGCACCTGTTCACCCCGTCTCATTGCGATCATTTTTTTTGTTCTACACCATACCTGGGAACCTTCTAGTTACGGAGATGTGGGGGGTCAAAGTTACAACTTTTTGACAAGCTTTTTTTAATATTTACATGTTTTTTTGCAAGAATTTGAACTGACTTTGACTTGACTTTTAACACCTCCACGACCCCCGTAGTATTCATCAATCCATCCATCAGCACAATGTTTTAAGTCCGTTACATTGAGTTCTACCACAAAACATGATTTATAACCTCAAAAAAAGTTGTTTCCCAGCAATATTTTTTGCGTAAAGTTACTTAGTGTGATGTACATATATAATGCTTGGTTGACGGCTTCGTGATGAGGTTGTTTACACCCTGTATATCCCCGTAGGTGAGAGACCAATAGGTAGATTTTTTTAAAGGAAATCTACCAAAAATGTGTTTTAAACAGCTGTTTTTCGATAATCAGACCATCCTCTTTTTGATGAACTTGGACCTTAGAATGCCTCAGTTTTAGAATCACATGATGTTTTTTAAAGGGTCACAAACCTAACCTAACAAATTTTTAAATAATGCTAACCGGTCAAAAGTAGTTTTGACTAGTTTTCACAGAACAAAAGTAGTTGTGACCGATTAACAGTTTTGACTGTATCGTATACAACATTATTTGTTGTTTATACTAAACCCGAAAAGGGGTCATTGTACTCATCATTTTGAACAACTTTTTCTATGGGACGAACCTTGAAATCGCGAAAAAAAAATCTGCTGTTCCCTACATTTTGACGAGTTATGCGAACATAAATGTAGGGAACAGCTGATTTTTTTTTCGCGATTTCACGGTTCGTCCCATAGAAAAAGTTGTTCAAAATGATGAGTACAATGACCCCTTTTCGGGTTTAGTGTAAACAAAAAATAACCCTGTATTTTACACTCCACAGTTCAAAATTCTTCCGCAAACTATCGTACGTGCGCAGCCTATCGGAGTTGATGCAGAAAGTACCCGTCGAACCAAACGCCATACCTGAACTAGTGAAGCAATTCGACGCCACTCGCCGATAGAAGATGTTACGTGTTTACACGAGTCGAGTCTTTAGTACAGTACAAGTGAGTTAGGTTTGTAACCTGAAATATGTACGGTCGAACGAGCTATTTGATTTACATATTATTACAATGTAATATGGTAGACGACAAAAATAAACTAGACCGTCAGTTAGATTATCAAAAAATATTTGACCCGTATTTTTTCTTTTGTTACATAAACCAAAATTGACGAAGATACGACGCTTTTTAAATTCTCAATACGTCACGTCTTGGTATAATTTTTAGTGCGTTCTGACGTCACGAGCCCCCACTCTCGATGATGCGTTTTATCTTTGTCAATATTCATTGATTTACAAAAACAAAAAATACGTGTCCATTATTTTCCAATACTCTTACTGACGGACTAAATAGATTTGAAATTTTTTTAAACTATCGTCATGCCTACTGTCACCTGACGGACAGTCGATCAGTTTGCACCCGTATGCTTTAAGTAATAAGGTTGGAAATTAGTCGATCGTAGTACGTCGGAGTCTTGTTTTCTACCTCAAGGGTAAAATGTGTGAAAATATCTATGCATTTACAAATGAAAAGCAATCCTTTATTTAGGATAGTTATAGCGAAAACGCCGAGGTAACCAGCGAAATTCAAATTTAGTTATGTTTTTTTGCAATTTCCAAGTCCGTGTCAGATTTTATGTTAAATAAATAAATAAATATTGTTGGACATTACACACAGCGCCATCTAGTGCCACACTAAGCAACAAGGCTTGTGTCGTGGACACCACATAGATAAGTTCCATGTCGATTGCAATATGATTCGTGACCTTAATAAATATGGTTTTACTGAGTTTGAATCATCAATACAACCCTCTCATTCATTCACGAATTCATGAAAAACTCATTCAACGAGGTTTAATGAACTTGGGAGGATTGCATTGATGATTTTAATGATTATAGTTCTGTAAATATATACGTATTACAGCCGCGAATCAGTTTTTTCATTACTCATACTCGGAAAGTAGGTCTGAAGTTGCCTGAGGAGCGGGTTGAAAGTAATACCTTTCAGCCCTAGGGAGAATCGTTTTCAACTGACAGCTGTCGAATTATAAAAAAAAACTAGTTCCATTTTCATATGTCCGTAAAATAGGCGGGAATGTAGCAATCCGATCTTCATTTGGTCTTTTTCGTGTTGATTCATGTGTTTATTTTTACTTTCCTTGTAAACGTAATGAAAAGCACAGTGTTTACCTCGGGTTAAAGACTTATTTAGTCCCTCGAACAATTGGCGGCCTCGCTACGTTCGGGCGCCAACCCCCGTCTCGGGACTAAATAAGTTACTTTCAGCTCTAGGGTAACATTGTACTATTTTATCAACATAAGGTCTGACGCTGGACGATTATTTGCACAGAACATACTTACTACTAAAGACTTGTCGAATGTAAACCAATGTAAACACGGTAAAAGATTACTAAAAATATAGTGATTCCTAACAAAACTCACTACGGAGAATCACTATATTTTTAATTATTATAAAAATTAAAATTAATACAACAATTTCAGTGATTGATCTTTTTATGCCAAAGATATTGCCTTTTTTTCTGCACTATGGTATTTCTACACTAAATTATTTTTAGTAATAAAAGGAAGTTCAAAGAATATTTGCAAACTATTCGTTAGCATTCTCCATCAGAGATTTCTCAGTAGCTGCCACAGAGTTTAAATTTGTGCCCGTTTGATGGAAATAGGCCTGCCCCCTATTATATGGGACATACTGGCGAAATGTGGGTGCACAAATGGGTACATATAAGCCTAATTCTTTCGAGATTATCGATGTTTGTGCTATTCTGATGTTGTTTTTAATTTGACGAGTTTTATAATTGCGAAAGTTTGGATGGATAAAAATAAATATCGCTGGATGTTTGTTACTCAACCGCGCCAGAACGGCTGAAGTGTTTCGGACAAAATTTGGCACAGAGACAGATTATAATGTAGATTCCACGTAGGCTTTTTTCCTTTTCCCACGCGAATAAAGCCGCGGGCAACAGTTACTAATACAAAAACACTAGTTTAAGAGTTTGCAAATATTTTACGACACTACCCTGTATATTTTTTTCTACTTAATACATCAAATATTTTGGTATAGAAAGATTGACTACTGTTTGTACAAAATTACAATAATATAAATAAAAATATAACAATAATAAACCCAGTTCATATATTTTTGTGAAATATAATTCGATTGAGATAAAAAAATAATTATTTATTAGAGAAATTTTAGGACATTCCATATCACTTATAAAATAAACAAATTAATTGTACCATTCCAAAAATGCACAGATTACAATATTTTTTCACATTATTCAAACATTGCAAAAGAAAATTATTATTTTTTGACATAAAGTTGTGTTCAGCCTGACGTACTATATAAAATAGTAAATAAAAAAAAAACACAATTTGAATATTATTATCTGCCTAGCTTTTTCCAACTACGTTGGGGTCGACTTCCAGATTCGGAAACAACTGAATACTTTTGGTACACTAACACCTGTAACGACTGTCAAAGGTCTATAAATGACAGCCGAGAGCAACGTCTAAAGCTAAACGTCGACCTGTCCGCATCGTACGCATCGCATCAAACGAATCGTAGTATTCTTTGAATAGATAGAAACTGACTGATCCGCACCGTACGAATCGCTCGAATCTGAGGCCCTACTCTCTAACACTTCGTCCTTATATTCGGATCCATCCGTCTCTCTCACTCGCACTCATCGGCAGACGTGCGCGATAGAGACGGATAGATCCGAGTGAACGGACGAAGCGTGTTTTTTTATGCGATGCGTATGATGCGGACAGGGGGACGCTTACCGAGACACGGAGAAAGCTCGGTAGGTAATGGATGTTCATCCACAGACCAACCTAGTCGAGCGTGGCTTAACCTAAAAATCGACCCGAGCGGCTATGAGCTCCTTATAATAATTCTAATTCAGTAATATTGATTGAATTTCAAAATGCTAACTTTCAGAATCCATCTTCTTAACTGCATGTTTATTTTTGCTTCTTTCTCGATCCCTCGCATCCCTCTTCCAAGTATTTATTTCAAAATAAAAATGCTTTATTTCACATAGGCCTAGATCGTAGGCACTTATAAAATGTCGAAAAAAGTGCACGGTTCGCTTTAGTCGTTTCCATGGAGAAGAACCGGCAATAAACTCCATGGGTTTTCAATCGTTTTGTTTTACAATATTATCATGCTACAGCATTGGTAATTTGGTACTTAAGTATGGGGGGACAGCGTAGGCCAATAGGTAGACTTGGACTTAGACGATATTGCAAATCGTGTGTTTGTACAAATAGACATACTACAACACACAACACAACACACAACTTCGAGTACCCTTGATGCGGATTGCCCTCTACATTAATAAATCGTTGTCTTCCATAATGAATTGACAATAATCGGCTAAGCTAACATAATTAAGAATAATCTGTTCTTGCTTAAAATCTATCAGGCTTCGAAAAAGTTGTCAACATTTTAGTTAATTATAAAAAAAAACTATGAACTTGCGTCGTTACGTCAGCGCGGTCGCTTAGTCGGATTTTGCCGCGTATTGTTGTGATATCGGCTGTATAAAAAAACTATTTGTTCGAGTACATCAAAAAAAAATATATATTTCAAAGACCGTGGACGGACTCGATTCATAACTGGACGAAATCGGCTCGATAGAAAATAATTGCTAAGAGTGGTCTTAAAGTCATCATTAAACGGTCTTTATTTTTTTGGGTCTGCAATTAAAAACATGAAGCCAACATAATCATACGTAAACCGCTGAAGAGTCATATGACTCTTCAGCATTCTTCATAAATAATCCACACTTTTTTTATTTCACTATTTTTATATTATTATCTTCTAAAACCTGGCCGCCTAGTAATAGTGGGCTCTCTTTTACTCCGATACAAATAGACAGAGTGCGCGTATTTTGGTGTTAACAGCCTCTTAACGTTACAATATCTCGGTAATTTTTTCACTTACTATTTTTTAGACTTGATTTAGATATATTTGTTAGTCAAACGTTGTTAACTTACCTGCACTTTGTGCCAGTATACAGTGCGATTTTATAAGTTTCATATTGTGAGTAAACGCAGAAATAAGTCGCAGGTTTGAACACAACTTTATCTCACTCACGACACTGTGATAAAAACAACATAGCAATACTTGCAGAAACTATAAATAATTATAACTATATTATAAGTGTATATTATAATAATCGGCAAGCCTATCGTAATTATATTATAGGCACAAAATAATAATTAATGATTATTGCTTTAATATTACAGATTTTGTTTATTTGAAGCTTGATTATAGATTATTTTGATTGTTTTTATATAAATGGTAATAGGCTCTCAAGTTAATGGGACTTAAACGTAACTGGCGTAATGTGGTATTAGGGAATTTTATTCGGCCCGTTGAGTTTGGCCGCTCCCTATAAATATAAAATAACTAAAATTATTTGTAATCAAGAAAAAAAAACGGAATTAATATGCCATAAGCTTTGTAAGCAGACGTTCAATAATTTAAGATAATAATAAATAAAACACTTTTGATGTTTAGTCAAAATAGGTTTTGTATTAAATACTTTTTATGTTATTTGGTAAATATGTTAATATGTCGATTCAAGTAATTTCTGTTACCAACTATGTTGGGGTTGGTTTCCAGTCTAACCGAATGCGACTTAATACCAGTATTTTACATGGAGCGACTGCCTATCTGACCTCCACAACCCAGATAGTACTGGGTAATACTATACCCCTTGGTAAGACTGGTTGTCAGACTTTCGGACCACAGACTACCTGTAACGACTGTCAAATATCTAAAAATGACAGCCGGGACCAATGTCTTAACGTGCTTTCCGAGGCACGGAAGAAACTTCGGTATAAAACCTATGCTTGGGTTGAACCCAAAGATTGATCCGAGTGGCTGTTATTATTTGGCCACTATTTCCACATAAAAAAAACGATATATTAATACATTTACTAATAAACATATAGTAAATCGGTAAAATGCACTAATTTTTTTTTTTTTTTTTGTAATACCTACATTAAATAATTTCAAAATCTTAGCCAGGCATGATCATAAATTGCTTAGCTATTATAAAACGCGAAAGTGGAAAATGCCATAAGATACATTGAGCTTGCTGTTCAAATGGCGACCTTCATGTCAGCGTCTTACGGTGAGCCTCCACCTGTCCGCATCATAAACATCGCATCAAACGGATCGTAATATTCTTTAAAAAGAACGTCACACTAGTTCGTCCACCTGTCCGCATCGGACGCATTGCATCAAACAGATCGTAGTATTCTTTGTATAGAAACACAAGTGCGCGAACCTGTCCGCATCATCGGAATCTGTGAAATAATATTACGATCAATTTGAAGCGATGCGTCCGATGCGGATGATGCGGATAGGTGGACGCTTATATTTAATGGTTATCATACAACAACAGGCTCAATGCTTACGGCCTTTTTATATCCAAACGTCGAAATGTTGCCATGTTCATGTACATATAGTAGGTATACTACAAAAATATAGTATTTTTTGTTAAAAGTAAAATTGTATTATAAATAAATTAAATAGTTTTAAGCAGAATTACAACGAAGTTTAGAGCACAAGTTTTAAAGTACCGTTACAGTGTCCAAACCACACTTTTTAGTATGCCAGTGTTGCCAGTTTCTGAAGGCGAAAATCTTATTTAATTGAATTGTAAAAGCTTTGTGAAATCTTTTTTGTAAATATAAATATTTTTATTTTATAATTATGAGCTAAATTATCCCTATAACGGCAGTAAAATACTCAGAACTTAAATAGAACTGGCGAAATGTTGTAGTACTATTAGGTATTCCTAAACCTTCGCGCCCCCCAAGCCACCAGTAGAATATTTGGGGTTGTATTTGACCCCGACCGTTGACAAGGGGGTCGCAAAGACCCCCTTAAAACAGTAATGTATTAGGGGTAATAAAGGGTGTAAAACACCTCTTCGCGAAACCGAAAGGCACTTTTCTCCCTATCATTGCCATATTTTTTTTGTTCTACACCATATCTGGGAACCTTCTAGTTACGGAGATATGGGGGGTCAAAGTTACAACTTTTTAACAAGTTTTTTTTTAAACATTTTTTTTTGTAAGAGTTTAACTTTTAACACCTCCACGACCCCCGTACTATTCAATTCCATCAGCACAATGTTTTAAGTGCGTTACATTGAGTTCTACCACAAAACAAAAATGTTTCCCAACAATATTTTTTGCGTAAAGTTACTTAGTTTGATGTACAGAATGCTTGGTTAACGGCTTTGTGATGAGGTTGTTTACACCGTTTTTGGGGTTTTATTTGACCCCGACCGTTGACAAAGGGGTCGCAAAGACACCCTTTTTTTTTTAGGATGGGAAATCATCAAATGACTTCTCCCACTCTGGGCGGAGCGGGAGGGAGTGTCAGACTCTTACTGACTAAAACCCATCCATGTTCCTTCCTCGCCCTTTATGTTCCGGGGCCGCGGTATCTCTTTCGAACAGGCCCGCAACCCCGGCAGACCCCCTTTAAACAGTAATATATTAGGGGTAATATAGCTCAAAAGCGCCAGTATTTAGCTTTATTTTCGTTAATAAACAATTTATAAGTATAAGCTACAATAGACTCGTGATTTTAAGAGGGCGCATCCAGAAAGTTGGCTCGCAAATACCTGTCAAATATTTTCCTGTTTAAATTATTTTCGAAATTTTACTGAATGTACTTAAATAAGATTTGTGGCTAAATAGTGGACTATAATATTAAACTTATGATATCCCGTAAGTGACAATATAAGTTCAGTTTTAAACCGTGAAAGCCTTAAACAGTGTTTAACTATAATATTGATTATGAAATGTAATCACTAGTATCGTAACACTAAATAATTAATGTTAAGAGACTTTATTTCACTTCTTACGCAAATTAAGATATTTCAAATATGTAAGATATTTCAAATATTTGCTTACGAATAACGATGGTGCCGTTCTCTTTCTTCAATGTTGTTGTTGTGTTTTCATATTTCTTTTCGTGTAATTTATTATACAAATTTTACTTACTCAATTTTCAAGAAAAACCGTCGTTGAGGGAAGTTTGACGCTCAAATTCACATAGTTATATTAAATTCTTATAAAAGCAAAAAATACTAAAAGATAAGTTGAATGTTTTACTTGAATGTTCTAGAATTTCGTTAAATTCCTTGAGTTTTCACAAAACAAATCGCAAAGAAAGCCCAATTTAAGCCAAAAAATACTTTCGAAATCCCTTTACCACACTTAAAACGGTTACAAAATCAAATGCAGCTCATTTCACTATTAATATTCTAGTCCACTAGTTGGCCATATTTCTTATTTCCATACAGTAATATTGCCAAATTAATTCACATCTGTACTAATATTATAAAGCAGAAGAGTTTGTTTGTTTGGTTGAACGCGCTAATCTCAGGAACTACCGGCTCTAATTGAAAAAATCTTTTTGTGTCGGATAGTCCAGTTATCGAGGAAGGCTTTAGGCTATATAAAATCACGCTACAATTATTAGGAGCGGAACAGGAATGAAAAATGTTGCGAAAACGTTTTCTTTTCTTTTCGTTTTTCTCTCCTAAGTGACGCAGACGAAGTTGCGTGGGTCTAGCTGACGTATGTAAATATTTGACAGGTATTTCCGACACTCACAACTTTCTGGATGCGTGCTCTTAACATAATTGGCGAAATGCGGATGTACTTTATACGGTACAGCTCTGCTTAGGCCTTTTCTATAAGAGGCGTGGTGTTATATTATAAGTACATTTATATGCTTTTCCACTATTAAACTAAGGTAAGTTAAGAGAATGTATGTATGTGTGTAAAAAAATCTCGTGAATAGCTTTACATAGCCTAGTTGTGTACCTGTGTGTTGAATTTAAATTAAATTAAGATAAAGCACAAAAACAAAAATATTTGTATTCGTCTAAACTACGTTGTACCTTAGGAATTGTTTATTTGGAATTTATTAGGTAATATCTGAAACTTTTTACTTCTGGGATGGTTAAAATTGCTAGGAATACATCCAATACCGTATATATCGGCGATATTTAAATTTGCCGATACAATGATTCCTATTAAATTTGAAGCACAAAAATATTTCAGTTTTCTAATGAGTTTTTTTTTTAAATTCCTTTTTTTAAACCGACTTCAAATAGGAGGAGGTTCTAAATTCGTCGGAACCTTTCGTTTTATTTTTATTATAAGTAAATAGAATAAGAAAACAAAATTATTTTTGTCTTTATTGAATCCTAAAATTTATTTTTGTAGTACTTACCACTTCTACTGAAGTAGATATTTTTGAAAACCACTCTTAAATAGTTTTAAGGCATAATCATAGTAGTTTGGTATGTATCGCGTTCAGTTAAAGTCTCTTTTAAGTAAACTCGAATATTTTTACAAGCATTGACGTCAATGACGTCCCGTTTTACAAAATCTCAACTCGACTTAAGCGTAAAACTAGCTAGCGAAACTCTTTATACTTGATGAGTAAAATAGTGAAAGAAAAAAAATCATTTGATGTTTTCTTGTAGAGGAAAAAAAAAGTGCAAGGGATTCCGACGCGAAAAAAATTCAAATTCCGTATACAGAAATGTATCAACGCCTATAAAAAAACGCTGTTTCACTTGATATATTTATTGTCTCTTTTCTTAATATTTGGGGACCTAAATCAAACCATAAACCTACCCTACTATGCTTGCTTCATTTAAATATTCTCAGAATCTTGCATTTTGATAAACATTTTATCATTCCCGTATCTCATCACTTGATTACGCTCAAAATATGCTTTTTTTATTACAATTTAAGTACTTTGTATTTCAAACCACTCTTGTATAGTGTTTTAAATTAATAACAGACTTGGTCTTTTCACTCGGTACCAGGTGACACTTCCCATGATCCGTCGGTCAGCCCGAGCGGCAGTGTCCCCACTTCTGTCGTACTGCCGCACAGGCATTTTCCTCCATGCGTTAGTTTTGACATGAATTACAATAAGAAAGTTGTTCGTATCTCGCTTAAACTTGCACGGAGTGTAGTAGAAAGAACAAGACAGACATTTTGCCTCAGTTCAACAACGAACGACGCTTTTTACTGACCGTAAGTGTCCCCAGTATATATGTCACCGTAAAATTGTCAAAAACGTTATATTGTAATATCTCTAGCGATATTGTAAAATCTCGAAATATTGTCAAATGAACATACTGCGTACAACAAAACGCATTATTTTTCGTGAAATGCATGCGATGGTAGTCAACTTACGCGGTGTGGAGGGAAGGAGGGGTCCCCCTTGCCCAGTGGTACAACTCTCATGAGAAGATAATCCACCGTTCCTGAGAAATACCTATTAATATAACATAACCTTAAAACACTTTATATTCCCCCTGAAAAGCGTAGTCGACGGAGCCCCGCTTCGCGGGGCCCCTATTTCCGAGTGCAGGGTTTAAAGGAACCTAACTAACCTAACGGGGAGGTGCCCCAAGTCCTGATTATGGGGGCAGAGATACTTCCGTATTTTCAGTTGACAATAATTCGAGACATTACAATATCGCGAGAAAAAACACGTTATATTGTAATATAACGTGTTTGACAATTTTACGGTGACATATATATCGCTCACGCGCCGACCGGTCGCCCCTTAATGAGACGGGGCATGAGTGTATTTCTTATTACTATTATCTTGTATTATATTTCTCTTATAAGTTGTAGTTTACATATTATTTTTAAGGCCATTTTAACCGACTTCAAAAAAGGAGGTAAGTTTCTCAATTTGTCGGAATCTTTTCTATGATATTAATTTTTTTGTGCAAGTTACGATGAAATATAAACTACTTGGTTTATAAATATATCATTTAGTTGTTTGTTACAAGGAATATGGGTTAAAAAAAACTATACATATACAAAATATCGCATCGGCTGATGAAATTAGTAGGTATAAAGAGTCAAATTTTCTTGTCTTTTTCAAGCTCTTGTTTCTTAGGGTAAGTTAAACAGTTTTTTGGTTAAAAGCACCCCTTCTAGGAGTTATTGCGTGTATTCTGTTATATTCTGAAAATTTGAGTCTTAAAACTGTCAAAATCAATCACCTTATTAATTAAACTAATCTACCAAGTTTGCAAGTGCCATTAGTTTTATAATAAAATAAAAAGCACAATAATTATATCGTTTATATACCCATAAAATATATTATTATATTATATATGTATAGAAAACATGTAATTGTCTGTGTGTAGGTTAGAGTGTATGGTGTTAAAATATATAAGAAACAAATGTATTTTTGTCAGAGATATTAACTGTCTTGCAAATTGACTACAAACATAAACTATTCGGGTATTTGAATCAATAACTGTCATGGTTTGAGACGCAAAATTCAAATTTTCTCACGTTTTTTGCAATTTGCAAGTCGGTGTCAGATTTTACGTATGTTGATGAAAATGTGATTCACGATTTTAACACGTACGTAGTTACACAATTATAATAATTAAAATCATCAACCCTGTACCTTCATTAAATCCCATTCAATCAATATTTCACTATGAAGTCGTTCAATGGATGACGATTTAAATGATTATAATTCTGTAACTAGAGACGTTTTACAGTCACGAACGATATTTTCATCAACATACAACCTAGCACTGGCCTGCAAATAAAAAAAAAAACGTAGGAAAAATTTAAATTTCCCTGACTTTGAATTTCCCGCGAAATTCAAATTTTCTGGCCTGCAAATTGGAAAAAACATGATAAAATTTGAATTTCGCGGGCACATCTTGGAGCATCACTCTTAATATGGCGTCTTATTGTCGTGTGTCAATTTGCTAATCAATTAATTTCTCAGACTTTACATAAATAAATATTTATTTTCTTTTTCTGTTTAAAAATGGGTGCACTGACAATAGCTTTACCTAAACTGATATACGTTTAAAAGTAGCCACAATTTGTAACTTTGTTAAGCATTTTCTCAATGTCTTTTTAACAGTGGTAACACTTTAATCTTGAGTTGCCAGAATTGTATTGGGAGGCTACTGATTTTATTAATGTACACAATATTTCACTTTAAGTACGTAAGGCAATAAGCTAACTCCCTATTGCATAGGACTTAAAGCCGGTTTCCATACCACAAGCGGAGCGGACTCATAAATGACTTCTTTAATATCGTAAGAGAAAACAGCTTTTATATGTTTCCACCAAGAACAAGTTGAACAGAAATAACTCAGCGGGCAAAAAGAGTAAATATGAGCACACTCTGCTCATTCCTGTTTCATTTCTCTTTTGCAATGGGAATCAAACGTCTAAACCGATACCGTTGAAACCGTTTATTCTGTAACGTACCCTCTCAAGGTTCATTGGAAGACCAGCGTCAGACAGCTTCTACACCTGTCTGGCATGAATGCTGAAATGGACCTTTTTGGCGCAGCCGTGAGGCACACAGCACATTTCTACTAAGTCCTACTTATTGTTTTGTATCTTTTTTATTTATTATTGTGAGTGTGCTTTATTAACTGACGTCAAATAAATATTTTTCTTTCTTTAAACTCTTTCTTGGTGGAAAAGCAAACGCTATTTCATGACAACGGAAGTCCGCTTCGAAACCGTGCTTGAATCCTTGAATCATACCCGGCGAAGTGTGGGTGAACTATGAGGTACATCTGTGCTTAACTCTTCGAGGTTTACAAGCATGATGTTATGTTTATATGTGTATAAGATTGCACCTAAGTTTGTAAGCAACGTTAAAGCTACTCAGTAAATATATTCATTTGCAGACTGATCATTGTGTTGTAACATATAAGTTGTATTAAATACTGTGGATCGTTCTTATTGTTTTATTTTTTGATGATACCTCCTATTTCTTTCTCGTATCCGTATTTGGTATGTACCTAAAGTAATAAATATCCTTTGCTGATTATGAAAACATTTCGAGGCCCGACTCAACACCACTGTTAGTCACTCAGGCCTCCATTATACGAAAGCGAATGGGCTATAATCAACCACGCGGGCCCAGTACGCGTTGGTAGATTAATTTCTAATGCCGGTTTCCTCTCGATGTTTTCTTCGCCGTTCTGTGAGATGGGCCCCAAGTCTGCTATTACAAGTGTCAACTTCAACTTCAACTCTTAGTTAATGGCTTTTGTGGAAGAGTCACCACAATTTTGCCAATATCCCGTACATCTAATGATAGACCATCAAACGAAGGAGATAGTACAGTGACGAAATTTGGACAGTATTTTATTAAAATCTCAAATCTGAGTATCTATTTTCTATTTTACACGCAGAGCAAGACATATTTTTTTTTTTTTTTTTTTTACTTTTTCCAGAGGAAAGAAGAAAAGATAAAATATAAATAATTATATGCATAAATAAATAGAATATTGTAATTTACAACTTAATTTTATTAATTTCAATGAACTTACTTAAAATATGTACAAAGCGGGTAAATACAAGGGAGAGGAGACATTTAGTGGAGGTTGGACGAGGGATATGAGATGGGATGATATCGTACAAAGATAATCGTAGTTTAGGACAGCAGAAAAATAAATGGTCCACGCTTCCTTCATCCAGACCGCATTCACAGAGGGAGCTATCCCTTATCCTAAGTTTAGCCAAGAAAGAAGGTGTGCAGCAATGATTTAGCCGAAGCCGACAGATTGTTGAAGTGGTCAATTTATTTGCCAACTGATACTTGAAAAACCAAGGTTTGTGGGGAATCTCAGGTTGAATATCACCATAAAATTTTCCCTTTATGGTTTTAGAAATTTTCCATCTTTGGGACCACGAGTTATACATAGAGGTTGACAGAGTAGCACAAAAGTCATGGGAATAGATTTCAGAATGATCAAGCGAGCCAGACTGGACTGCATATTTAGCACACGAATCAGCAGACTCATTCCCAATAATACCCACGTGACCAGGAATCCAGGCCAAAATAATATGAATACCTAATTTATGACACTGGAAAAGTAAATCTCTTATTTTTAAGATAATAGGGAATCTAGATTTTGATCGGAAAGGGTTTGACAAAACGGCTTGAAGGCAACTTTTCGAATCTGAGAATATTATGGAGTTATTTAGATTATGCGATTTAACAAATGAAATGGCTTCAAAAATGGCAATAGATTCGCCCGTGAAAACTGATGTGACCGAAGGGCATTTATAACTTAAAATTATTTTTGTAGAGGGGATCCAAACGGCAACCCCTACTGGACTATCATCAGATACTTTGGAAGCGTCAGTATAAATAGTAACAAAGTTACTATAATCAGTGGACATTTTTCTGATAAAAAACCTGTTTGCTTCCAGAGTGTTTTTGTTGATTCCAAAGTCCAAGAGGACATCAGGACGGTATACCAAAGCATCAAATGGCAAAGAATAAAGAGGTAAAACCGGGTTTTGAAAAAGCGGACTAGGAAGACGAGAGAACTGTAGGAAGGCACGAAGAAGGCATGGAAGTTCTCTATTAAACCGGCGACCAGAGTCAGAAATGATAGATAATTGATCTAGCTTACGCAAAAGAGGATGTTCAGAATTTTGAACAAGCTTAAAGAAAAATCGATTAGCAAGGAATTGTCTTCGAATAGAAAGAGGGGGATCTACACTTTCGACTTGCATAGCATTAATTGGAGACGATTTCATCGCCCCGAGAATAATGCGTAAACATTTAGACTGAATTTTATCAAGCTTCTGAAGGCCAGATTTATTACCGGGATCTAAAAGAAATAGCCCATAATCCAGGTGACTACGAACTATGGCATTATATAATAATTTTTGAGTATAGGGATGAGCACCCCACCAAACACCAGAAAGAGAACGAAGAACATTAATATTTCTTTCACATTTTTGAGAAATAAAGTCAGAATGAGCGACACCTGATAACTTTGAATCTAACCAGATTCCTAGGAACTTGACTTTATTTTCTTGAGCAATATTTTGACCATTAACTTTAATATCAACCGAGGAGGGAAATCTTTTTCTAGTGAAAACCACTACTGAGCTTTTGGGAGCCGATAAAGATAATCCATGTAAAAGGAGCCATTCGGATAGATACCCGAGGGCAGAATTTAGACGCTCAGAGGCATCTTTCAGAGATTTCACGGATAGATACAGAGCCAGGTCATCAGCATATTGTAAAATTTGACAAAATGAGTCAACTGTTAAATGAAGATCAAAAGTGTAAAGGCTGAATAGAAGAGGGCTAAGTACTGAACCTTGCGGTAAACCATTCCAGATAGTCCTGGGGGGTAAAAGAGAATCACGAGACTTAATAGAAATGGTTCTTTCCATCAACAAATTACAAATAAAACGAACCAGCTTCTCAGGAATGCCCAACTGACGGACTAATTTATCCTTAAGAACCGGAAGTAAAACATTATCATATGCCGATGCAATGTCGAGAAAAACTCCCACCAAATGTTGATTATTTAAAAAAGAGATACGAATGTCGGTTGTTAATATGCTAAGACTATCTAGAGTGCACATCCCTTTTCTGAATCCATATTGGGAAACGGGCAACAAGTTCTTGCTTTCCACAAACCATTCAAGGCGATGCTTGAGCATATGCTCAGCGACCTTACACAAGACTGATGAAAGCGCAATAGGTCTATAATTACCTGCATCTGAAGGGTTCTTACCAGGTTTTAGAACCGGAATTATCGTTTGATTTTTCCATGGTTGTGGAACTAAACCATACATATAAAAGCCGTTAACAAGGTCCAGGTAATATTGCTTAGAAGCATTAGAGGCATTTTTTAAAAAAGAGTATGGAATACCGTCTGCCCCAGGAGATGAATCCACGAGACCATCAAGTGCCAGTTGAAGTTCGGAAAACGAGAATGGGGAATCAAAACAGCATACAGAGGGTAGAAGACTTGAAGGAGAAGGAAAGTTGTCTAGGTTTGGAGCCGAAGACGGAGACAATTTATCGGAAAAAGATTCCAGCCAAGAAGATGTTTCATTGGCTGAAATATCGATAGAGCCACAGGAACCTCTGAATCTTTTTATTTGCTTCCAAACAAAGGAAGAAGGGGACCTAGGGGATAAACTTTCACAATAGCGGAGCCACCCTTCTTTTTTCTTTTTAGAAAGAAGTCTAGTGGCAACGGCAGCTTTCCTTTGAAAATTTAAAAAATTGTGAAGGGACATAGAGACTTTATAATCCTCCTCTGCAATTTTCCTTTCGTTGACTGCTGATGTGCAATCCGAATCCCACCAAGGAGTTGAAACTTGAAATTTAAAGGGCTTTTTAAGAGGAAAATTATCATCAGCACTAGAAGTAACCGATTCCACGAATTTGGAGTAGCAACCAACAAGGTTGTTACCGTCTGGAGTTGGGAGGGAAAAAATCCTATCCTCAAGGGATGAAGCATAAGCAGACCACTTTGCATCCTTTAATCTATACTTAAGTGAAGGGTTAAAATTACGCATTGGCGTAACTCTATCAGAGATAGAGACGAGGATAGGAAAATGATCACTACCATAAGAATGGGGCAAAATACTCCAAGAAAGAATAGAAGCTAGAGAAGCAGAACACATAGTAAGATCCACAGCCGAGTTAGGGTTTTGTGTAGGACGAACTCTTCTAGTAGGAGAACCATTGTTGATGACGCAGAAGTTCGCTTCATCAAGAATTTCAAGAAGGGAAAGACCAAAGTTGTCATCATGACTTGAACCCCATGATCGATGGTGAGCATTTAAATCACCCATCAAAATGATTGGAGAAGGAACAGAGGAGATTATGCATAAAAGATCTGGGATTAAACGTGAATGAGGATGAGGTATGTACACAGAGAGGAAAGTTATATCAAAAGCCCTGACGGCCACAACATTAATGTCAGCAGAAAAAGAGGGAAGGGGAATTTGGGAGAACGGGAGGGAGCGCCTAACAAGTAATGCACTTCCCGCATATCCATCAGCCCTATCATCCCGAAGGCAAGAGTAACCTGGAACCCGGAAACGAGAACCAGGCACCAACCAGGTTTCCGAGATGGCAATGATAGACGGGTGAAATTTATTTATGAGAAAAAGAAGTTCGGGCTTCCTCGGACGGATGCTTTTAGCATTCCACTGAAGAGCGGAGACTGGATCCATAATTAGAATTAATGGAAAGAATATGGGAAAGTTTTTGGGCAACGTGGGGCGGTAGGGATGAATTATTACGTGAAACTAGACTAATAATTAGAGACGTAAGCAATTCCAGAAGGTTATCTTCTTGAGGCGGACCTGAAGAGGGAAGATTCTGAGAAAGGAGGGCAAATCCATTGGGAAGGGATGAGGGTTCATCAGCAACAATGGAATGATGGGCAGTCCTGTCATAAGATTTCCCTAATGGAGCTTTGGGACGCGAAGAAGAGAACACAGTTTTCCTGTAAGAGGCAGATGGAGAAAGATTGGAAAGGCTTGAATTAGGTTGCAAGGGAGAAAAAATAGACTGGGAACGAGGGGTATTTTGCGTAACATCGGAGTATAATTTTGTGACTTTAGGAAGAGATCTCGATGCCTCTTCGTACGAAAGATTTTCTCGTGCCATGAGGAGCTTTATGGACTTCTGCCTATTCTGCTCGGGGCAATTACCACTATAGGCAAAATGATTACCCAAACAGTGGATACACGTAGCCATGGACTCAGTAACGTCACAACTGTCACCGGTATGAGGTTGCGAACAGCGATAGCATCTGGCCTTAGACCGACATTGAGCTTTAACGTGACCAAATCGGCAACAATTTTGGCATTGGATGGTAGGATATTGATAAACCTCCACGGGCAAAGAAGTGTGATACGAGAAAATCCTTTGAGGAAGAACTTGGCCTTGAAAGGAGATTACAATGGTTTGGGTAGGTACCCAAGAGGTCTTATCCTCCTCTCTTACTTTTCGATTAAGCCTGCGGGCTTTTAAAATTATTCCACAACCCTCAGGAAGGACCACGGATTCGACAAATTCGTCCATTGACATGTCAACCGGGACATGACGGACAATACCCATTTTAGTAATATTATACGAAGGGATGGTTGCTACATAGTTGTATGATAGTAAAATAGGGTTATCGAGGAACTTGTTGGCCGCGACACCAGAAGTGAATTCGACGGAAATCTTGTTCCTGCCCACTTTTTTTAAACCATCAGTGCAGATGTTAGTAACTTTGTTAGAAAACAAAAATTGGCCAAACTTAATTGGACGAATAGTCGTCCCGGAATGGATCTGGAGACGTGGACAATGAAAGGACCTTTGTCGGAACTAGTGTATGCTTTAATACCGACCACAAGATTTGGGTGGACATACATGGTCTGGATGGAAGCTACAGCCATCTCTTTGTTAATTATTGTTTTTTTAGCAGAAACAACGTCATTGTTTGAATCTGCGTCATCCAAACGACGCTTACCATGAGCACCCGCTGCAGATGGGATATCATCTGGAGGATCAGGGGGATCAGGTAGGGGATGAGAGTCCATAATGGACTCTCTGAGAAAACCTCTGCGCAATAAAAAAGAAAATATAGTTATATTTTAAACCAAAACTAAAACTCAATGAATGAAAAAAAATTAAATTAAATCTCACGAACACGTGTGACAGCTATCACCGACCAACCCAACGAGTCATTACAAGTGTCATATTAGCCTATCATTGACTTCATAATTGTTGATTTTGACAAGTTTGGCAATCTACTAACAAAATGGCGTCATAGTAGGTATGACTTTCCAATGGTCAACCACTGACACTTCATTGAAAGAAATGGCATAGAATGGTACCTAATCTCGTACATAATGACAAATTAATAACTAGTTCTATTTACAAACTTCTTACTGCTTCAGATTGCTTATAACCCAAATAAATAAAATGTAAGTATATCAGTAGGTCAGTAATGCGCCTGCCTGGGTTCAAATCCACAACATAATGCTCTATAGCCGCGGGGCCTTTTTAGAAGACAGTGCAGCAGACGAACAGACAAAAGAAGTATACCGTAGAGAAACAAACACTCTACACCACCGCCAGCTTATATGTGTTTCCACCAAGAACAAGTGACTCCCTGGGGTTAGAATCGACCCATCTCGGACACGACACAATGCTTGTGTGGATCAACATAGCCATCTCTCTTGCCCGTCGTACGCAACTAATTGCACCATCCAGGACTTGATGGCATCTCAAATAGCCCCCAAAAGCCAAATAGCCGCTTTTGTACGGTACTTGTATGAAATCCTATAAAACCTCGCACACTTGTCCGCGTCGAATCGGACGAATAAACGTTATACGGACGAGAAAATGTTTCTTTCGACTTATAATTGTGCGTTCACCTTTACAATAATGATGGGATAACAAAATAAAAACTATTTTCGAATGTGGACGTGTACATTTATTTGATACATTGGAAACTGTAGAACACTTAAATGTTTTGGTTTTATTATTATATAGGTGTATTTTACTTAGCTTGTGTAATTTAGCCCTGATAAATAACGTAAGTATGACCTAAAGGCACAATTCTACTGCTGCGGATAAGCTATGCACGTGTAGGTACTTAGCTTCGCGATTTGTAAACATGTATGTAGTCGTAGATCGTCATCCACACGCTATACCTACGCCCCGCACGGATGCGCGGCGCAGTAAACAAATAAATCGCGAGGCTTACGTGATGTGCGAACTATCCTATGCAGCAGTGGAATTGTGCCTTTGTCTATCAAAACCACAGATCATGTACAACATTATTTTTTGTTTATACTAAACCCGAAAAGGGGTTTTACACGATTTCAAGGTTCGTTCCATAGAAAAAGTTGTTCAAAATGATGAGTACAATGACCCCTTTTCGGGTTTAGTATAAACAAAAAATAATGTTGTAAATACCTGGATAGGAAGCGCGGACGTAATCGTAAATATAGTCTATGAAAGCTGTACAAAGATTTTTTGGCGTGTGACCAAAGTTAGAACTAACAAACATCTTTTTTGAATACTTTTTTATTAAAACAACGCCTTAGCTGTATCAATGCTTACTTGGCTTTTGTTTCTTAACAGACAGCATTTAAAACACCTAAATTAGTGCTTGAACCAGTTTTAAACGTTAATTTTTCAGTGTTTTTTTACTAACAATTTTTCTAATACAAAATATGAACACATTTAATCTTACATCAAAAAGGTTTATACTATTTATAGACAAACTATTTTGTAACGTTCGCCTTGCTGACGACGATTACATTAAGATCTAAATTGTCGACAAAAGTGTCTCCATTATCTAGCAATTTTCGTGAAAGCGTTTTTATATATTTATTTACATATTACTACTTATATATTATTATTTATATATATCATTGCAATCAGCCTGTGTACCTATATACATATCAATATAATTATATAAGTAACTCTACTGCTAATAATTATATTTACAACTTTTATCACATCGAGACCTAATTGCCATTCCTGTACCATTCCTTAGAATTACTATAAAACCTACAAACGTATTGAAAACTTATTAATGGGATGTAAACTAAATTGAAAAGAGCATGCTTATGATTTTGTAATGGGGAATAATCCTTAAAAAAATCGATTTAGATTTCCAAAAAAAATTTTTTGGGAATAAGTATGTAGATTTCCAAAAAATATTGGACACGTATTTTCTCTTTCTTTTCGTAAACAATAAATGTATTGCGTCGAAAACTCGTGTGACGTCACACTTTATACTAGTTTTTACCCACAAGTGACGTCACAAAACATGATTTTTGATGCGTTTTATCTATATGTCACCGTAACATTGTCAAACACGTTATATTATAATATAACGTGTTTTTTCTCGCGATATTGTAATGTCTCGAATTATTGTCAACTGAACATACGGAAGTATCTCTGCCCCCATGATCAGGACTTGGGGCCCCCCCCCGTTAGGTTAGTTACGTTCCTTTAAACCCTACACTCGGAACAGTCGACGGAGCTTTTTAGGAGGAATATGAAGTGTTTTAAGGTTATGTTATATTAATCGGTATTTCTCAGGAATGGTGCATTATCTTTTCATGAGAGTTGTGCCACTGGGCAAGGGGAACCCCTCCTTCCCTCCACACCGCGTAAGTTGACTACCATCGCATGCATTTCACGAAAAATAATGCGTTTTGTTTTAAGCAGTAGGTATGTTCATTTGACAATAATTCGAGACTTTACAATATCGCTAGAGATATTACAATATAACGTATTTGACAATTTTACGGTGACATATACAAAATATACGTAGGTAAGTATCCAATATTTGTCGAAAATCTAAAAGACGGACTAAATAGAAACATAGTTTTTTTAGTCAGGAGCAACCTCTATTGTGGGTAGTGTGACAAGCGACTAAAATAAGGACATACACACTGTCCTTATTGGTGAGGTTCATCAGAAAGGTAAAACGATACCCTTGGTAAGATTAGTTGTCAGTTTCGGGCCACTGACTCCCTGTAACGACTGTCAGAGATGGACAAATGACAGTCGGGACCAACAGCTTAACGTGATTTTTGAGGCCATGAAGGGAACTTGGTATTTCACCAATCCACGGATCGAACAAGGCAATCACGGATTTAATTAATTAAAGGTCTGAAGATCCGACCCGCTATTATTATTTTAACCTCGAGCGTAATTTTGTATCGGAGGACAACAAGACACATGTCATATGCTGAAATCGGAAACAGCCAGTAATCCGTTCGAGTGGCTGTAATTATTAAGGGGCCGGCGGAGCATGCGTTTTTCATACAAACGTAATACCAAAATAATATGAAAATCAAACATATTCTTACGGTAGTGTGTTAATATTTCGATTGTATTGTAGAATATCTATGTTCCAAAGGACAATAATATAAAGACGAGATATGATGAATTTAAAATTTCTACAGAAAAAATATTTTTCTCATAACTCTTGTTAAATCGGTGTACATTCAAAATATGTACACACCACCTTAAGAATAAGTTCAAATTACAAATTATTTTGGTATTACGTTTATATGAAATTCGCATGCTCCGCAGGCCTCTTAAGATGTTTCGATACATAGAGAAGTAATTTGTCAAACTCTGTTTAAATGTTTTAGGCTTACACCTCTTTACTGGACCAGTGCCTGACCAAGCTGCGTGGACCTTACCTGCGGCCTAAGTGTGCTATTTTTGTAAATTCGTCACTCCAACACCATTCCATCACATTGCCATTTTGCTAAAAGTTCGTAATCTGCTAAATTCATAATGGTCGATCATTGGTCGGTCAATGGTCTCGTAATAAAACAATAATTAATCATTTTAAAACCCGTTAGTACAAATGGTTTCCGAAATTTACTACTAAATTTGATGCATTTATTCATGCCAGATTTCATATTTTATAATATTTTCACACATCTGTCAATATGTACGAGATTTCCATTATATGTCATTTCTTTCAATGGAGTGTCGGTGGTTGACCATTGGAAGATCAATGACGCCATTATTGGTAGATTACCAAACATGATCATTTTAAGAAATCAATGATAGACCATTCTGACATTATTGTAATAGCAGAGTTGAAGCTCTGTTGTGAGTGCAAGATAATATTGCTAGTGAGGTGGTCACTACTGGGTGACGAATAATGGAGAAGAGCGGAAGAAAAAGACATGCGGACCACTAATAACGAATAGAATCAAGGCAAGGATGATGGTGAAATGGTGAATGAAATAAAAGAAAAATAAAAAACCAAAATTAAAAATACAAACAGTTTTTTTATTCAATAGAATGTCGTGAAAAATCACACTACAGAGTCTAAGATACCACGATACATATAATGTATACTATAAGATTAAATCACATACAAGTAATCATTAATTATTATTATTACTATTAAATACTCCCCCCATCTCTGTAGGATGCTGTGATTTTATCTATACTAATATTTTAAAGAGGAAATTTTGATTTTTGATATCATGCTAATTAACAGAGTTATCACAATTTTCGTGGCTAGTATATTATAAAATAAAAGAAATATGACTGAAAGCATAACCATAAATTTTGAATCGTTTTAATATTTTTTTTTTGGTATTTTTGGCTTGTCTAAATTAATTTAAACTGTATTAATAAATAGCCAAACAGTTATTATTGCTTGAGACAAAATCTTTCAAAGCGTCATTCCCGTAATTTAAGTTATCGCTAAGCAAAAGATCACAGCATCCTAAAAAGATCAATTTCATCTGAACAGATCATCACAGTAAGTTAATATCCCACTACTGACTTTTATATATTGATTATAGTCAAACTGTCTTACGTTAAAATATTTATTTAATTCATAAACATTTAGGAATGAGAAAAATGTAGCTGCAAAAAGAAATTATAAAAATCAACTGACATTTTTTTGAAACAGCTGGCTTTTTTTCTGTTGGCAGTGTTAATGTATTTCCTGTAGCTAAAAGTGTATTTTCTGTTGTTATTGATAACTTATTTTCTGTGAACATGGCCATGTCCTTTCAGTGAAAATGTCCATGCCTTTCTGTGGACATGAACATGTCCTTTCAGTGAACTTGACCATATCCTTTCAGTGAACATGACGGTGTCCGTCCGTTCAGTGAAGTTTATCATGTCCTTTCAGAGAAGATGACCATGTGCTTTCAGTGAATCTGTACAAATTATTTGGTTTGCAGTTTAACCCACAAATTACACTGTAAAATGTACTTAAACCAAATAGGTTGTTCGACCATACGTGTTCATGTGCCTTCAGTGAACACGGGCATGCCCTTTCAGTGAACACGGGCATGCCCTTTCAGTGAACACGGGCATGCCCTTTCAGTGAACATGTCCAATGTCCATGACCTTACAGTGAACATAACCAAATTATGGTCTAGTAGTACCCAAACACCTGATGTCACGGAAGACAAAAATAATCAGCTGATTTTCATAATTCACAAACAGTTATTAATACAAATATGCAACATTGAAAAATATATCAATTGAAATGCTTTTGTGTCAATATTATGGGAAATATCTCTAAGTTAATATTATGTCAACGAATTATATATTTTTTTTAATACGCACACCGTATTGGGTATTGAGCCCAGTTGACGTCAATAGGCTCGTCTCCTATTACATGGGACTAAAATACAAGGCATTGACGAACAAACGGTTACCATCAGAAGCTAGTACAAATAAAAAAACCGTTGCGAAGTCAAAACAGTACATTGAATATTTATTTTTGAAGAGTAATTCTTATCTATACTATAATTATAAAAAAAGGAAAGATTTCATTGTTTGTATGTAACGAATAAACTTAAAAACTACTGGACCGATTTAAAAAAATCTTTCAGCAATGGATAGCTACATTATCAGCGAGTAACATAGTCTATATTTTATCCCAGTACTCTCACGGGAGACGTCTGATAGTTATGATATAATTTGTTGACATAATATTGTGTTTTCGTTTCTTCGTGCCACACACGACAGTCAATCATTATAAAATAAGTGTTAGAACATTTACATTCTACTTAAAATCTAATTTGAATTAGATCGTAATTATTAAGGGGTCGGCGGAGCGTACGTCTTTCATACAAACGTAATAATTTACCAAGACCTTTTAACGACTGGAAGTTTCAGGCAGTAATCATTTTAACGTCAAGGTAAAGGACTATGTTGTAATTAGGCGTAATCAACGTCTCCTATTTCTGTCTGCACGGTCTGAAGTACCCTTACACAAAGGGGAAGCAGGTCATAGTTTCCGAGCGAATAATTTGAAAATCAAACATATTCTTAAGGTAGTGTGTATTTATTTCGATTGGATTACAGAATATATAGGTGCCAAAATATATATTTTGAATGGATACTGATTAAAACAAGAGTTGAGAAAAATAAGTTTTCTATAGAAATTTTAAATTCCTTATATCTCGTCTTTATATCATTGTCCTTTTAAAATATATATTTGGGAACATAGATATTCTGTAATCCAATCCAAATAAATAACTACTTTAAGAATATTTTTGGTTATCAAATTATTTTGGTATTACGTTTATATGAACGTCGGACGCTCCGCAGGCCTCTTAAATTAGGTTTTTGGTCATGTAATAAAAAAAATCCCCTACTACATAGCATATTGTCGTACCCCCTTATTTCAGTACCGTGTTACTACCTAACCAGCCCCCGTTTTCACAACGCTTCGATTCGCTTCCGATTCGGGAAGTCGTATGTCTATCTCGGTCGTTTTCGTAATGCCAGAAGAAGACAGATATACGACTTGTCGAATCGGAAACGAGTCGAACGTTTGTGAATACAGGGTCTGGTGTCAGTTTTTATGCCGTCCATGAACCTCTGACTTGATTTTACATGCCGTCGAGAAATATCTCTCAGGTATGCTTTCCTCACGATGTACATACGTGTATTTGAACCTTAAAGCTGGCCAAAAATCATTTTCGAGAAATCGTTGAGAAAAGTTTGGTTTTTGGTTGAACGCGCTTATCTCAGGAACTACTGGTTCGAATTGAAAAATTCTTATTGTGTTGGATAGTCCATTTATCGAGGAAGGCTTTAGGCTATATAACATCACGCTACGACCATAAAGAGCGGAGCAGGAATGAAAAATGTTGCAAAAACGAGGTTTTTTTTCATTTCGTTTATCTCTCTTATGTGACGCAGACGAAGTTGCGTGGGTCAGCTAGTAATATTATAAAGCAGAAGAGTTTGTTTGTTTGTTATAGCATATTGTATTTGACTCGACTCCCGCGCCGCCGCCCGCTGGTATCAGTCGGAAGTTCCCGTTCGCTTGAAGTGTGCGCGTGATTATTCGATATTCTCGCTGTGTCATCCCAAAATACGTGTTATTATTTTGTCTTTTGAAACTGTATATAAAATATTTGTGATGGATCCGTCAAAACCAGGCATGTAGTTACATTTTAAACTATTTTTAGATAAATCTACTTTGAGTTTTAGTATTTATTGTAAAGAACAAAAGGTCATAGAAAGTATGTGAATTTAGACGTTTTGAATATAATCTTTAAGAAGTTTACTTAACTTCTAAGCTTTTCTATGCAATGAAATATACATATAATTGAAGAAGACCGATTCAGTAATACGCTCAATGCTAATTTGCCGTGGAATACCGCGGATGTATTTTTCATGTATTTTTTTGTAGTAAAAAAATTGAAACATTTTTTTTTCTTTTTTTTTTCAGGGCCGTCTGCTAAAACGCCAAGTATTGATTCTCATTCAGAAACTGACACGGACTTAAATAGTATTGACGGAGCTTAAACGATTTTTTTAAAGACATTTTATTTTTTTTAAAGACATTTTAATTTTTTTTAAAGACATTTTAATTTTTTTAAAGACATTTTAACTTTGGTTTATTTTTTGTTTTATTTATGATGTGTGACGACATAAATGAAAATAATAATACTTTCGTAATTATTGACATCTAAAGCCCCACTTAGAGACGAAAATATTTTTGGGCAACTTTAAGGTTCAAATAACCCGTATGTTCGATGTTTTCCTTCACCGAAGCAAATGATTATACAATACGAAAAAGAATCAGAAAAATCTGTGGTAGAATATCAAGTATCTGTTGTTCATCACACAAGCTTCGTTGCTTAGTGTGGCACATGATGGCGCTGTGTGTAATGTCTAGCGATATTTTTTTTTATTACACGACCAATAACCGTGTTTACCCTTAATAAATGTACACCGTGATTATTATAATATAACAATTAGTAATTAGTAACACAGCGTCGCGACAGTCGTGCGACCAGTCGTACGACTAGTCGTAAGCGCGTCGTACATAATACAGTCGCAATTTTTATATAGCAATATAAAAAAGTGATAATTTTTGGACTTAGCTCGTCGTTTTAGAAATATTTCTAGTATATTTTAGTTAATATACGCATTTTTTGTATCATTTATGATACAAATATTGTCTGGGATTTTAATTGTTGAGCAAATTGACAGTGTACGTCAATTCGTCATGTTTTGATCATTTCGTTATTTTTGTTTTATTTTAAAAGATGGGGGTCGTCCTTTAATCACGTGATGTGTTTTTAGCATCTTATTAAACCCGAAGGGGGTTTAATAAGTTTTCCCCCATGATGATACGTGCTGAAGTTTTAAACTACTCCTCCCCTACCCAAAATCACGTTTATTTTTATGGGTACAAAATTAAAAAAAAAAACAGAATATTATTATCTATAAATACATGATGCAAAATGTAAGACAGATAATTTAGAAATCGCGCGTATAAAGAAAAAATAAATAGACGTGTTATCTTACTACACCCAGAGTGATATTTTATTCCAGTTTCCCTCCCCCCCTTTTGAATCTCATGTAATTAATGGACGACCCCCGATTTAGCAGAACATAATACGTAACACGTTAAAAACTCGCAGGAAAAGAATTATACACATCCCCCATAACTGTCAGTTTGACAGTTATGTTAGTAGTCAAATTGCTCAACAACTAATTTCCCAGACATTACAAAAATCCTACTACGTAAAGCATTAACGTCTATTTAGCGTTTGTGAATTCGGCTTTTATATTGTTCGTTTAAATTTAACATTATTACTTAAAACTATTGAACAGATTTTTTTATTGAAGAAGTCGATGTAGCTCCCCGAATTACTTACAGTATTTTTTTTTATTGGGCTTGAAACTTTTAACAAAAAAAAAAAAAATTATGTTGACAAAAAAAATCGAATTAGTCTAAATATTTCTTGGAAATCTATCAGAAAGGCTCTGATAGATTTCCAAGAAATATTTGGACACATATTTTTTCTTTTTTTACGTAAACATAAAATGAAGATGATACATACAGAGCGTCACATTTGAGTGCATTTTTTTTTACCGGAGAGTGAAGTCACAAAGCCCAATTATGATCTTTGACGCGTTTTAACTTCGTAGGTTTTTTATTAATTTGACAAAACAAAAAATACGTATCCAATATTTTTCGATAATCTAACTGATATTTCACATTTTTTATAGTCAGAAATCGTCCTTATTATGACATGGTTTACTCCATCAAGCCAGTTTTATATCAATAAGAACTTAATTTTTATCGAAATACAGTTTAAAATCAACTTTACTGTATTCTTTAAGAAATTCGCCTCGTTGCTTAGTGTGGCACTAAATGGCGGTGTGTGTAATGTTTTGCGATATTTATATTTTATTTTATTTTAATTTAAAATTGAAGAAAAAGGGTTCTATAGCCGTGGTTTTATAGTAAAAAGAAGTAGATTCACAAGAATCGTAAATTCGGGGTACTACAAATTTAATTTGATATCATGCAAACAAAACAAATCTCGTTAACTGATGTCCATGTTCACCGAAAAGATAACGGTCTAATTATCTAAAAACAGCTGTTTATGGGACATGTTCCCCTACAAAAATGTGTTTTAAACAGCTGTTTTAAGATAATCAGAGCGTCATCTTTTTGGTGAACATGGACCTGAGAGTATAATACTGGGTTTTTCAGATAGTGACGTCATGAACAAAATAGTTTTTTCATGCCCAGGGGGTACCCAAAAATACCACATGTATGTTCCGCGTTTCTTGACGGTTTTAGAGTAAATAAATTCGTGATTCGGCCTTGAAAAGTGCGATGAAAAAACATTCGATTGATAACCGCTTCGATCAATGATCGATTTTTATTCAAAATTATAGTGATTTTGCTCATTTTTGTTACTTTCGATTAAAATGAGATTAGAAACGTGAAGAGCCGTGTCAAAGAAATTTAAACTTTCAAAGCGGTTACCATATTATTTTCAAGAATTATATTCGGTTAAGCAGTAGAAGTAGCAGCCACGTAGTCTCGAATTGTGGCCTATTGATGGGAATAGGGTCGACCCCTATTACATGGGATTTAAACATAAATAGCGAAATACGGTTGCACTATTTGGTAAAGCTCTTTCTAACCCTTCCGGGAATTTAGGCATATAAAACTATTACAAGTTCGAAACTATCAAAAATCGCAGAACCGCGGGAATTCCCGGATCTACCTGGGCATGTCGCCCGGGAATTCCCGCAGCCCTTGGTTACATATCATAATGCTAAGTTTATCTCAACCATTTCCATTATGACTACGGTTGATTCATATAATGTTCATAACGCATATTGGACGACTCAACTACTGTTTAACATACCTAATTTACGAACGAATAACATTATGGCTTTTTAAGATATTGGCTATGACATTGATTGGATGTGACGCGCGCTCGCCGCTCTCGCATTTTACATTACAGACACACTTTCAGTCATAAATGTCGTCTATATCCGGCCTTTAGTCTACGCTCCTCACGCCTGCTAGCAAGACAATGAAGAAAAGCACTAAGCATAACTGAGTTTAGGTGTGTCAACCGTAGGTGAATGGTCCTTTATGTGTTTCGTTCATTAGTTTTTACAAAAATCTGTGAAACGATCGTTAGGTGTATTAACAGAAGGTATTTTTTCGTAGTTATAATGAAAATAGTTGAGATAAACTTAGGTAGTATGAGACTAACCATTTTTTTATGACGTCACTATTTGTATAGTAAGTGCCAGTTAAGATCGTAATAACGGTCAATGCCCTTTCCCTAATATCTCTTCGTACGAAACAAAATAAATGAACCATGTATCGTTTATCATTAGTAAAAATGTTGAAGATCACAATAGATGACGATTCAAGACTTGAACAGGGTTATTTTTGGATTTCAAAGTTAAGAAATTTAATAAATGTAGGTGAGTCAATGATGAGAGCAGCGGTGGCCCGGTGGTGGCGGCCCCGACTTACGAACAGTAAGTCGTGGGTTCGAACCCAGGCGTATTACTTTGTGTAATTTATTTCATCACCGCTGCTCTCAAAACGGTGAAGAAAAACATCGTGAGGAAACCGACATGTCCTAGAACAAAAATTTCGTAGACATGTGACATCTACCAACCCGCACTGGGCCCGCGTGGTAGATTATAGCCCATTCCCTCTCATTGAGAGGAGGCCGTGTCCCAGCAGTGGGAAAGTTATAGGCTGATGATGATGATGATGATGATAGGTCAATGATCGCTATTGCGTACTTAACTGGCACTGTACGCAGATACAAAGTCAGGTCATTTCTTAAATAAGTAAGATTATTGTATTAATCGACACTGAGATATTCAGTTAAATACAAAATTAAATTAGATAAAGTAATCTAACCTGAGTTAATTATTTACGTTGATTATTTGAGAGTTAAGGACAACAAAATAGCATTTTTTTTGTGGTCAAGGGACTTGCAAAATTACCTTTAATACTACGACATAAAAGCGTTGTCAATAAAACAGCAACAAACTCGACATTGAAGGACCCAAATTCATTTTGACTGCCAAAAAATGCCCTTTTTTTCTATTTCCCAGACTTATAAATGATAATAATTGCAAAGTTGACATTTCAACACCTACAGCAGCGCAGCCATGATTATTTTTACTGTCAAACCTAAAGATTATTTTGACAGTCAAACTTCATAATTATACTGTCTGTCAAACGCGATGACTATTTTGACTGTCAAACAATTATTATTTTACTGTCAAACTTAATGATTATTTTGACTGTTAAACAACGTTACTTTTGACTGTCAAACATGATTATTTTGACTGTCAAAAATAAAAAAATGCGGCACATTTCCCTATTGTCCTTATAACGGTCGTTCTAATGTGTATAAGTATGGAGTTGCCTGCGGTAACCGATGCGTGTATCCGAGCGAGTGTCTCAGATGATGTTGCAGCAGCGGCAGTACCGCGGCCGTGCGCCCGCGCCGCCCACGGGCGGAGTCACGGGCGCGAAGTATGCGTGCACCTTTATGTTGGGCAGGTGGTTCTGTACGGGGACAAGAGATACCGCCATTATTATACAACTAACATTCTAATTTAAAATTAAAACATATAGGGTCACAACTTTGTGGTATTTTTTTAGGAACGTAGTTCGTTAACGTGAGTAAAACCCTTTCATTTGATACCTATATTGAGGAAGACTTGAGGAGGAAGAGGAGCTAAGAACACTCCTGAATAATTCATCTTTCAAACAAAACAAAATCAAAATCGGTTCATCCGTTCCTACGATGCACACACACACATACACACAAACCCCCACACACGTTAAACTTATAACACCCCGTCGTTTTTGCGTCGCGAGTTAAAAACGTACTTTCACAGTTTTTATGTCTTGTAACGGGGACTGTAGCTACATCTAATGTAAATTTTTGTTTCGACAATTCAAAAGTTGTAACTAACCTACTTGAAATACATGCTTTGATTTTTATCCATACAATATCATCTGCCTAGCCTTTTCCCAACTATGTTGGGGTCGGCTTCCAGTCTAACCGGATGCAGCTGAATACCAGTATTTAACATGGAACGACTGCCTATTTGATCTCCAAAACCCAGTACTGGGTATTATAATACCCCTTAGTAAGACTGGTTGCAGACCTTCCGGCTTCTGACTCCCTGTAACGACTGTCAAAGATCTACAAATGACAGCCGGGACCAACAGCTTAACGTGCATACACAGACCATCCTAGGCAAGCACCGTTTAACGTAATAATCTATTTTATTCTCTCAATAATTTTAATTGTAATTACTGTTATAAGTCCTAATTTATTTGTTATTTTTGTAGTTTTAATATGTTATTGTTTTTCTAATCCAATTTAATCGATGTTTTTTTTTTAATAAACTGTTATTTAATTTAAATATTTGACATTTTAAATTCAATGTATATGTCACCGTAAAATTGTCAAACACGTTATATTACAATATAACGTGTTTCTCTCTAGCGATATTGTAAACTCTCGAATTATTGTCAACTGAACATACGGAAGTATCTCTGCCCCCATAATCGGGACTTGGGGCACCCCCCGTTAGGTTAGTTAGGTTCCTTTAAACCCTGCACTCGGAAATAGGGGCACCGCGAAGCGGGGCTCCGTCGACTATGCTTTTTAGGGGAATATAAAGCGTTTTAAGGTTAGGTTATAATAATCGGTATTTCTCAGGAATGGTACAATATCTTTTCATGAGAGTTGTACCATTGGGCAAGGGGGACCCCTCCTTCCCTCCACACCGCGTGAGTTGACTACCATCGCATGCATTTCACGAAAAATAATGCGTTTTGTTGTAAGCAGTATGTTCATTTGACAATATTTCGAGATTTTACAATATCGTTAGAGTTATTACAATATTATTTGTCAATTTTACGGTGACATATACCCACTTTGTAAATTTTAATTTTGTTATCATCATATATTTCCATGTTATTTTTTTTAATTATTGATTATACAAATGCTGTGCACACCTATAAGTGACGAATTCACCGCAACGCTGTTAAAATAGAATAAATTTATTGTAATGAGTTAGTGAGTAAGTCGTTGGTGTGTCAAAAAAAAAAATAAAAACAAAATATCAATCTGAACGGCTGTCATTATTTAGCCGCGAGCTCCTACTCCGCTGATGTTGAGGTTTAAAGATCAATGTGGAAAATTGCTTATCTTATATAACATGTAACGTTAAATGCCCAAAACCCCAGATACCTCAAAAAAATGTAATTTTGAGAGAGAAAAACACATAAAAAAAAAATTAAAGGTTTTATGTGGTAAATTTAACTGGCTATTAGATTAACGGGCAAGAACTATTTATCCCGCGCGTGACAAAAATTAAGTATAATGAGATGACCAAAAAATAGAGGAGTATGGAAGAAGAAGGCATGTTGTACCGACCAGGAATATATTGTGACAAAGACAATGATGTATGAGAAAATTTAAATTAGACGACAATCATTTGTGTTTGTTTGTTTACCTATTCTGGCGGGTTTGCCCACGGCTTGACATATTAATAAATACACAGGGCAACATTTTTGATGAAGATTTTTGTAAAAATGTGACGTATATTAAATAAAAAGTGGTTCAAACTCAAACTCAAATCATTTATTTCAACTAGACCATTACGGCACTTTTGAATGTCGATAAAACGAAAAAAAAAAAGGCTACAGTCACAGACACAAGGCATAATAACTTGAGAATGTACTGTAGTTGCCCATTCCGTAGCGTAGATCTCTATGGAGAAGAACGGGCAAGAAACTCCATGGACACTCTTTTCAATCAAAAAAGTTGTTACAAAATCTTGGTTTCATCTTTCATGTTGAGATTATACATATATGTGAGAACGATGTAGAAAGACGTGCACAATAAGAGCGTCCAGAGTAAAAAAAGAAATAAATCAACAATTTATCTATACTAATATTATAAAGAGGAAAACTTTGTTTGTTTGTTTGTTTGGTTGTAATGAATTGGCTCAAAACTACTGGACCGTTTTTAAAAATTTTTTCACCATTCGAAAGCTACATTATCCACGAGTAACATAGGCTATATTTTATCCCCGTAGTCCCACGGGAACGGGAACTACGCGGGTGAAACCGCGTGACGTCCGCTAGTAAAATAATAAATCAATTAATTCTGATCAAACTTTTTTCTGGTTTTGTGCATTTAACGTTACACGTTGTATGTATAAATGAAAGGATCCTTCCTTCTAGCAGACAGCTTCCAACATTTGGTATTTGTATACGTTTGATATAGTACAGTTGTCTGGTACATACCCTCAGTTTCCTGATAGCGTTCCTGCTGACCATTTGGCAGTCATACAGCTCTATTAGCTGCAGGTTGTGGCAGGAGGTCAGGTGTTCCAGCGCTCCGTCAGTCACCAGCGGACAGTTGTCTAGACCTGGGGCCACAAATTGTCAGTTTAGTGTGACAATGGGGTGGGAGGAGGGTTCTAAATTTTGTGACGTCACATTTCAAAATCTATAAGGCGACGACATCAGCTAAATAAGCAACTCTATTTGTGCTGGTTCAAACTTCGTTTGAAATACTGTTAGAATAAAGTTCTAATTAGCTTGCACTACACTTAACTATTTAATAATAAATAATCCATCAGTAGATGTAGTTTAGCATTTGAAATTTTATGTTATATTTTTAAATGTAATTATCATTGTCAATAAATGGCTAAACTACTTTGAAAGAAAATTAAGAGGTATGTTTGAAGATTTTTTTGGTGCATTAAAGTTTGTCAAATTATGTTTTGAGTTCCATCAGTGTTTGCAAAAAGGACTTCAAAATATAAAGTTTTATTTATTTGTCGAAATTATTTACAGTTTTAGAGATACACTGCTTTTATAAACCGCCTTTTGGACCGTTTTCAAGAAACCTCCGCCTTAAGTGTTAAAACACGTACTTTCTACAATTAACGAAAAACTCAATTACGGAACTGCTTTTTAGTTTTTGTAATATGAAATTGCAAAATATGTGACATCACACTAGGGGTCTTACAAATGTGACCAGCTGTGACAAGGAGGAGAGGGGATCAGAAATCATGAAATTCGTGTCACGGAATTTATAGACCTTTGACGTTCCAAGTTTTCCACAAATAGGTAATTATTTTTTTAAGAAACTTACTTCAAATACCTGCCTCCACGATTCCCCGTACAAACCGTCAGCACAAAGTGCGTTACAATGAGTTTTATCTTAAACCGTCATTTTCACCCCCAAAAAAAGTAGTTTTCCAGTAATAATTTCTGCGTAAAGTTACTTAGTTTGATGTACAGAATGCTTGGTTGACGGCTTCGTGATGAGTCCACGAAGCCAGTCACGATTTATGGTAACTATTATTTAACTAAGTTTTTGATTTATTGACTAGCTTCTGCCCGCGACTTCGTTCGCGTGAAGTTTTGATATCGCAACGCATCGCCTGCTCAACGGAAGCTTATTTTCCGCTTGCAACATTTCTTATTACTGCTCCGCTCCTATTAGTCATAGCGTGATGTTATATAGCCTAAAGCCTTCCTCGATAAATGGACTATCCAACGCAAAAATAATGTTTCAATTCGAGCCGGTAGTTCCTGAGATTAGCGCGTTCAACATAACAAACAAACCAACTCTTCTGCTTTATAATATTAGTATAGATTTAACTCAACGTAACGCGCGTGTGGATTGAATTCGGGGGTTGTGGAGGTGTATAAAGTTAAGTTCAATGCAAGAAAAACATGTTTTAAGGAGAAAGGACTTTAATTATTTGTAAGGAGTTCTCTTTTGACCCATTTTGCATCAAAGCCTTTTCAGTACGCACTCGGATAAATGCAGACTTTTAAAAATAAAGTGCGTAGTGCTTAAATTTATTTATCTTATTTTTTCCCCATGTCAACAATGTCTAACCTAGTGTATTTAGTGCTTATTGCTTATTTTTAATTCCCTTAATTTGCTTGCTATTTAGTGATCTAAGTTTTCTACTATTATCTCTGTGTCTACTCGTGAGGGCCTGTAATTTGCTTGCTATTTAGTGATCTAAGTTTTCTACTATCATCTCTGTGTCTACTCGTGAGGACCTGTAATTTGCTTGCTATTTAGTGATCTAAGTTTTCTACTATCATCTCTGTGTCTACTCGTGAGGATCTGTAATTTGCTTGCTATTTAGTGATCTAAGTTTTCTACTATCATCTCTGTGTCTACTCGTGAGAACCTGTAATTTGCTTGCTATTTAGTGATCTAAGTTTTCTACTATTTTAAGTTTTTGACTCCCAATATTTCCGTAACTAGAAGGTTCCCAGATATGGTGTAGAACCAAAAAATGATCGCAATGACGAGGAGAACAAGTTCCTTTCGGCTTCTTTAGCAGTATTTTTATAAATTGGTTTGGTAGTTTTAGTTAATCAACTTTCACAACTACTTTCAAAAGCGTTTAACGCTTTGGCCTTTCAGAAACTGGGACTAGTGCCAATGAAAACCACTAAAGACTCACCTAATACAGTGAGATGTTCTGCAGCACACGGCGACATTGACAACTGTTTGATACCGTAGTCAGTTATCAGTTCACAATGCGACAGCGTCTGCAACAGCGAACAAACATTAAATGTTATGTTCCAGATACATCATAAGAAAACAAAAATAATCGCTGGACATTAACACACAGCGCCATCTAGTGCCACACTAAGCAAGGTTTGTTTCGTGGACACCATCATCATCATCTGCCTAGCCTTTTCCCAACTACGGGCAATCACCCACGGCGACTTTTTGTAGCGATGCTGGCGCGCGTCCGCATCGATACAGTCGTGAATTGGTCCCTAGATGTGTACCCTCGCCCATGGGCCCAGATTCAGTCGCGAAGCAAACGCGATACTGTCGCGATGCAAACGCGATACTGTCGCGATGCAAACGCGATACTGTCGCGATGCAAACGCGATTCAGTAACGGCACGAAAATAACTGCGATCGCTACAGTTGCAAGAGACTCCGTTGTGGCAACATTAGTCACGTTGTCTTACGGACAACAGCACTCTCGACCTGTCTGTGTTGCACTGATGCTCGGTCCTCCCCTCACGCGCCACCCTCCCTCCACTCTCTCCCCTATGTCGTCCGACACGATCGCGCGATTGCATCGATGCAGTCGCGATGCAGTAACGCGTTGGTAGCGCGTTGGTATCGCTATTGTAGCGCGTTGCATCTATAGTAGTAGTAGTATCTACCTTGTTTACATTTATTTTTTTACCCTCAATATAATAATTTTACGAAATGTATATGTTTTATTTAAAGCAAAAATTGCAGTGACAATATTATAATAACATCTTTGTGAAACTAAGTAGTTTTTATTTATTTGACGTCACTTTCAGCGACGATGCGTTTTGAATTTGTGTTCCCTTTCACCAAAAACACGCTACATAAAATATTAAATACAAGTGTACCACAGAGTTTATATTGGCCATACAAGGTGTTGGGGTTAATCATCGAACAATAATGATCACATCTCACGCCAACCCCAGACATGGTCCTACGAGCCGGATATTAAAATCGAACAACTTTTTTGATTTTTTTGCATAATCTTGTTTTAAAAATGTGAACTCACCAATTTCTCGAGCCGAGGACATCCCATGGACAGATGTGCGAGCGTATTGTCCGTGATTAGGACACACTCCTCCAGATCCATGCGCTCTATCATCTTGCAACTCTGTAGGAGTACGAAATTACACTCTAGAATAAATATTTAATTATTAACAAGTAAAATTAAATTTAAAATTTAAAAAGCCCCCGACTCATAGTGTATTAAAAGTTAAATAGAAAACAATTCGTTAATCGTCAGGTCAATATCACTATAAGGAAATAAGAAATATATATAACTAGTAAACTAAAACATTGATTATGAAATGCAACACACCGAATAGTGTTAGATGTAAAAAAAAGTATTAGGAAACTTTTCAAATACCTTTAACGCCTACTTACGATAAAACATTTACTTAAAATAGGAATTATGACTTTTATTGAAAACAATTTTATGTCATTTGTATATTATTGATTGTAATACTTATGACAAACGGATTTAGGGCTTATTATATTTAGGGATTTCAACTTTATGGCATATGATATTATGTGATTTAAAATTCGGGTAAATTATCATTCGGCCAAATGATGATTATGACAAAAAAATTATGTCATTTTAGATTATGGATTAAAAAGTTAGGTAATACGATAAAGAACCATCATCAATACTACCCTCCAAGTTCATAAAGCTAGAAGAACGAATTTTTCAAGGTCAAAGACATGCACACCTCGACCTAGTAAGTATTGATGATTTCGCGAGCTACCCTGAAGCATCCCCCTGAAACCCTTGGGATCATGGACTCACCCTGGCCAAGGCCTGGAAGCCAGCATCAGTGAGCTGCGTGCACTGCGCTAGCTCCAGCGTCACGATGTCGGGACAGTGAGCTGCGAGCGCAGAGAGCGCGCCGTCCGTGAGACGCGAACACCCCGACACGCACAGGCGACGCATGGCGGGGCCCAGCTTGGATATCGACTCGTCTGTTAGTTGCTGTGGACAACGCATTCTACAGTTTCATACAAGCGGGGAATGTTTCTTATTGTAACCGAGGCCCAATTCGCACGAGCCGTAGGCGAGGGAGTTTATTGAGCCGAGAACGGCAATAACAAATATCCACATTTATCAAACGACGTTTTTCAATACACTTTTGAAGAAATAAAATTAAAGAATGAAAAATATTTTTGTAATAATAATATAAAACTATGATTTTAATTATCTTTTTTTCCGCGCTTTGATTTCGCTGGGTTGAAGGAGTAGCAAAGGTATGAAGCCGTTTACAGCTTAAAGACGCATATTACTTGGCGAAATTAACAAAAACATTCACTCTGACTATAGGCATATAGATATAGTTATCTGTGGAAATTTTCATTTCCGCGCACGTGTTGAAAAACTGTCTAAAACCGCACGGGTGCGAAATACATTGCATGTTGAACCTAATCGTAGTGCGAAAAGAACCAGTTTTCGAGAAAGTGTGTTGAAAAAATCATTACTGTTGTAAATGTAGAAAATCTGAATAGAATATTATTATACAGGATGTAAGAGACAACCTTCCGCAGACTGGGGTTAATTCAGTATATCATAATAAGATGACCGGTACAAGAAATGATTTCAGGAACGTTATTTGGATTTGTTTAATTTCCTCAATTAAATTCATTTATTTATTGCTTCAAATATGGTAGGTACATGAAGTTTTTATATAAATTATTTAGTAACACACATTTGGCCAATATATAGCATGCAATAGTTCAGGATTTTACCATTACTATATTTATTACTAGGTCACTACATTTTCAACAGACTTCCAATAAGTTTTCAATTCGACTGTTTTTTTTTGTGTTATGATATTTAATGCTGTTGGTCCCGGCTGTCATTTCTCCATCTTTGGCAGTCGTTACAGGTAGTCAGTGGCCTAAAAAGTCTGATAACCAGTCTTATCAAGTGGTATCGTATTTCCCAGTATTAACTGGATTGTGGAAGTCAGATAGGCAGTCGTTCCATATTAAATTCTGGTATTCAGCTGCATCCGGTTAGACTGGAAGCCGACCCTAACATAGTTGAGAAAAGGCAGGCAGATGATGTTGGAGCGACTTTGTTTTATACTATGTAAAACTCAAACTCAAACTCAAAGCATTTATTTCAACTAGACCATTACGGCACTTTTGAATGTCAAATTACAAATTAAATCAAAGCTACAGTCACAGTCACAAGGCATAATAACTTGAGAAAGTACTGTAGTTGCCCATTCCCTAGCGTAGATCTCTATGGAGAAGAACGGGCAAGAAACTCCATGGACACTCTTTTTAAATCAATATATTGTTACAAAATCTTGGTTACATCATTCATGTGTGATTATACATATATGTGAGAACGATGTAGAAAGACATGCACATTAAGAGCGTCCAGAGAAAAGATTAAATCAACAGTGTAAAAAAAAAGAAATTAAAATTAACCATGGCAGCTAAGAGATGACCAGTCCCAACTGACAGCGCCCGTTCACGAACATGACGCATGTATCGGCGCCATTCAACTCGACCATATTGAAGGGAGCTAAATGACCCGATATAAAGAAGAATATAAAGAAGATACTTACGTCGCAACCCTGTGTGTTGAGTGCTGACAGACGCGGGCAGTACGTGGCGAGCGTCGACACGCAGTTGTCGTTCACATTCTTACAACCTGTGGGTGCAAACAACAATTATAGGATATAAAGGGTGTAAAACACCTCTTCACCGAAGCCGAAAGGCACTTGTTTTCCCCGTCATTGCGGTATTTTTTTAGTTCTACACCATACCTGGGAACCTTCTAGTTACGGAGATATGGTGGGTCAAAATAACAACATTTAACATTTTTTTTGATACAAGTTTATTTTGTAAAATTTGGACTATTAACACCTCCACGACCCCCATACTATTCAATCCATTCATCAGCACAATGTTTTAAGTGCGTTACATTGAGTTCTACTACAAAACATGATTTATAACCTCAAAAACAAAAGTAGTTCCCCAGCAATATTTTTATTACGTAAAGTTACTTAATTTGAAGTACAGTATGCTTGGTTAACGGCTTTGTGATGAGGTGGTTTACACCCTTTATAGTATGTATAATATCGCATGGACATTACACACAGCGCCATCTAATGCCACATTAAGCAACGAAGCTTGTATCGTGGACACCGCATAGTTGATATACTACATAGATGCTTTTTGTTTTGTATATATGTTATGGACCTAGTGATAAATTGAGCATTATACATAATGCTCGGTCATTATGAAAAGTGCCCAATATGAGAGTGTTATTTGATAAGAATTATTCAAATAATCAATTTGACTGGGCATTATACATATTATCCATCACCTTTTGGGCAGAGTAATACAAACATTTTTAATGACTATTTTTTTTAATTGTCATTTAACTTAAAATAAACTAAATATTGAACCATTTCAATTAATCAGGCTCACTATTTGGATTAATTATCAAGGACTTCTACATTAAGAATCCACTAGTTTTTGTGTTAATGTCACCGTAAAATTGTCAAATACGTTATATTGTAATGTCTCTAGCGATATTGTAAAATCTCGAAATATTGTCAAATGAACATACTGCTTACAACAAAACGCATTATTTTTCGTGATATGCATGCGGTGGTAGTCAGATGAATGTTCAGTTGACAATAAATCGAGAGTTTACAATATCGCTAGAGAGAAATACGTTATATTGTAATATAACGTGTTTGACAATTTTCGGTGACATTAACACTGAGTTACGAATGTAAAACCCACCCGCGTCCGTCCGCATTCGCTTATATTGCAAAACAAAACAAAAAAAATAGTGCTTGAAGTCAGTCGCACGCGTCGCACGCTGAATGGCGGTCTCAGATTGGTCAAAGCGTGCCACGCCATGCGTGCCTCCCTCCCGCCCTCACACCGCGTCAAATTTAGCTTTATTATCAAATTGCCCAATTATCATGTAGCAATATAATAATGACCGTGCAATATGATAAATAATGAGGTTAGGATAGAATAGAATAGAATAGAATACTCTTTATTATGTACACCATAAAAATATAAATACAAACATTTTAAACACTTTACAAGGGGTGACACAATGGGCGGTCTTATCGCTAAAAGCGATCTTTTAAAGACAACCTTTGGATGGATTTATAGGGGAAGGAGAGACAATACTGCAGGTAGCCTGTGGTGTACCATTTACATATATACAATAAATAAATACATACATATACACACGTTAGACATATTACACTTATGTATATATTAAACATATATACATATATATACAAGTGCATATAAATATCATATATAAATAATAATATATATAACATACATACTTTTAATTATCTTTTAATTATCATATAACAAGTGCGAACGAACTAAATCAAACATACCTAATAAAAAAAATAGAAAATTTGCTTATGGAGAGAGATACAGTTTTTTTATCATGCTTTTAAAAATTGTCAGAGATTGAGCACGCCTTATAGACACTGGCAAGGCATTCCATAACCGTACTGCTTGTACTGTAAAAGAGTTATCATAGAAACTGGTGGAATGCATCGGCATCTCTAGTCTTAAGTTTTCTGATGACCTCAGATATCTATTATGTGTGTCATGAAGGAACTTGAAACGTTCTTTAAGATAAGAGGGAGTTGTAGGATTAAACAGAATACTGTAAAGCTGAAACAGGATATGAGAATTCCGGCGAAGACGTATAGGAAGCCACTTGAGCTTTGTACGAAATTCAGATATGTGATCATATTTGCGCAAGCCAAATATAAATCTAATGCAACAGTTTTGAAGTCGCTCAAGTTTATCAAGCTGTGCCTCAGTGAGATCGAGATAACTGACATCAGCGTAGTCAAGAACGGGAAGTAAAAGAGATTGAGCCAGCGCAATTTTAGTGGCTGTTGGAAGAAAGTTTCGCAATCGTCTCAGGGACTTGGCAGATGCGAATATTTTGCGACTTACTTCCTGCAGCTGGGGACCCCATGAAAGATTCCTGTCAATCCAAACCCCAAGGTTTTTGACCTTCTCGCTTATGGGAATAGCAGTTCCATTAAATGTAACCTGGGGAAGCTGCGACCAGTTTATCTTGGAGATCATCCTTGAGCTACCAACAATAATGACCTGAGTCTTCAACGGGTTAACTTGTAACCCATGTGCCTCACTCCACTCGCAGATTGAAACCATGTCCTTGTTGATTATATCAATTGCATCAGCCAAATTTGAAGATGCTGCTTGCCGGTAAATTTGCAGATCATCTGCATAAAGGTGGTAAGAAGAAAGAAGTCTTGTGGAAATAGAATTTATAAAAATTGCGAAAAGTAAAGGAGATAAAACGCCACCCTGAGGTACACCCGCAGAAGTATAACACAGAGAAGAGCATGACCCTTCTATGCATACACGTTGCCGGCGCCCATACAGGTAACTACGAAACCAGTCAATCGCCGTTGGAGATATGTTAAGTGAGCGAAGTATGCCAAGCAGGATATCGAAATCTACAGTGTTGAACGCATTACTAAAATCCAGTAAGCAGAGAACTGTCAGATTTCCTTTCTCCATACCTAAGCGTATGTCATCGGTAACATTAACTAAAGCCGTAGTAGTGCTGTGACCAGGACGAAATCCAGACTGAAAAGGATTTAGTATTAATCATTAAGCCCGATAGAGCTGGACATTATTCATAATGCTCGTGCATTATGTATAATGCCCGCATTAATCACCTGGTCCATACCATATACATACTTATTATAAATAAGAACATCCATGACTCGGAAACAAATGTCCATGCTCATCACACAAACCTTTGCCCCTACCGTGATTCGAACCCGGGACCCTAAGAACGTAAAGAGCCTCACTACCGCTGCGCCATTCGGGTTTGCTTTTGAGACTGCAGGCGTTTTTTTATTATTGATTGGTGTGTATGTATTCCACGTCTGTGATATACTCGTATGTATTGTCTCGACTAGATTAGATAAAACGGTCTAGCCCAGATAAGAGGATGTGTCATTGCAAAAATCAACATTTCCATTTACTTCAACTCGCCGATTCCCGCCACTTAACTCGCGTACAAATCTTAATATATATAAATCTCGTGTCACAATGTTTGTCCTCAATGGACTCCTAAACCACTTAACCGATTATAATAAAATTCGCACACCATGTGCAGTTCGATCCAACTTGAGAGATAGGATAGTTTAAATCTCAAATTATGAGACGCAGACGAAGTTGCGCGAGTCAGCTAGTTATATACTAAAACCTTCCTCGAGAACCACTCTATCTATTGGTGAAAACAGTATGAAAATCAACAACAACAGTTTTTGTTTTTTCGCGAAAAAGACAGACAGACGCGGCGGAGGATTTAGTTCTAATATAATATGTAGTCATGATTTTTTTGAAAAATCTCTTGTCTCTATTTTTGACCAGCGTCAGACAGCTTCTACACCTGTCTGGCATGAATGCTGAAATGGACCTTTTTGGCGCAGCCGTGAGGCACACAGCACATTACTACTAAGTCCAACTTATTGTTTTGTATCTTTTTTATTTATTATTATGTGTGTGCTTTATTAACTGACGTCAAATAAATATTTTTCTTTCTTTCTTTCTTTATTTTATATCATTTCATTTATTGCAGTAACAATTTTTACATTGTATCGAAAATTTACACTCAATCATATAATTGAAGAATTAGGTACAATAAAAATCATAATTAGATTAGGAAATCATTATAAAGCAATAAATAAAATAGATAAATTAACAAAAAAAAAAAAACATTTGCAGTTCCCGCTGTTGTTAATAATTATATTATAAATTCATGATTATGACAGTAAGATTAAATCTATACTAATATTATAAAGCAGAAGAGTTTGTTTGTTTGTTTGGTTGAACGCGCTAATCTCAGGATCTACTGGTTCAAATTGAAAAACTTTTTGTGTTGGATAGTCCATTTATCGAGGAAGGCTATAGGCTATGGGCCTGTGGACGGCTGGCTATGGGCAATAGCTGGCCGTCCGGCCGTCTAACGACGACGACAGGCCGTGTCGACGGCGCGTTTGTGTTCCACGCGCGCCTCAAAGAGATGTCAGCAAAAGGAGAGGGGCCCGCACGGGCCGAAGCCTGCCGGGGTTGCGGGCCTGTTCGAAAGAGATACCGCGGCCCCGGAACATAAAGGGCGAGGAAGGAACATGGATGGGTTTTAGTCAGTAAGAGTCTGTCACTCCCTCCCGCTCCGCCCAGAGTGGGAGAAGTCATTTGATGATTTCCCATCCTAAAAAAAAAAAAGGCTATAGGCTATAAAACATCACGCTACGACCATTAGGAGCGGAACATAAATGAAAAATGTTGCAAAAACGGGGAAAAATTATTCCTTTTGTGAGCTTTTTCTCTCATATATGTGACGCAGACGAAGTTGCGTGGGTCAGCTAGTTAATTATAAAGCAAAACATTTGCATTTGCCCTGCTAAAGGCTCTATGCTCGCTAATCTCCCAAACAACGCAAACAATTTCAATGAAATTTTTGAATATGCATGGTTGGTGCAAGCAGAGGCAGGTAGCTAACGTAACATTACAGCGGACCTACTAGAAGATTCGAGAAAGCAAGTGATTGCAGTGTGTGTACGTTAGAAGTTCTAGAGCATTCTATTATGATTAGTTTTAAAGTTAGGTAGGTACAAACTCGCGACCTATTTATAAAAAGACATTGGAATCGACCGTACGCCTAGGACATACGGTTCATATTTGTTTGTTCAAGTAGCTAGTAATAATAATTACCTACCTATGTCTGTTGGCGAGTATAAATACACCGCTCAGGACCGCGACCGTCAATCTTGTTTTAGCTACACAACGAAGCGAATCGAAGTGAACTTGAAGAGCGATATCTAAGCGAATAGTGAACAGTAGTGTATTGTAGTGTACTTGTGATTAAGTTTAAATTGTTTTGTGATTAATAAAGTTATTGTGTTGTTTAACCGGTAGTAATTAATTTATCTCATACCCAGCTCGTAACAGTAACATAACTACGCAGTAGGCACAGTGGCTGAGTTCGTTTTCCCACACAGATGAAATATTGGTATGGACTACATCTAGTTGTTCCGGGTCTGGCTGTTCGTGTATGTGAGAAATTCTTAGTAAAACCGAAATTTAAAAAATAAAACATGTCGTGGATTGAAGGCGCCATAGTGCAACTAGCAGCGCCTTCTATCAATTAGTATTGTGAACTAACAATACCGGAAACGCAAGCGCCTAGCGCTTGGACACGATCGTCGGTAGAGGGGATGCAGTGAAGGCTGTAGAAGGGACGGAGTGTTGCGATAGTCGAGCTCTGACAGCCATGGCAGACGCTAAGTACCAACGCTCGTGTTTGTTTCTCGTATTGTAAAACGGTTGGTTGAATAAAGTTATTTTAATTTAAATTGTCTTTCGTTCGAGTGCCCGCGTCAATGCCCACATCTATTTGAAACTATGTCGGATCGTAAAGAAGACCCGATACTTCGCATCTCGGCCACCCAAGGATGCGACAAACATATTTTTTGTTACATTGACTTGAGCAGGTAGGTACTTTGGCTGGTATTCAGCTGCATCCAGTTAGACTGGAAGCCGACTCTAACGTAGTTGGGAAAAGGCTAGGCAGATGATGATGTTGACATTATCAATGCGTTCGACAAGGTGAACCATTCACTCATGGTAGCAAAACTTGAGCACGGTTATGTCCACGGATTTCTGTTGAGGTGTTTCGCATCCTATCTCATAAATCGCTCTCAATTCGTTGCCTTCTAGGCTTATGTCTCTTATGAATTTCACACACGATCTGGAGTACCACAAGGCTGTCATCTTGGCCCTGTTCTGTTTTTGTTTTTTGTAGAAGACATTACAAGTCAAATTAAACATTGTGAAGCTTTGCTGTTCGCCGATTTATTTCGTTTACTTAACATACATACCTCTACATATAAAGGTCTTGAGTCTGGGACAGGCGCGCGCTAACGCTTCCACGCCGTTCTCTGTGATTGACTGACACCACGACACGTTCACGTGAGTCAGCAGCTGCAAATATAACGATTTCATATGATTGCCCGGTTTATTGAAACATTTTGAAAACAAATATTCGCTTACATATTTGAAAACTAAATAACGAAAGCGGGATAACTTAGGACCCCTTTCCCAATGTCAATCTTGTGTATTGTATTTATATGTATTTTTTCTTCTGGGCACAGGCCTCCTCTTTTTCCTTCTAAACCTCTCTATCTTGTGCGATGATCATCTGCCTAGCCTTTTCCTAACTATGTTGGGGTCGGCTTCCAGTCTAACCGGATGCAATTGAATACCAGTATTTTACTTAGTGCGACTGCCTATCTAACCTCCACAACCCAGTTAATACAGGGTGTAAGGGTGCTTACATAGAGAAACAGGTTTCCGGTACAGACAACCCGAATGACGTAGTGGTAGTGACGCTGCCTTACGTTCTTAGGGTCCTGGGTTCGAATCCCGGTAGGAGCAAATGTTTGTGTGATAAGCATGGACATTTGTTTCCGAGTCATGGATGTTTACATGTATAATAAGTATGTATTTACAAACAAAAAAATATTTATGTAGTATATAAACTATCTAGTGTCCACGACACAAGATTTGCTTAGTGTGGCACTAGGTGGAGCTGTGTGGTAATGTCCAGCGATATTTATTTATTTACAAATTTGTACGGGTCGGTACCGACCGGCGCAGGTATAACATTTCAATACATTCTATTCACTCACTTTATAAAGAAACAGGTTGTAACTTGTCGGCGCCGACTACCTGGACCGAGCCACACGGGTTTAAGCATTTACTGGTGCCACTAAGGTCAGATTCACCTGTTTCTTTATGCGAGTCAACACAGACAGACAGATCTGTCTGTACCGAAGACCTGTTTCTTTATGTAAGCACCCTAATACGATACCACTCGAAAGACTAGTTGTCAGACTTCTTAGGCTACTGACTACCTGTAACGACTGCCAAAGATGGACTAATGACAGCCGGAAACAACAGCTTAACGTGCTTTCCGAGGTACGGAGGACACTCGGTATGTAAGGGTGGTCACCTATGCATAGACCTATTAGAGAAAAAACACCCGGTGAGGTGGCCAAAGATCGTCACTCACTGGACGCCTGACGGAGGGAATCGCCTTCGAGGTAGACCGCGGCGAAGGTGGTGTGAAGATCTGATCTTGTTTTCGGGGCGAACATGGCCAGATATCGCACAAGATTTATATGTGTCGTAGGATAATTTGATGCTTCGAATCTTCGCGAAAATCCTAGGGGTTTTGCGAAAACGCGGATAATTAGACATAGGCGAAAAATTATCAAATCTTACTGGACAAAGTCAGGATTTTTGCGAAAATACTCGTTATTATAGCAATATTGCGAAACGAAACGCTGGCTGTTATGAAATAAGAACGCTGATTGGTCGGTCAGCGCGTTCAATAAGAGATCGTCTCTGATTGGTTGACGTCTTAAATGTCAATCATTTAGGAACCAATTAGAAGTCAGCCAGCAAAATTGTAGCCAATCAGTGTTGAGCACATCAAATCTTACTATAGTAACGAGTATTTTCGCAAAAATCCTGACTTTGTCCAGTAAGATTTGATAATTTTTCGCCTATGTCTAATTATCCGCGTTTTCGCAAAACCCCTAGGATTTCCGCGAAGATTCGAAGTATCAAATTATCCTACGACATATGTATATCCAAAAATAATATGCAAAATAATAAAATGGCACAAATATTAACCTTACCGGACAACCGTCAGATAGCGCCTTCAGCGATATGTCTGTGATGTTCGAACAAGAGTCTAGGTTTATCCTGAAATAGATAATGTAAGGAAATTAATAATTATTATTATTCATAATTTATCCTATTAAAATTAATGTTTTTAAGAAATAAAGGATATACTAGAAAATATTCCATGTTGAAATACAAACGAACTTGAAACGAACGTGAAATTAGCTCACTTCCTGCTAACTTTAGAGCTTATCGATCTCGACGTCGCGCTTGCCGTTCGCTACGTGCATTTTGCCACGGTAACGATCAAATCAAAGGACAATGTAGCTCTTCTCTTGAAACTTGGCCCAAATTGAAACATGTTGCCCAAAGTTGAAATCTATGGTAATAGGCACGACGACAGTATCAAAAAATTACAAATCTATTTAGTCCGTCAGTTAGAGTATTGGAAAATAATGGACACGTATTTTTTTTTTGTAAATCAATGAATATTGACTAAGATAAAACGTATCAAATCTCGGGAGTGGGGGCTTATGACGTCAGTACGCTCTAAAAATATACCTAGGCGTGACGTATTGAGAATTTTAAAACCTTCGTGGCGCGATAAAAAATTACGGGTCAAATATTTTTTGATAATCTAACTGACGGAATAATTAGATTTTTTTTTAATATTTTTCTTTTGTTACGTAAATCAAAATTGACGAAGATACGACGCTTTTAAAATTCTCAATACGTCACGCTTTATTATCATTTTTAGCGAGTTCTGACGCCCGGCCCCTACCCGAGCTTTGATGCGTTTTATCTTTGTCAATATTCATTGATTTAGAAAAACAAAATAAATACAACAAATACTTTACTTTACTTTACGTGTCCATTATTTTCCAATACTCTAACTGACGGACTAAATAGATTTGTATTTTTTTTATACTGTCGTAATGCCTATTGTTACATCAGACCTACTAGAACATTCGAGAAAGCACGTGATTACAGTATCTGTACGTTGAAATTTCGAGTGCTTTCTATTATTATTAGTTTTAAAGTTAGGTAGGTACAAATTCGCGATTACGATTATTAAAGTCATTAGAATTTCGACCGTACGCCTAGGGCATACGGTTCATATTTGTTTGTTTTGTACAAGTAGCTTATACTTACTACTTTTATTACCTACCTACCTACTTATCTACTATTCTTTTCTTAGTGTTTTTATGACCCTCTAGAATATTCGTGGTTATTCTGGTGTGTCTGTTGGCGAGTATAAATACACCGCTCAGGCCCGCGACCGTCAGTCTTGTTTTGGCTACACAACGAAGCGAATCAAAGTGAACTAGAAGTCCGATATCTAAGCGAATAGTGATCAGTAGTGTATTTGTGTAAGTTTAAATTGTTTTGTGATTAATAAACTTATTGTGTTGTTTAATCGGTAGTAATTAATTTATCTCATACCCAGCTCGTAACACTATTAATATATTTGTCAAACTTACCTCTGTAACTTTTTGCACCGCCTCCCAAGCGCTTGGCACGCGTTGTCGGTGATCTTACGACATTTGTTCAGGTTTAACTCCTCAATATTTGGACATGACTGCAAATGGAAACACAAAAATATTAACAACTTAAGGTTGCCTTATACTCAAAAACGCAATCTTCCTAAAAACTGAAATACAGGGTGTAAACAACCTCATCACGAAGCCGTCAAACCAAGCATTCTGTACATCAAAGTAAAGTCCATATTCATCAAAAAGATGACAGTCTGATTATCTTAAACAGCTGTTTAAAAATGTAATTATTGCCGGGGAACAACTTTTTTGTAGAACTCAATGTAACGCACTTAAAACATTGTGCTGATGGATGGATTGCAAAATCGATTGAGTAGTATGGGGGTCGTGGAGATAAAAATAACTTGTGAAAAAGTTGCAACTTTGCCACCCCCCCCCCCCCTTTATCGTAATAAGAAGTTGTTAAGCGCCTTGTTACACCCTTTATTTACTTGAGAGAAATATATCAAGTTAGAAAAACATGTTTCACCATCTGCCTGCATTTTTTTAACTATACTATACTATACTTTTGGGATCGGCTTCCGAATACCGGTCTTATACATGCAGCGAGTGCCTATCTGACCTCCATTTCATCTCCATCCTCCATTTTGGTGGTGGTTAAATAAATTACTCAAAGTAAAGCACTTGAGTGTTTGAATTGAAGACTTGACCTTTTTTTTTTTTTTTTTTTTTTTTTTTAAGGATGGGAAATCATCAAATGACCCCCCCCACTCTGGGCGGAGCGGGAGGGAGTGTCAGACTCTTACTGACTAAAAACCATCCATGTTCCTTCCTCGCCTTTTACGTTCCGGGGCCGCGGTATCTCTTTCGAACAGGCCCGCAACCCCGGTGAAGACTTGACCTTCGACGAGTATGATGGTGGACACCACCTGGTCACTACTCTAATAACAAATGATAGCCCAAATAGTCTAGTAAACTGAAAAAATCTAATTAGTCAGTTAGATTATCAAAAAAAACATTTGCCCCGTATTTTTTCTTTTCTCACGTAAACCAAAATTACCTAAATAATTTTATCTGCGTTCTGACGTCACGAGCCACCACTCCGGAGTTTTGATGCGTTTTATCTTTGTCAATATTCATTCATTTACAAAAACAAAAAATACTGGTGTATTATTTTTCAATACTCTAACTGACGGACTAAATAGATTTTCAATTTATGATGGTGGAAACGACCCTATTGACTGACCTGTGCAAGTGACCTGATAGATCCATCTCCTATGCTCTCGCATCCTCGGAGGGAGAGTTCTCTGAGGAAACCGCCGCATCTGTGAGAGATATTCTCTATGACGGGACCCTGGTGACAAAGAATATTAGATAATGTAGGCTATCTCCAAGATAGACTGCCGGGCAATGGGGTCCTCAACAATTATTATGAGGAACTATCTTGAGAGTTCAGGTAATTGTCAACTTAGGACCCATTCATATTAATATTTATCCGTGGTGCTAGGCAACTGGGCTTAACCCAGTTGTAAACGTCCCTTTTTGCCTATTGGCCTTGTTTCGTTCTGTCTCCTGCTGATATAGAAGGAAGTGGAAATTACGGTTTTTCCTACTCCTCCGCTATACTTTTCTTATTAATTTCGTTGCGGAGTCCAAGGCAGATTAAATTCATTCTCTGGGACTTCGTCGAGCTTCATTGTCTCGGCGTTTTTCTGGTGGTCGCCACTGTTGATTCTGGTTCTCAGAAGTTACAGTGGTTTGGGAATAGTGTGGCGGGATTGTCCCAATTAGTTCCTTACCTCGACGTCCCTTTGAAACTCGAACAGATCTATCCTCTGCCAATTGGAGCCGTCCAGAGCTAGTATGTTCCATAGTTTTGATACCTGCAACATACAAAACATCTTTTAAATTATCTTGTAGCAAATAAGAATAAAAAATAAGCTTTTTCCGATTTCAGCATTTGATATAATAGGGTAGACGACTCAAAAAATAATCATAAGTCAGTTAGTTTAGTTTCTTCTGTGTCTCGGAAAGCACGTTAAGCCGTTGGTCCCGGCTGTCATTTGTAGATCTTTAACAGTCTTTACAGGTAGTCAGTGCCCCAAAAGTTGTGGACATCATATAGGCATTCTCTCAAAGGTATTCAGCTGCATCTAAATAGACTGATGACACGAAGTTTTCAAAGCTATTTTTTTTACTTTTAAATATTAGATTCGCCTTGAAATACGCGTTCAGAAACCTAGGATACAGGCACGTATACAGGGGGGGGGGGTAGTTGGGATTTATCCCCCCCCCCCAAATCTGACTAAAAATAAACGGGATCATAACCACGGTGAAGCAGGTAAAGACAGTATAGTGATTAGAGCGATTTTTTACACAGTTACACAAGAAAATACCTACATAGAAAAACCAACCATCCGAGCCAGAAAGCAAAAGTTTCGGGCTCGCTTCGTTCGCTCGTACTCCTGTTTTACTTTCAGAGTATAATAACCGCAAAATATAGTTAATTTATCAGAAAATATACGAGCGTGCGTTGCGTTGCGTTTTTTGTAATTGATGGGTCTTTCTGACTAGATCGGCCAAGTAACTCCTTGAATCTCGCATATTTATATGCGAGTCGGAGTGCAAAAAATGTTGAGCTGTTATCATGGCATGGTGTCAGCGCCCATCATGCGCAGTTCTCATGGTTGTTTCAATGTTCATCCCCCCCCCAAACCAAAAGTCTGGATACGTGCTTGCTAGGACAGTATTTCGTACAAAAACTTCACTAGGTGTCCAATTTTGACTTGTTGTGTCCCCACGATGATCTCATGGGGACGAGTGCTTACCTGTGCACATCTACATAGCGAGACCACATCTAGATACGAGAGTATCCTGAGCAGCAACTCCTTGGGCAGCTTTCTGTTAATGTGATTGTCATCTTCGCCCGTAAACCGAGCGATCTGGAACAAAGGAATCCTTATGTCATTTTTTTTTTCCTCTATCCGTACTCGTAAATACACATTCAATTAATTTACTCGTTATCTATTTATCCTTATTAACCATTTGTTTATATATATTTGAAACCGTTTATTCTGTATCGTACCCTCTCAAGGTTCATTGGAAAACCAGCGTCAGACAGCTTCATCACCTGTCTGGCATGAATGCTGAAATGGACCTTTTTGGCGCAGCCGTGAGGCACACAGCACATTTCTACTAAGTCCTACTCATTGTTTTGTATCTTTTTTATTTATTATTGTGTGTGTGCTTTATTAACTGACGTCAAATAAATTTTTTTTTTCTTTCTTTTCTTTATTTAGGGTGCGTTAACCTTTTGGACGCCATTTTCACATATACGTGACAAGCAAGCGCGTGCCCTGTACGCCAAACGACATAAATATGTGACAAAATAGTAGTTGAAATTGTGGCTTAGCGTGGAGGGCACGCGCGAGCGTTTATATGCTGTGGCAATCAAAAGATTAAGGATACTTTAAGGAAACCGGAGGACGTTTCGTTGGAGGCCTCCCACTAGGTGGACCGATGACCTGGTGAAGGTTGCGGGAATCCGTTGGATGCGAGTCGCAAGGGACCGGTCAATGTAGCGATACGGGGGCCTATGTCCAGCAGTGGACGTCTTTCGGCTGAAATGATGATGATGAATGATCTTTCAAAGGTGCCGAGCGTGCTTCTTCTGACAGACAGTAGGAAATCTATCAAACCTTTATTTAGATGATAGCTTCGTGATGGGTCGTTAGATAGATGGCTTAGGCATTCTATACATCAAACTAACTAACAGTCTCAAAACTCATTGTTGGTAAACGACTTTTTTTGGTGCGAAAATTCTTGGTATAAAGGGTTTGAGGGCAGTATTTAGGGGTAGAAAAAGTTGGGAACCTTCAATGTCTCCGTAACTAGCAGGTTGCCAGATACGGACATGGTGGTGGTGGTGGTGCTGGTTACATGTTTGGACTAAAACAAAATAATATCTTGCATGCTCTTGTGTGTATACAATGTTTAGACAAAATATAAAGAATGTTACCTTATCTTAACAAAAAAAAAATGCCTTCCACAAAATAACTCCTATTGGTATTTTTTTTTACAAACAAAAATGTATCTGTGTAGTATATCAACTATCTGGTGTCCACGACATAAGCCTCGTTGCTAAGTGTGGCACTAGATGGCGCCAGCGATATTTATTTATTATTATATTAAATGCCATTGGAACTTAAATCCAGGTACCTACAGTACCTGGGTGTATGTGACATCGGGCTTTAGAAAGAGACAGAAACTGTAACCATAGGTATGAGTGACAAAGACGACGCTCTACAAAACCGAACGTTTTATAACTCGATGTGCCTGAATAACGGCCACTTCATTTCCTTTTTACTTCAAAAAAGTTTTTCTGATTTCATGCCAACAGGACATTTCATAATATGATTTATGTTTTTTCTTACTTCTTTTTATAGCTATTCGTAATACTTCTCGCTTTTAAAACCAGAATGTAATTCAAAGTTATATTTACAGGTGTCCTAAATTCTTTCGTAGCGATTTTGTGTTTCATCACATCATTTCTTATTGCATACCTACAGTTTTTCATATTATTTCATGTTTACATCAAGCTAACATGATCCTTTAGGTAGTAATTGAAAAATGAGATTTATTTGTTTCAACAGTGGGTAGGGTCGACCGTCAAATTAAGCCACATTCGCCTGGGTTGTTTTTGGATGGGTGACCACCTTTACATACTGAGTTTCCTCTGTGCCTCGGAAAGCACGTTAATTTGTTGGTCTCGGCTGTTATTTGTAGATCTTTGACAGTCGTTACAGTGGCCCTAAAAGTCTGACAACCAGTCTTACCAAATGGTATTGTATTACCCGATACAGAGTTGTGGAGGTCAGATAGGCAGTCGCCCATTTAAATCTATATTATAAAAATGAAACCCGTTTTCCGTTGTCACGACATACCATGAAAACGGCTTGACCGATTTGGCTGATTCTTTTTTTGTTGTGTTTGTTATTGTCAGGAGAAGGTTCTTATGAAAAAAAAATGTAGTAGTAGGTAGCTTTTTCCCTCTTATGTGACGCAGACGAAGTTGCGTGGGTCTGCTGGTGCTTAATAAATGTAATTGCCGATGTAAAAAATACTGGTATTCAGCTGCATGCGGTTAAACTGGAAGCCGACCCCAAATTAGTTGGGAAAAAGGCTACGCAGATGATGGTTCAAAAAATGAGGTTGGTTGGATGGCATTTCCAAGTGGTTGGCACAGCTGAGGGTGGAGTTTGTTTCTCATTGCAGAAAAAGTGTTTAGGGACTTTCGAAGTTAAAAGAGAATCCTAGAGTGTGTATGTCGATAATGATGAATCCAATACGTCTTGCCCCAGCAGTTAAGGCTCTGCATTGTATACTGTGTGAATTCAAGATCTTAATTGAGTTTATTGGCAGATTATCAGTAGGCAATTTAAATGAATGAGAGTGACAAACATTTCAATATCTTCTTTGTACCAAATATAAGAGCAGCAGTGACCCAGTTGTAGCTGGGACTGACTTACGAACATAAGTTGTGGGTTCGAACTCAAGCAGGTGTATTACTTAGTGTAATTTATTTCATCGGCACTGCTCTCAAAAACGGTGAAGGAAAACTTTGAGGAAGCAGGCATGTCCTAGAACCAAAATATCGAAATGTGATATCTACCGACCCGCACTGGGCCCGTGTGGTGGATATGTCACCGTAAAATTCGTTATATTGTAATATCTCTAGCGATATTGTAGTCTCGAATTATTGTCAAATGGACAACTCTCATGAAAAGATAATGCACCATTCCTGAGAAATATCGATTAATATAACATAACCTTAAAACACTTTATATTCCCCCTAAATTGCGTAGTAGACGGAGCCCCGCTTCGCGGGGCCCCTTTTTCCGAGTGCAGGGTTTAAAGGAACCTAACTAACCTAACGGGGGGGTGCCCCAAGTCCCGATTATGGGGGCAGAGATACTTCCGTATGTTCAGTTGACAATAATTCGAGACATTACAATATCGCGAGAAAAAACACGTTATATTGTAATATAACGTTTTTGACAATTTTACGGTGACAGATACACAAAATACGCGCTTTGACGTGGAGTTGCGGACACTAACCCGTTAGTACAATATTAAAAAATTACAATGTAACAAAAATAAGTGCATAGAAGTATAGTGTCCCAACACTTAGTTAGATATTGATGAAGTAGAGAATGAGAATTGGGCTTAGCAAACTAATTCCCATAAATAAATCGTGCATACAGACATTCTCCTGACAAATACGGAATCAAATTAAAAAATGCCTAACTGGTAGAACTATTCTCAATTGATTTTCCTTCATACTTCATACATGTACCAATGGATTTTACAGTAAAGATGGAAATATTGATCGTTCTAAAATAAAAATATCCATTTTTAATTAGACACTTTGCATAATATTGTAACAAGTGATGTCAGACTATGATGTTCTCCCATTAATATTAATTAGAACTCAATAATTGGCTATTACTATTTATAATTGAGATAATTATAATAGCAGCATTTTGTTCATCATAGTGAACATTTTTTATTTTGAATATATTTTTAGTAAATTATTTAAAATTAAACAGCTACTGGTATTAAACGGTCTTTTTAGAAATTCATTTTGTTCAGTTACAGAGAGATCCCGTTCCATCCCTCTTGCCCAATTCTTATAAGCATGCTACAGGCTATAGAAATTGAGTAGGCCCAAAACAGGGCTACAGGATTGGAGCCTTAATTAGTGCATTACCTAATGACTGGATTACTTACCTATGTAAAGATAGCGACATTAGTTATTTTGTAGATTTATTATGCCTGTCTTAAGAGTAAAAGACGTGTGGCTATGTACGCATGTGGAATATTGGTACCTAGTTTCTCAGAAAATACTGAATAGAACTTGTGTTAACATTTAAATGATCATACAAGATCACATGAAGTAAGCACATGTACTGCCGTGTGTGATTGGAAAATATGACTCATACTACCTATGTCATCTTTAAATGTATGTGTTATTATTTAAACAAACAAGCATGGACTAAAAAGTGACGTGATTGATAATTTCTTATCTGATAAACATAATTTACCAACAAAGAGTCTAGCGTCGCATTGAAAAACAAAAACAAATTAAATTTATTGCGCGCCATTCATGATTTTATGTAAAAAATATAATTTCGCCGCTTCAATTTATTAAAAAAAACATCAATTATTTTCTCTGACGCTTTTCACATTTCTCTGGATGGCAGGCAAAGGTAACATGCTGGAAAACCACGCGCATCATTAAAAATACGTCTTAAATTAACAAATATTAAATAAAACAATCATTATAACGGTTTATAAGCAATTCATGGGTTGAGTGGCCGCGCGCCTCAGGTCATTTACACTGACCTAACAAAGAAAAACATGAATACTCTGTACCGCGTGTGATTAAACAACAAAAACATACAAAATTATAATCGCGACATGATAAAGAACTTATCCAAAGATTACGTAGAACGCATCTTTCTGTGTTATTCAAAAATAGAATAGGTATGTCTGCCAGACTTGTAAATAAATGAGTATTTACAAAGGTTTTGGGTTTGTATTAAAGTTTTATTCCCTGGAAACGTCGTAAATTGCGTCAAGAACAAAGAAATGGGCCCGTAGCGCCCATGTCAGCTGTTTTTATCACAACGAAAACACAAACAATGACATTAATATTGATTACTACTCACCTCGAACTTATTCCTTCCGGAATAACTCATGCTCGGGTAAGGGGTTACCTTAGCCACAATGTATGATTTATAACACTTATTTAAACGATAATTTGTGCAAAGCGCACCACTAAACAAATATGGAGGAAAAATTTATTTGATTTTTCGCAGACAGCGACGAAGTAAAGACGTCCTTCATCAGCTGCACACTGGGTTACCAGACTGACATAATTTTATTTCCCCACTTAAGCCCACTTGTTGTTTTACTGACAAGCCAGAAATAGCTCGTGCGTGTGTGCCCAACGTATGAAGAATACTAAGTTTGTATCTGTAGTAATAATTAATTTATTTAAATGCATGTTCCACAACTTATTGGCGCGAATATATAGCATTGTGTATCGATAACGCGTCTTTGGATTGTTTTTTTGTCTTGATACAAGTATCAACAGCATGTTTTAAATTTTAATACGCTGTGTCCTTAATTAAACAGTATGATGTAGGTACATAACAATGATTTAAAATAATCGTTTCGTTTACCTTTATCAATTTCAGTCAATATTCAGATTGCCTCTTAAATTCACATTCAATTATTTGGTCTATTGATAATGTTTTATAAGCAACATGAAAAACAAAATTAATTCAATAAAATGTATGAAGCAATTATTACACACTATGGGGGAGAACGCATCACGCGGCAACCCTGACAGCGTTCCAGATAGCAACTCACGTAATCTGTAGCATAAAAGATGTTCAGTCATTGCTTCCAAATGATTGGCATTTTACATCAAAAAACAACTGTCTATATCTGTCTCGGTCACTTTTATATAAAAAAACTACTTGTCTCTTTCTACGCTAAAAATACCGGTCAATATAAATAATTTACAGAAATTCCAGTTACTGGACTTGTATGTATCGTAATAATTAAATGAGAATGTTTATGTTTTGAAACGAAACTCTCGAATTACGATCAATAGACTATACGGTAGATTAGAACTCAAATACCTAAAGAAGTTAGCAGGAAATATACCTACTTAAAGGTAGGTATCTAGTTTTAACATGCACTTATTGATTCCAGTGCAAGTGCACTGTGCAGTAGGTACACCTACCAATTTCCCGGGCAGCAATCGAGGGTCAGTGGGTAGCCTTAGGGGCGGGCAGAAAGAGACTGTCACACAAGTACGAGTGACAGGGACAGCGCTATGAACTCGATGACCGATGTGCAATATTGACGTCCGGGCAATGCGTCCGGGTATTAAATGAATGACCCCGTATGACCTATTTTGCAGAAGTCTTGGGTACCTAGTCTTGACTTGGTAAAATTGATTTTATTGCTACCTAGCGGTTAGTATCAGGAAATAAATGAATAAAGTAGGGTGGTCTCTGACAGTTTAATAGTGCCGCAAGAAAACCAAGGTTATCGACGCTGACGTAGCCCGAAAGAATTGCCAAACATAAGTGTCAGTGGCATAGATAAAACACTATACTTAATATAATACAAGAGTCAGTGGGCAGGGCACATTGCTCGCAGAACGGATGGCTGAGATGGGGTCGAAAATTTCTGGAGTGACGACCGCAAACCGGAAAACGTCGCGTTGGAAGACTTCACACTAGGTGGACTGATGCCCTGGTGAAGGTCGCAGGAATCCGCTGGATGCGAGTCGCACGGGACCGGTCAATGTGGCGACGCTCGCGGGGAGACCATGTCCAGCTGTGGACGTCTTTCGGTTGAAATGATGATGATGATAGCGACTGCACATGTTGGCGGTGTATCAACTGAAGGCATAATAAAATTGTCGTGTGTACCTTCCTAGTTGTGAAGAGTCCACGAGCCTATGTTGTCCCTCTACAGGGCAATGGCATTTCTATTCTCTTTCCACTTTTCTCGATCTAACGCAATATGATTAAAACGTTTCATCACCGTCTATGGGTGGGTCTACTTGAGGTCGACACAACACATTTTATTCTTTGAAGACCCGAATGGCGCATCGGTAGCGAAGCTGCCATTTATTTTCTAGTCATGGATGTGATGATTATGTACTAACAAAAAAAAATACCTATCTATTTAGTATAAATAAACTATCTAGTGTCCACGACACAAGCCTCATTGATTAGTGTGGCCCCAGATGGCTCTGTGTGTAATGTCCAGCGACATTTATTTCTTGAATTTTGTCAGAAGTCACGGCATCATTGTACGGTCTATGGGTCTACTAATACTAAACTAACTGACGTTTATAGATCTGCTGTGTGAAGAGTTGCCTTAGGGCACTGGTTCCCAACCTGTGGTCCGCAGGAGCCTCGACTACGGTCCGCGAAAGATTAAAATGTTATTTGTACTTTTTAACACAGAAGATGAAAGCTCAACCCAACCTAATTGAAACTATCAGAGGCAAAATTACTAAATGATTGCTAAATTTTTCGAGCTCAATTCGATCGCTTTTGTCCAATTTTTGTATAGTGTGAGTTAAAGATGCACTACCCTAGTTATAATCCTGTCGGTGTCCATATTTATCTAAGACCATATGGTCCCTGTTAACAATGAACATACCAAAGTGGTCCCTGGCCTAAGAAAGGTTGGGAACCACTGTCTTAGGGCCTTATCACACTAGCGAGTTGCGAGCGAGTTGAAAGCGGGGCGAGCTTGCCGCGAGTACGCAACGTGTGCCCGGGGAACACGCCCGCGAACAAAAACAAAATTAATGATTGGACAAAACACGGATCGCACGTCACCGCATACTCGCTGCCCACCTGCGGCGTGTTCCGCTTTCAATGAAGGATTTTCTTTTCCAACTCTTCCCTAGTCGCTGGATAGATGGCGTTGGTCTGACTACGTTACTGCAAGGAACAGAACGTCACATAATATCACTTGGACCTAATGATTATGTCACCGTAAAATTGTCAAACACGTTATATTATAATATAACGTGTTTCTCTTTAGCGATATTGTAATCTCTCGAATTATTGTCAACTGAACATACGGAAGTATCTCTGCCCCCATAATCGGGACTTGGGGCACCCCCCGTTAGGTTAGTTAGGTTCCTTTAAACGGCCTGCACTCGGAAATAGGGGCCCTTTTTTAAGGTTAGGTTATATTAATCGGTATTTCTCAGAAATGGTACAGTATCTTTTCATGACAGAGGTACCACTGGGCAAGGGGGACCCCTCCTTCCCTCCACACCGCGTGAGTAGACTACCATCGCATCCATTTCACGAAAAATAATGCTTTTTATTGTAAGCAGTGTGTTCGTTTGACAGTAATTCGAGAGTTTACAATATCGCTAGAGATATTACAATATAACGTATTTGACAATTTTACGGTGACAATTATATTCGGAAGCTTATGTAAATGAAAGTGACAATCATCGAGCGTATGTGACGTGTATTTTTTCAAGCGTTTTGGCTTTGGTACCTAGTAACGTAGTTGGATCAACGCCATCTATCGAGTTCATGGAAACTATTTTTTTTTTTAATTGTCAAAAAGAAAACCTCATGCGCTCGCAATTTGCTAGTGTGTTATGGCTCATTAACTCACAAGGAGCAGGAACGGTAATTAAAAACAAAAAAACAACAGGTTTGTTAAAAAAATATTTGTTTTTATTAGGTAGGTAGACGTACATACATTCTAAAATTAATTTAATTAAACTACATAGAATTCAAAGATATTGGAAAACTGATTTGAGTTACTTATTATAAAATACTGGCAATTCCCGCTTTTCTTAGCTTAAACTAATAACTTAAACAATTATAAATCAGCCTCTAAAAGGGTCAGCAATGGGTTCTTTGACTTTTTCAAATGGATAGTGAGGATGTGACTGCCAAAATGAAGGCAGAGTAAACCGAGTATTCGAATTGTACGCATTGATCTTCTCTATTTCATCTTTTTCTAACTTGAAGTCGAAAATGTTGATGTTTTCTAGCAGTCTCTTCGGGTTTACTGTCTTCGGGATTGGTACTACGTTTCTGTCCACCTGGAGAAAGTATAAAAAAGGTTAAGGTCATTTTCTTGCAGTCCTGAAGGCACCGAGGAAGCCGATTCCTGCCGGCCTGGTTCTCTTCAGGACAAATCACTCTACGTTGTGTCTAGATGTCTAATAACTGTAAAATAGTGGTATACATACACATCTGTGGGTATCAAGTCTCAGTACAGCCATTTAATACATTATGGGATTGAATATATTTAAAATATGACAACATTTTTCATGTCAGCAAATAAAGCAACAGCTGGCGCCAAATAATATATAAATTGCAAATCTATTTAGTCCGTCAGTTCTTAAGTGTAATTGGAAAATAATGGACAAGTATTTTTTTTGTTTTTGTAAATCAATGAATATTGACAAAGAACGCATACGCGCACGCGCACGCGTTATTGAATACAACGCATCAAAACTTGGGAGTGGGGATCGTGACGTCAGAACTCACTAAAAATTGCATGACCTAACGTATTAAAAATTTTGAAAGCGTCGTATCTTCGTCAATTTTAGTTTACGTAACAAAAGAAAAAATACGGGTCAAATATTTTTTGATAATAATATAAAATGGAACAGTTTCCATTTCACTCACCAACCACCTCAAGACAACTTGAGCAGAAGTCTTCCCATACTTCTGGGCTATTTCAACCAGCACGGGGTCATCCATCTTAGGTCCTGGGAAGCTCATGCCGAAGCGCATCACCAGGGAGCCGAAGGGGCTGTACCCCATGACTATGATGTCTTCAGATCGGGCGAAGTTGATGAGTTCTTCTTGAATTATTTGAGGATGGACCTGAAAGGTGTTTTGTGTTAGGGAAATATCACAATCAGGAGCGTTGTAAAGTATGGCTTCGCAAGTCAAATGTAGACCAACATTATAAATATTCCTCTTGAATCACTGTAACTAATGCTGGACAGTCAACACATTAATAACAACATTGCAGCTATTACACTTCACAGTAATGAGTGACATAGCTCACGACAATTTTGAATTGGCAGTGCACAACACAACACAGTCCAGTATCAGAACGATAACTTCGCGAGAATTTGGCAACTTAGAAATCGCGACATCGGACTCCTTTATATCTTTACCTACTATTTAAACGTGAACCACATAGAAACTTTACTTGTCAAAGACAAGTGAAATTCATAACGCAGTGTCGTTATATAAAGGACCGAACTGCATTTTCTTTAAAGAGCACAATTTAGTGTCCAAATTGAGCACACTACCATTCACCAAGAAGGAAATTCTGTTTTGTTTGAAACATCACTCTGGTTTTTTGTTCCCCGTACCGTGAGACATGGAATTTACATTTTGTACGGGTATGAAAGTTTATGGAATTAAAATAAAATAAATTTTAGGAACGCAGAATATTACCTGGCTCCCATTTTCGAAACTAATAACTAAAGGCTCCAGATTGTCTAAGTATATTTAATTTTTATTTCTGCTCCAGTCGGTTAAAAGTTTATGTTGGATCAAAGACCTCTCACCAAGACTATCCTCTTTCCTTACCTCAATTTGTAAAGCCACAGGTCTCACAGTCCCTTCATTGAGGATCCTCTGCAGCTGCTCCTTGTTGAAATTGGATACGCCTATGGATTTGGCCAGGCCAAGTCCGTGCATGTCTTCTAACCCTCGCCAAGTTTCCACGAAGTCCACATCAGAGTGGGAGTAATCAGCCTGAAATGGGAAGGAATCTAATCAAAAATCTTTAATTCAATAAAGCTGCGAATTAGCCGTTCTTAAACTCCGTTATAATTAATTTAGCCCTGAAACTGAAATTGCAATGGGATGGCCACGTATCACGACGGAAGAAAGTGGAGGAGGTCTTCACCCGTGGAGGGGCCCATTTCCCAAAGTAACCTACTAACTTATATTAGATGAAAAATAAAACTAGTACGAAAGATCGATTTTTGTGAGAGATAAGCGGGAGTACATATATGTTTAAAGTGATTCTATTATTTGTCAATAGGAAACTGGCTGTGCCTATTTTCAAAGGAAATCCGCTAGGAATCGAGTTGTGTGGAAGCTTCGCCACTGCTACGTGTTATGGCTGCTGCTGAAAATTTCGTGATGGAAAAACCCAATAACATTTTGCCCTGACCTGGCAATCGAAGCCAAGACTTCGTTTAGCAGTCGCTTTTGCGCCCACTCAAACAACGAGGCAGTCAATGGGAAGACGAAGTGGTAGCAATAAACTTCTCATCACCATATTCTAAGTTTCCAATTTAAAAAAAAAAAACACCACGATATAGCTGAAAGACGTCTACTGTCACAAGAAACAAGACTGCGCTGTCGCAGTCGCTGGAATCATCCGACGGTTTTGCCGTTTTTATGACATTAAACACCGTCTGCCTAGCCTTTTCCGAACTTTGTTGGGGTCGGCTTCCAGTTTAACCTGATGCAGCTGAATACTAGTATTTTACATGGAGCGACTGCCTATCAGACGTCCACAACCCAGTTAGTACTGGTTGATACGATACCCATTGGAAAGACTGCTTGTCAGACCATTCAGACTACTGACTATCACAATCAAAATCAAAGCATTAATTTCAAGTAGGCCAATAACAGGCACTTTTGAATTGTCGAAACAGAGATGAAAATTAAATGTAGCTACAGTCCCAGTCACAAGACATAAAAATTGTGAAAGTACTGTAGTTGCCCATTCCCAAACGTAGATCTTTATGGAGAAGAACGGGCAAGAAACTCCTCCTACCTGTAATGGCTGTCAAAGATCTTTAAATGATAGCCGGGACCAACTGCTTTCCGAGGTACCAATACCATTGTGTTGGTTTGGCGGTCTTTCCCGCTATCTCGTTGTTTGTTCAAGATGAAAATCATACTTACATTGACACCAATAGGCCAGTGCATGAGATATAGGTCCACATAGTTGAGTCCCGTTTTGTTCAGGGTCTCCCTCAAGGCAGTCGCTACCTCTGCTCTTCTGTGATGAGTGTTCCAAACCTGGGAGTATATTTAAATAGAATCCATTAGTCATTTGTACAATGTTTTGGTTAGATTGCTGGTCACCAGGCTGGTCTGGCTACTTTGACATTAATTAATTATTTCTTTCTGAGTTGATGTGTCTTTCTGTATTACTTAGGTTTGAACTTTTAAGAATTATTTTTAATACTAATTGGGCCTATTCTTGACCTCAATCTTGTTCTGAGGACAGAGATGAGGTCGATGCTGGAACGATCAGCTAACCCAAGAGAAGCCTTTTAATTATAGTAGTCATATGAGCTTGGTAACAGGCAAGGAATTTCACTCCTTAGCGGTGCGTATTATAAAAGTTCTTCGTGCGAATGTGTGGAACATACAAGACATGGGTGATCCTGCTCCTACAATCTACATAAAAACTTACAAACAAATTATAGCTCTTTATAACATTAGTATATTATTATTCCCTCTAATTGAGAGGAGGTCGTGTCCCAGCAGTGGGAACATTATAGGCTGATGATGATGATGATGATGATGATAACATTAGTAGAGATTAGGCTGGCACAAGAACGTGGAGCTTGTCACAAGCAAAGATACGCCTATACCTACAGTGGGTGAAGTCGGGCTGTGAACGATGATGACTACAAAATTTCAACCCCCGAGAAACTCACCTTAGTAGTAATAAACACGTCTTCCCTGGACACAACTCCCTGAGCGATCTTCATCCTAACAGCTTCTCCTATCTCAGCCTCCGTGTTGTAAATTGATGCTGTATCGAAGTGCCTGTAGCCAATGTCTATGGCATCTAGAACCACGTCCCGAAGCTGCTTATCCTTGGATTTAACCACGCCATTCTGGGAAAAAAAATGGCATACAGTGACGGTTGACAGGGCATACAATAGCGGTTGACAAGGGAGACTGAACATACGGTTACGGTTGACAGGGGAGACTGAACTTACGGTTACGGTTGACAGGGGAGACTGAACATACAGTGACGGTTGACAGGGGAGACTGAACATACAGTGACGGTTGACAGGGGAGATTGAACATACAGTGACGGTTGACAGGGGAGACTGAACATACAGTGACAGTTGACAGGGGAGACAGGACACTCAGTGACGGTTGACAGGGGAGATTGAACATACAGTGACGGTTGACAGGGGAGACTGAACATACAGTGACGGTTGACAGGGGAGACTGAACATACAGTGACGGTTGACAGGGGAGACTGAACATACAGTGACGGTTGACAGGGGAGACTGAACATACAGTGACGGTTGACAGGGGAGATTGAACATACAGTGACGGTTGACAGGGGAGACTGAACATACAGTGACGGTTGACAGGGGAGACTGAACATACAGTGACGGTTGACAGGGGAGATTGAACATACAGTGACGGTTGACAGGGGAGACTGAACATACAGTGACGGTTGACAGGGGAGACTGAACATACAGTGACGGTTGACAGGGGAGACTGAACATACAGTGACGGTTGACAGGGGAGACTGAACATACAGTGACGGTTGACAGGGGAGACTGAACATACAGTGACGGTTGACAGGGGAGACTGAACATACGGTTACGGCTGACAGGGGAGACTGAACATACGGGTACGGTTGACAGGGGAGACTGAACATACAGTGACGGTTGACAGGGGAGACTGAACATACAGTGACAGTTGACAGGGGAGACAGGACACTCAGTGACGGTTGACTGGGGAGATTGAACATACAGTGACGGTTGACAGGGGAGACTGAACATACAGTGACGGTTGACAGGGGAGACTGAACATACAGTGACGGTTGACAGGGGAGACTGAACATACAGTGACGGTTGTCAGGGGAGACTGAACATACGGTTACGGCTGACAGGGGAGACTGAACATACGGGTACGGTTGACAGGGGCGACTGATCATACAGTGACGGTTGACAGGGGAGACTGAACATACAGTGACAGTTGACAGGGGAGACAGGACATTCAGTGACGGTTGACAGGGGAGACTGAACATGTGAACATATAGTAACTAAAGGGACAAGGGAGAATAAAAATACAGTGACGGTTGATAGGGGAGAACAGTGACGGTTGACAGGGGAGACTGAACATTTAGTAAGTAAAGGGACAAGGGAGACTAAAAATACAGTGACGGTTAATAGGGGAGACTGTACCTTCAGTTACGGTTGATAGAGGAGACTGAACATTTAGTAACTAAAGGGACAAGGGAGACTAAAAATACAGTGACGGTTAATAGGGGAGACTGTACCTTCAGTTATGGTTGACAGAGGAGACTGAACATTTAGTAACTAAAGGGACAAGGGAGACTAAAAATACAGTGACGGTTAATACGGGAGACTGTACCTTCAGTGACGGTTGACAGTGGAGACTGAACATACAGTGACAGTTGACAGGGGAGAATGGAGGAAGATAGCGTGTTTCGCCATGTCGAAGTTACATGGGACAAGTACATACATGGAGATAATGATGATAAACATTTGGTATCCGTGTGTAATTTACTTCGGCTTTTATTCATATTCATTTTATTTTGCGTACCTACCATAAGTTTTTAAAGATGTAACAATGAGCTTACAGCTAAGAACAATTATGGACCCTGTTAGGGCACAGCAACAAACAAGTTTAACATACAATTTTTAAGTATTTAATTAAAGATATTATTTACAAACAGAGGGTATATATGTTACACATTTATCAGAGTAAGATATATTATTATAGGTATAGTAATCACATAACATAACAACATTATATACTTATAATTGAGATCAATATAACTGTAATTGTTGTCGACATTTTAAGAAACATAAAGTAGAGATTTTTATTTATAAGAATCATTCACACGTGGGGTGTGTGACAGAGCCAACACTCTTACACAGATCTCACTTTGATTTGTCTCTGCTTAGTGGAGTAGCTGTTTTAAACGAATATCAACATTATACCTACAACGACAAGATTTTGATTCTTTTTAAAGCGTGCTTACATTACATGCGGTACAACACGCGGATATCTAAAAGAAGGAAAGGCTTTGTGAACTTTGCTACAAGTTAATTCTATTTATACTATGTCAAAGGCTGGGCAAAGTCATAATATGTCAAAAAAGGAGGTATACATTGTATTTTTTGTTCAAAGCCTGTTCAAGGATTTTTTTAAACGCTTAGAACTTGACACTTCCCGTGATGCAAGGGCTGGTAACGCCGCCTGTCTTTTGGGGACATTACATTACGACAACGTTGAGAAGGAGTTTTTTGACGCTATTTTTTAAGTTAGTTAGTTTAATTAATTACATATGATATTGTAATGCTTACCTGATCAAATCCAAGGTACGTGCCCAGACCAATAGCCGGCATGTCCCTGCCATCCGACATCTTTAATTTCGGCACGTTTACAAAAGAGCTCATCTGAAATAAAAGAAAACGTTTAGAATTCCCCACAAGTCAGTCATTTTCAAAGCTCCTGTTCTGTGTTCCGCACTAAATTGGGGTCGGCTTCCAGTCTAACCGGATGCAGCTGAATACAAATATTTTACATGGAGCAACTGCCTATTTGACCTCAACAACCCAGTTAGCTAACTTAACACGATACTAAATAGGTACAACTGGGTTCTGTATTTTTTTAAATTTGTTTAAAAAGTTATCCTCTATATAGCGTCGTCTTTGTCACTCCTACTTGTGTGACAGTCTTTCTTTTTTAGAAGGACAGAAACTGTCACAAAAGTATGAGTGAAACCAGAGAAATTCAAATCGTCTTATGTTTGAACCACTTGCAAGACAGGTCGCGAGTCGCAACTACACAAAACACCATAAGTATTTTATATTACTGAGTTTATTACAAAAAAACAACTCTCTCTTATCTAGTATCAAAAGACGATTAAAGTTTATTGTTTTAGAACAAACAGATTTTACAAGTGTTTGTTGAGATGACAAACATTTGAACAGTAGGTAAGTAATCAAAAAGTTCCACCAGTAGTAAACATAACAGGTAAACCTACCTTAAAAACCCTTTGGTATCTTTACAACTGTAGGTACTAGTTACCCGTCTCGGCTCGTACTCGCACGGGTGAAACATATATACTTAAAACCTTCCTCTTGAATCACTCTATCTATTGCTGAAAACTGCATTAAAATTCGTTACGTAGTTTAAAAGATCTAAGGGTACAGACAGCGGAAGCGACTTCGTTTTAATACTACGTAAAGCCACCCGAACTCAACACCAAACTGGACTCGATGTTATTCAAGATTTTTGAAGCAATAGGTACCTACATAATTATAAGAACGCGTGCACGCGCGGTCAATGTATGACCGTTACTGAACTATCATATCAAGTTTTATTAAAACAATGCAGTGTTGATATTATTTTTATCACGTTGGTACAATTAGCTTTTACCTTTTTTTTAATTATTCGACAGGGATCAGTCCGTCAGTTAGATCAATATATATATTTGGCCCGTATTTTGTACGTCTTTTGTTACATAAACCAAAATTGACGAAGATACGACGCTTTTAAATTGCTCAATACGACACGCCTTGGTATAATTTTTAGCTGGTTACGTGAGAAAAGGAAAAATACGAGTCAAATATTTTTTAATAATCTTACCTGACGGACTAAGAGGTCCATGTTCACCGAAAAGATAACAGTCTGATTATCTAAAAACAGCTGTCACTGTGGGTATACCGCCGTTTACCCGAATTTTATTTGCCCTAATATCATTTGCCATAATAGTCAACAGCCATAATATCATACGACATAATACTCATTTGCCCTACTCTCATTTGCCATATTAGTCACGTGCCAGAATCATTGTTTCCCATAAAGTCACTTACCATAACATCATTTGCCATAATCATTGTAAGCCCTAATTATCACATGCCATAATTATGATATGCCTTAACATAATTTGCCATCGACATCGGGTGTGTAACGGTTGTTTATATCAAGAGAAATTGGATGCAATTGGGACTTCAGGGCACCCCGACTCGGACAGGTTAGGTTAGAAGGGGATGGCGGGGTCGTGTGAGCGAGCGAAGCGAGCGAATAGACCCTGCCATCCCCTTCGTGGTTATTTTTTTATAAACCACACAGAAGGAGGAGCCCCGCGAAGCGGGGCTCCGTCGACCTAGCCCACCATCAACCATGCACAGAAAAAAAAACCATGCACAGAATAAATAAGTTTGTCTAATACTTGTTATGCCATTTAAATATTATGCCATTTAAATATTATGTCTAATAATTATTATGGCACATAAAAATAAGGCAAACAATACTTATGGCATTCGTATCTTATGGTATCTAAAATTCGGGCAATTAAAAGTATGTCATATGTCTTTTACGGCAAATGAAACATTCGGGCAAATGAAATTCGGGTAAATGAAATTCGGGAAAATGATGATTATGGCATATAATCTTCGGGCAAACAATAGACAACCGTCACTGTGACATGTTCCCATACAAAAATGTGTTTTAAACAGCTGTTTTTAGATAATCAGAGCGTCATCTTTTTGGTGAACATGGACCTAATTGTATTTTTTTTGTCGTCTACCCTATTTTTCAGAATTCACGATTCAGAGGAGGCGATTATGAAAGAACACCTCTACCTACCCATACCACCTCCCTTGAAAGCTGATAATCCAGGGTAGCCCGCAAAGGGCCTGCAAGGTTTTAGTCAGTAAAAGTCTGACATTCTCTGCCGCTCCGCCCAAAATGGGAGAAGTTATTTGATAATTTCCGATATTATTATTATTATTTTTTATTTTGTTATTTGATTTGTTTTTCAGAGTCACGGATGTTTATATGTATAATAAGTAGGTATGTATTTACAAACAAAAAAGTATATATGTAGTATATCAACTATCTAGTGTCAACGATACAAGCTTTGCTTAGTGTGGCACTAGATAGCGCTGTGTGTTAATGTCCAGCGATATTTATTTATTTATTTTATTTATTTAATTTCCCATACGAAAAAAAAATAGGCGTGACTTATTGAGAATTTTAAAAGCGTCGGAGCTTCGTCAATTTTGAGTTAGTTCAGAAAAAAAATACGTGTCAAATATTTTTTCGTAAAGTAAACTGACAGACTTAATTAGATTTTTTTTTGTTGACTTCTGAAAATCGCGCTCTAATCGTGGTTTACAAAGTAAAATCAAGTCCTATGATTGAAGTAGGTTTAAATGTAGCTTAAGTATGTTAAAAAAAAAACAAGAAAAAAAAAGGTATGTTACCCAGGCAAAATAAGTTTTATAATAACAAATCGATTGACACCTTATTCATCCAAATCAGATGAATAGTTCAGACCAGTTCAGACGCTACGGAGGAACATACCTAAATACAACAAATATACAAACATAGACTGCTAAAGTCATAACTGACTACCCAGGGAGGATTATGATTTTCCCTGTAGTCGAGTAAAAAGATACTGTCGCAAAGGTATAGGTACTATTTGATTCCAGTTAGCGTCGCCGGGCGTCCAAGCCATAAGCTTTTTGAAGGCGTGTGCGGCCAAAATAAACAGTGTCCGGCTTTTGTTAGGTATTTTACATTTCGCAAACGTACTTTAAGACTAATTTGGCCTTAGATTTTTTTTTATATTTCGTTAGAATTAAACAAGATTAATTATGGTTATAAACAAAAAAAGCTTGATTTCACACTCAATTTTTTTGTCTTTCTTATTAATACTGAGACACAAAACCAGAAGACAAATGTCCAACCAAGCTGGCTGATCCGCCCGGCTTTTAGGTTTGTCGACCTGGCAACCCTAATTACAATAGACTACACTACTGTAGTTAGGGTTGTACTACTGTATGTAGGGGAATCGGATCCTTAGATGCCCTCGCGCCTGATTAAAGGTATGAGTGAGAGAGGACGCTCTACAAACTTGAACTCGATGTGTCATATTTACGGATGTACGTACTGTAAATAATTACTATATTTCGGGTCCTTCTCCTTTGATATACTTACATTTCGTCAATGCGTTTCTTGATAAATAAATGCCAAGTCATCCATTACTACAAACAAGCACGTATCCAGACTTTTGTTTCGGGGGGGGGGGGGGGGGATAAACATTGAAACAACCATGAGAACTCTGCATGGGCGTCGAGACAATTATTTTCATGAAAACAGATCGAAATTTTTTGCACTCCAACTCGGAAAAAAAACGGGCTTCAATTTATTTGCATTCACCTCGATGTATAAAGAAAAGCTTATGTAGGTACGACTACGCAAAGGGCATTAGTAATTGTCTGAGCACGCTCTTATATTTTCTGATGCCTAAATAAAATTAATTTTCCCGTGTATCACACTCGAAAGTAAAATAGGAGTGAGAGCGAGCGAAGCGAGCTCGAAAATTTTTGCTTTCTAGCATAGATGGTTGGTTTTTCTATGTATTTGCTTGTGTAAATTTGTAAAAAAACACTGTAATCACAGTTGGTACTATAATTTACGTACTTCACAGTGGTTATAATCCCATTCACTTTTAGTCAGATTTCGGGGGAGATTTATCCCAACTATCCCCCCCCCCCCTGGATACGTGCCTGGCTACAAAGTAATGTATCTACCGGTATCTTTAGAGTTGAATGGTTTTTAGTTATTTTTATGTTTAGATGATATTGAAAGAGTCGTTTAATCGGATCGTTCATTAATCAAAGTTTAATTTTTACATGCGTATATTACATCCGAATCATGAGAGGCAAGAGAATCAGAAATTGGATAGTCGGAATCGGAAAGAAGACTTTCCGATCTTGGCAAGATCGGAATGATTCTAGGTCAATGAGAAGTAAGTAGGTAGGAGGTACGTACTCTAAAGGGTTCTCACCTCTTCACGAAGCTGAAAGGCACTTGTTCTCCCCATCATTGCGATAATTTTTTTGTTCTACACCAAACCTGGGAACCTTCTATGTAGTTACGGAGATATGGGGGGTCAAAGTTACAACTTTTTGAAAAGTTTTTTTTTTAAATAAGTACATGTTTTTTTTGTAAGACTTTAACTTTTAACACCTCCACTACCTCGTACTATTCTATACATTGAGTTCTGCCATAAAACATGATTTAAATAACCTCAAAAAAAAAGTCGTTTCCCAGCAATAATTTTTGCGTAAAGTTGTTAGTTACTTAGTTTGATGTACAGAATGCTTGGTTAACGGCTTTGTGGTGAGGTTGTTTACACCCTGTATGTATAAATTTTAATTCCCTTGTTAAATCGCAAAATATGCGACATAAACGGTTATTGACTTTACAAGTTAGATTTTTTAATCAAAATCAAAATCAAAGCATTTATTTCAAGTAGGCCAGTTACAGGCGCTTTTGAATTGTCGAAACAAAGATGATCATTAAATGTAGCTACAGTCCCAGTCACAAGACATAAAAACTGTGAAAGTACTGTAGTTGCCCATTCCCTAGCGTAGATCTCTATGGAGAAGAACGGGCAAGAAACTCCATGGACACTCTTTTAAATCATACTGTTGTTAAAAAATCTTGGTTACATCATTCCTGTTGAGATGGTGCATTATGTGTGCAAGATGTGCACGATAAGTGTCCATAGTTAAAACTAACAAAAACAATTCAAAAATAAAATAATTAATTAAAAATAAAAACAAAAGCCGTGGCAACCAAGAGCTGACCAGTCCCAACCGACAGCGCCCGTTCACGAACATGACGCATGTATCAGCACCATTCAACTCAACCATTTTGAAGGGAACTAAATGACCCGACACACGCGCCACCATCAGCGGGACATTTGAGTGAGCATGGCATACTCTTAACCGCCAGGGCACATTCAAGTCAAAAAATAAAAACGTAGTGTGTGTAGTAATGATTTCCCTCTGAGCATTTCATAAATATTTCAACCTCCAAGCGTTCCCGAGAAATAGGTTCTTGACAGAAGGACGACAAAATGATCTAAGGGAACTAAAACCGTGCTGCCCCGCCTATCCCATGTAACGTAGTCTAACGTAGACAAAGGACAGGCCAGATGATAACTATTATGTGTGATTAAAAGGTGCAAATATACAGGTATATTTAATTTGTAGGTATTCACAACATACATACCTGCCATTGTGAATGTTAGGTACATCAAGAAGGGATTGTATGACTGTGTACGGAAGGTCACTATTCGTCCTTGCATATACACAACTGCACAAGGCAGGCACCTCTCCAATCGTCTTTATATGACAAATAACGAGCATTGCCAAGATATCTTCCTTATTATGGAAACCAGTGTTTTTAAGTAGCGATTAATAGACTATCAGAGAATCAGACCAATCAAAACCAAGACATACCGCTGCGAACAATAAATGATGCCGGTTTTGTAAACATGTGCGCGTTTTTTAAGCGTAGTTTAATAGTAGTTTGATGCGTGTATGTGTTATGGACCAAGTGATAAATAGGCCATTATACATAATCGGTCATTATGAAAAATGCCCTATAAGAGAGTGCAATTTGATAAGAATTATTCAAATAATCAAATTGACCGGGCATTATACATATTGTTCATCACCTTTTGGGCAGAGTAATACAAATATATTGAACTACTATTTTTTTATTGTTATTGTCATTTAACTTAAAATGAACGAAATATTAAACCATTTAAATAATCAGACTCATTATTTGGATTAATTATCAAGGACATTAAGAATCCACTAGTTTTTGCATTTAAAACTTAAAGAAATTCATATTAAAAATATAACATAAAACATTTTAAATAAAAACAAAATTTCCACAAAATGTCTAAATTGTTTTATAGAATTGGCTTATTATTATAAAACATAAAATAAACTAAAGTTTAAGCAATCAGACTCATTATTTGGCATAATTCGCGTCAAATTTAGCCTTATTATCAAATGGCCCAGTTACCATGTAGCAATATAATAATGACCGTGCAATGTGATAAATAATGAAGTTAAGATAGTATTAATCACTTAGCCCGATAGAGCTAGACATTATTCATAATGCTCGTACATTATGTATAATGCCCGCATTAATAACATAATATATGCACAGAGCGAGGCGTAGTATTGCGCTGGCCACACTTTGTTGTTCGCTGCGCTATATTATGTCTTGGTTATTTGGTTTGAGTTATTAGAATATAGTTTTGTCATCAATGTTTACTATTACAATGTTTACTACTAATTGCTTTGTGACTAAAAGAGTGATGGACATGAATGTTTATGGATAGAGAGGGAGAGGAAGGCCAAAGGAAAGACGGATGGACTGTGTGAAGAATGATATGAGAGAGAAAGGAATAACAATTTAATTAATTAAATGATAAGGGGTAGAAAGTTATTTTGGCGGTGATTTGTTTCGAATTTGATATCAATACTCCTTCGAGATTTTGATATTAAACTACAAGTTATTTTGATACATGTTTCAAGACCCAATCTGATAATATTCCAAAAAGGTTGAACTCACTTAAAAATTTGGTGCAAAATTGCAAATACTCTTTAAAATTGGAATGTCTCGACAGTCACCGGAAAATATTAATACCGCGCGTAGTGATTATATACTCTGTGATACCGCGTTTGAAGAGCATTGAAGAGGTTGTGCACTTTAAGACACGGCATCATAGCGTAGGGACGTAGAGTTCGAAATTTTAAATGGTAAGCAGTTGTAAGAGGTCCGCAACGGTTTACGGCAGCTATATTGTGTTGTGGCTCATTTAATGCACCTTGATGAGAACTGCAGACCTAGCTGGAATATGACTGTCATCGTCATTACGACCCACTCTCTGTAACCCTCTCTTTCTCTTATGTGACGCAGACGAAGTTGCGCGGGTCAGCTAGTGGTGAAATATTTTTTTAAATTGCTCGAGAAGTTTTAGAGTTAAACCGTAATACACAAACAATATAGGTAATGTTAGTTTAGATTAATAATTGTTATTACTTATGAAATAGAAAACAATATTCTTGATAAGTTCGAAACCTGGTCTTACCTATAATTTTTACCGACGAAAAAAAGGAGGAGGTCTCTATTCGACACGTATATTTTTGTATGTAGCACATAACATCACGCCTTGTAACCCCTGAGGGGTTCAGCAGAGGTGTATCTAATTAGTGCACCCACGTTTGGCTAGTTACTTATAAGTCCGAAGTAAAGGGGGGAGCCAATTGGCATCAACTACACCGATTTTAAATACCATACCTACTGCGCGTAATCTTTTTGTATTTGTTCGAACACTGTGTACATTCACACTGGGTTCATACGTTTTAAATCGTTTAATGAGAGGTATTATTTTTGAGAATGAAAAAAAAAAATAGTTTCCATGAACTCGATAGATGGCGTTGAACTGACTACGTTACTAGGTGCCAAAGCCAAAGCGCTTGAAAAAACACACGTCACATAGACATACGCTCGTTGACTGACACTTTCGTTTGCATAAGCTTACGAATATAACCATTACGTCCATCCAAGTGAAATTATGTGACGTTCTGTTCCTTGCAGTAACGTACCGAGATCAGAGCCATCTATCCAGCGACTAGGGAAGAGTTGAAAAAGAAAATCCCTGATTCTTATACTTCAAAATAATCATACCAAAAACTTACTGGAATACACTTCTACGAAAACTAATAGGTATCACAAACTTAAGTGTGAAATAATTTATTTTGACTAATACAACTGCTGATAAAGTCTTCGAGTGAATGACCTACTTAGAGATAAACTTTTTTCCATAGTCACGAAGACATTCAAATAATATTAGTTTGTGAAATCTTGTAGGTAATTTAATTTTAACGAGATCATGTTCTGTCCAGCTTTTTCCAAACTATGTTGTGGTCTGCTTTATCTGATCAAATGTAGGCTGAATACCAGTATTTTACATGGAGCGACTGCCTATCTGACCTCCACAACCCAGCAACTGGATTTTAAGAATCCTTGGAATAACTAGTTGACAGACATTCAGGGTTTTGATTACTACTATATTACACAAATCAAATTATTCTTATTCTTGTTAAAACGATTAAAACAACTGACATCAAGGCGCTTCCCGGGGCACGACTCACGAGGGGAAATGGGATTGTAATATGTAAATAAATAAATAGATGGGAAGCCCGTCCCAAACCACTGTAACTTCCTGAAAGCCAGAATCAACGGTGGCGACTGGTGGCGACCGTGCAACTCGACCAAGTCCCAAAGAAACAATTAAATTGTCTTGGATCCCGCAGCGAAGTTACTCAGAAAAGAATACGGAGTACCTAGTTGGAAAATCATTATTTCCACTTTACTCTTTCTTTCAACTGAACTGATTGGCATGTCCTATTACCCTATGTAAAATCTATACTTCTATACTAATATTATAAAGCAGGAGAGATTGTTTGTTTGGTTGAACGCGCTAATCTCAGGAACTACCGGCTCGAATTGATCTAGTGATGAAAAAATATTTTTGTGTTGGATAGTCCATTTATCGAGGAAGGCTTTAGGCTATATAACATCACGCTACGATTATTAGCAGCGGAGCAGGAATGAAAAATGTTGCAAAACTACTGTGTAACTACTAAATTTTGACATTTTATTCATACTTGGTCACTTTGTAAGTTAATTTAATTTTAATATTTCTACACCGGTAACGGTAGTGTATGTGAAACTGACTAATTTTAAGATAAATAAATCTTATATTATCTTATAAAAACAGGAATTTTTTTTCCTTTCGTTTTTCTCTTTTATTTGACGCAGACGAAGTTGGGGGTCAGCTAGTTGATTAATAAAATCTTTACCCGACAATTATCTACATTGAGTTGTATCAAAAAGATACAATGTTTTATTTCATAAATATAAAACAATACAAAAATAAACTCACCACTCCATGGTATAACATTAAAAACACAACTGATCTGATCGCGACCATTTTGTCTCTTCAAATGACGCGCGCCCGGGGTAGCTTCACTTTATATTTACGCGTGTGTAATGTTAACATACTGAGCTTACGCTATATCAAAACATTACACCTTAAAATAACACATAAAGATCAAGCAATAGAACAAATTCATAATACAAAAGGAGATAGTTTTTTTTGGGCCCACCTGGTCGTTGCATTTATTATTCATAATAACACCAAAAAAAAGTAACCATTTTACTATGGTATTAAACGAAATATTACGTAGAATTGAAAACGGAATCCTAAAATCATAATAAATAAGCTATGTTATGATATCTTTTTGCAAGTCAAATCATTCCTGTTGTAGTCAATGTCATTTGACAGCAAATACTTACGTGAATAGGGGCGTTTTTTTCTGCTTACTGAAAAAAGTACAGAAATGTAAAAATGTAAAATGTGAAAAAAAAAAAAATTTGTTTGTGTGTGTTGTGTTGTTGTTTGTTGTTGTTGTTGTTGTTGTTTGTTGTTGTTGTAATGTTAAATGTGTGTGTATGTATTATTATAGAATCAGAAAGAATGAAAAATAAATATTATTTAAACTGTGAGCTTTTTTAATGCTATTTCTAAATTAACTAAAATCGCATAGATGGTTAAAACAATCACCGTGACACGGAACGTTATAAACCCACTTTTTAGTGATTGACAGACAACTTCATTATTTTGACATTTACTTTTTCTGTTTATTTTGGTTTTCGTAAGTGTTTTTGCAGATTTTTCGCATTTATTCCGGTTAGACAATGCTTAGCTAATTTAACCACTGGAATCTAGAGGTTATAAGGAAGAAATCAATGTAAGTTTCATTTTCATTTCATTTTCATAGGTGGTAGGCCACCCACATAAATTGTAGCATCCTCGAACAAAAAAAATTGTCTCCTTTCTTGATATTACAATTGACGAACACTTAACTTGGAAGGATCATATTAATGATATTTATATTGAAATAAGTAGATTAAGTTTTTGCCTTAAAAAGGTTATCTATGAAACCTCCAGACAAACTGCGATAATTGTATAAATCACGCCTATGTATGCTCCATCATCAGGTATGGTATCATTGTCTGGGGTAACTCCACTGAAATTACTAGGGTTCTGTTAGCACAAAAAAAAATGCATCCGCACAATTTTCAATTTGGACTGGACTAAGTCCTGCAGACAAATACAGTTCCTTGTATTTAAATAATTATAAGTATGAAATTGCCAAATTGTCAAAACTGACTCTTCACTTTTTGAATTTAAAAGCAATATTAATAAACGTACAGTTACACAGTATCTATTAACAATGCCTGTACCTAGAATTGAATTATTCAGACGCAATTGTGTGTATATGGCTCCACTAATTTTTAACTCACTACCAAACTTTATTACTGAACTAACGTACAGAAAATTCTGCAAAGTTTAAAAAAATGGCTACTTCACATAGCTTTTATTCCATAATTTCATTTTGCGTCTAATATTTAATGAAAATTAGAAACAGGTATTACAGATTGTGTTAATAAATATTTGCATGCTATTTTTATGGCGAAATGTGTCATCGCACTAAAAGTTTTTTACCACCTTTTGTACCACATTTACTGCAAATAATTATTTTGACTTTGATTTATCCACGGCCTCGAGCGATGCTATCCGGCAAACGGTTGCAGTGATTCGTGGGGTGCTTTAAGCTAAGTGAGGCCCAGTTTTCATAGATTTCATTCGCCATCGTATCATCATCATCATCATTTCAGCTGAAAGACGTCCACTGCTGGTATGACCGCCGTCTGTCTGCCCTACCCCAAGAGTGTTATTTAAAATCGCGTAGGCGCGGAGGGGCGAGGCGGGCCGCAAGTTGAGGAGCAGGTGGTTGTAACACTCCCCGCCGCGGCTGAGCCGAAGCTGCGGTAGTGAACGTTAAACCCATCTGCGACGATAAGTTCGCGTGAGGCCGAACCTGAGAAACCGTGCCTGCTGCATGATGCTTGCTCGTTTTCATGCTACACGCTTGCTTGCATGCTTGCTTGCTTGCTGCATGCTTGCCTGTTTCATGCTTGCTTGCTGCATGCTTGCTTGCTGTATGCTTGCCGCATGTTTGCTACATGCGTGCCGCATGCTTGCTTGCATTACATGCTTGCTACATGCGTGTTGCATGCTTGCTTGCATTGCATGCTTGCTTGCTTGCTGTAGGTATGCTTGCCGTATGCTTGCTACATGCTTGTTTGCATTGCAGGTCAACGCCTACATACGATAAAAAAATTACTTAGAATAGGACTTATGACTTTTATTGAAAACGATTTTATGTCTTTTGTATATTATTGATTGTAATACTTATGACAAACGGATGTAGGGCTTATTATATTTAGGCGTTTCAACTTTATGGCATATGATATTATGTGATTTAAAGTTCGGGTAAATTATCATTCGGAAGAATGATGATTATGACAAAAACTATTATGTAATTTTAGATTATGGATTAAAAAGTTAGGATACGATAGAGTACCGTACCCAGGACCTCATGCTAATGAATGAAGGGTTATCTTCTTGTAAATACAGGTATGATGTAGCAGCATTGCGGTGAATTTAGGCAAATCTTGCATGGAGGTAAATTCTACGAGTGGTCACTGCGGTGGAGCAGGTCTTATGATCCGAATGCACGTAGAAAGGTGACACAACGACACGACACGAGATAATGCGCGACTTGCTCCCGTTTTAAAAAGCCCAGTGACCACAAAGCGGGAGACGCTGAATGGGCTTCTATAAAAATAGTGGAACACAACACTGATACATAAACTCTGACGATTATAAGCGCACCTAGTGCGTTATTCTTACCTAAGCCAGACTTCCGTTGATCTTTCGCTGTCTAAGCAATTTGCACTTGTTAAATTAATACTGCTGACAACAGCGTGCACCAAATTGTTTTCCTTAGATTTTGTAACCTTAATTATTTTTGTTCGTAATCATAATACACGTAGGTAACGAGTATTAATAAATCTACTTACCCATACTTATCATGTTTTTTCATTACAATGGCAAGAAATCTATTGTCCAAATAGTATTCATTACAAACATGACTGTGATATAGGTTTAACCTAATATCGACATCGAACTTTGTTATGTCTACATTATTTCTAAGATTTAAATTATATTTTATTGTGCCAATTCTTTATATTATTTTTATATTTCAAATAAATATTTGTAATTTTTAAATCCGCGTTTCAATTACTCACAAGAAACTTATAAAACCACCAGCCACCAGCCCATTACTGTCCCACTGCTGGGCAAAGGCCTAATCTTAATGTAGGCACGAGAATTGATCACCACGCTTGCTCAAGACGGTTTGGCAATTTCAGACTTATAATAGGTAGGTTTTCTCACGATGTTTTCCTTCACCGATGTCTGTAATGTCCAAGATAAACTAAGTAAGCAGAAGCACTTATGAATTGAAAAAGTCACACTGGATATAATATTAATGGTTCACTATCGTGTTACCTAACTTTTTAATCCATAATCTAAAATGTCATATTTTTTTTTGTCCTAATCATCATTTGTCATCGTGGTAAATTATCATTCGATAATTTACCCGAACTTTATATCACATAATATCATATGCCATGAAGTTGAAATCCCTGTGCCCTAAATCCCTTTGTCATAAGTGTAATAATCAATAATAGACAAAAGACATAAAACCGTTTTCAATAAAAGTCATAAGTCCTATTCTTACAACTAATTTGTATTACAAATTACAAGCTTCTGCACAATTTTGATGTGCTCCAAATGTTGGATCATATGTAGGCGTTGACCTGCAATGCAAGCAAGCATGCAGCAAACATGCGGCAAGCAAGCAAGCATTAACAAGGTTTAACGCTCACCACCACAGCCAGCGGCGGCGAGTGTTACAACCACCTGCTCCTCAACTCGCGGCCCACCTTGCCCCTTCGCGCCTACGAGATTTATAATTACACTCTCGGGGTAGGGCAGACAAGACTGCGTGGGATCGGATTTACAGCTATTCGTTTGTCACTAAAACCTAATTTTTTGGGATATTTTTAGCGACTAACAATTTATAAATGACCATTCTGAATCATACCCATTATGTGATACAATACTTAGGACATACGACTTTATGTCATGTAAAATTAGGAGATTCAATTATTAAAGTATTCGATATCATGACAAAATAGTATTAGAAGTTAGTTATGTAAAACAAAATTGCAAACGTTTTATGGATAATGATTATGGGTCAAAAAAAATTAGGACAAGCAAGGGAGTACCAATATAAATGACCAAATATGAATTACTAGCTTCTGCCAGCGGCTTCGCCCGCGTGAAGTTTGAAATTATCCCACGGGATCTTATTACCGGAATAAAAAGTATCCTATGTGTTAATCCAAGTAATAAACTATCTGTGTGCTAAATTTGATCCAAATCCGTTCAGTAGATTTTGCGTGAAAGAGTAACAAACATACATCCTCACAAACTTTCGCATTTATAATATTATATATAAATATATAATATAATATAAGTAGGAAGTAGGACTTATTGGTAAGTACATTTCTAACCAACATAAGCCGTGACATGGCGTGGCGTAGCCTAAACATGTTCCTAAATAAAAATCTTTCTTTTGGCTTCCCCCAAACAGGATTTGGTCAGGAACGCGGGACTGCATCGTAAATCCTTTATTATGACAACTTTTAATGCACTTTTTTACTCTGCTAGTAAGTACAAAAGCGGCCAAGTGCGAGTTGAACTCATGTGGAGAGGGTGCCGTACATTACCAAAATCAAATTTTTCGTAAGTGAACGTTTTATTTGAGTTTAAGTACTACTTTAATTTCACCGTGCCGGGTGCCAGTTTTATTTATTTATTTGTATGGACCCCTAAAATAAGTGGAATTACGGAGTGGTTTAACTAGTTTGAAACCAAGAACGATGTATTTTTTTTCCTTTTTTTTTATGAAGATTATGTATGTTTGTTTACAATTTTTACCCGTTAGGCGACAGCAAGGACAGGGTTGTGTTTTTAAGGCAGTGAACATACCAAAAAAGTAGTGTAACAAAGATACGAATGGTTGATTTGATTAGCTCCAGCAATTAGGTAGTTTGAAAATTATCATCTGTGTAGCTTTTATCAGCCATGTAGGGATCGACTTTCAGTCTTAGGGACCGTTTATGTATTACGTAAGCACTAACGGGGGTCGGTGAGGTCAATGCTTTGCTTGTTTTTGATGACTTGGTGCTGGGAGGGTCTAGATGGTGATTATGTCAGCACTCAGCAGTAAGTAATTATTTACTTTTTAACACATGGTATCCACACATTGTCTATGCTTGAAAACGAAACGCATATTTGGGGATTCGCAATGCGTTTAGGACCGAGTTAACAAAGCTTATTTTCTTTATAACTGTCGCTCATGAATCAATAAAAAAACAGAATAATTACCTACAGTAAAATAAAAATGCATAATTATACCAATTTTAACGTAAGCATGGGAGCGGGGGGGAGGTTGTAAGAGCTTTGCTTACATTTGCTGGCAAGGGGGAGGGGCGGTGGAAATTGTAATCGTATCCTGTTTTTGCGAGGCTTGCGCCATAGATAATACACTATACAACATTATTTTTTGTTTATACTAAACCCGAAAAGGGGTCATAGTACTCATCATTTTGAACAACTTTTTCTATGGGACGAACCTTGAAATCGCGAAAAAAAAATCAGCTGTTCCCTACATTTATTTATTTATTTATTTATTTAAACTTCATGTACAATAGTGGTACATAGGCGGACTTAATGCCACAAGGCATTCTCTACCAGTCAACCATTGGGTCAAATAAGACAGCATTGTGATAAAGTACAATAAAAATAAAAATAAACATGCCATTTTGCAAGAATAAAATCAAACACATAAATGGGTACCTACATACTAATACATAAATAAGCATATAAAATAAACTAATATATATTAAAATACATACAAATAGTCCGAAATACGAGAAACCTTATGATAATTATTACAACTCTAATATAGGCTAGTTGGTAAACAATTTAGACAGACTTTAAATAAAACTTCCGAATTGCTCTTTTGAAAGCCAATTTGCTTTCGGTTTTTTTAATGCCTAGGGGTAACGCGTTCCAGAGCTTAATAGTGGAGACAGCATAAGAAGAGGACATAAAACCTGTACGGTGAGAGGGAATTTGAAGGATTAGGTTTTTGAAAGCTCGAAGGTTCCGACTGTGAGAACTACCCAACACCTTAAAATAGGTTTTTAAGTATTCAGGAGCACATGGATCATTCATAGTGGTGAAAAGTAAGCAGAGAGATCTGAGGGACCTCCTGAGTCTGATAGGCAGCCATTTAAGCTGAGAGCGATAGGAAGAGATGTGATCGTATTTACGAAGGCCAAAAATGAAACGAATACAGTTGTTCAGAAGACGATCCAATTTGTTAAGAAGTTCTTGGGTTAAATCAGAGTAACAAACATCAGCATAGTCGATAATGGGAAGCACAAGCGCCTGGACCAAAGTTATTTTAGTGCTAGATGGCAGAAAATGTTTAAATCTATAGAGAGACTGATTTAAAACATTTAGAGACCGCAGCGAGTAAGTGACTTTCTGGCTAACCTGAGCTACCTGCTTATTCCAGCTGAAAGTACCGTCAATGAACAGACCCAAATCTTTGACGTGTGGTGCGAGGGGGATAACGGTGTTGTCGAACATAAGCGGCACCAGCCGGCCAGTGTCCAAATTTCTAAGGTAGTACGAGCTACCAATGAGGATGGCCTGGCATTTCCCGACGTTGATAGCAACCCCAAATTTGCCAGACCATTCTCCGATAGCTCGGAGATCGGCATTGACTAACGAGATGCAATGATCAAGGTTGGCAATGTCCGATTGAGCGTAAAGTTGCAGGTCGTCAGCATATAGATGGTAAGAGCACTTGAGGATAGTGGTAATAGAATTTATAAATAACGAAAATAAGAGAGGAGAGAGTATACCGCCTTGTGGAACGCCTGCTACCAGGTCGCACCAGTCGGAGTAATCCTGATCGGCACGCACCGCCTGCTGGCGACCACGAAGATATGAAGAAAACCAATCACGTGACAACGACGAGACCCCAATTTGAGAAAGTATGGCGAGGAGGATATCGTGGTCAACAGTGTTAAAACCGTTGGAAAAATCTATTAAAACTAATACCGTGATCCTCGAATTCTCCATGCCATCTCTAATATCTTCAGTGACCTTAAGTAAGGCTGTGGCTGTGCTGTGGCCCGGCCGAAAACCAGATTGGAATTCGGACAACAGGCTGTTCTTATGAACATGGGAAGCTATTTGCCAAAGAGCCACTGCTTCAAGGATCTTGGAAAGGAAAGGAAGAATGGAGATAGGTCTGTAGTGATTTGGCAAACTGGGACTGGGAATCTTAGGAAGAGGGATAATGTAAGCCTTACGCCACAAAGCAGGAAACACGCCAGTATATAGGGAAAAATTTATGATGTGAGTAAGAATAGGAATTAAGTTTTCAATAATTAAAGACAACATTACTCTGCTGATCCCATCACAGCCCACAGCCTTAGACTTAATTGATTTAAAACATTTAAAGACCTCGTCGCTAGTCACGGGGGAGAAAGAAAAAGAGTCAGGAGGTAACAGTGGCTTGGAAGCAATATCGTGAATAGTTTGGTTCCTAACATCAACTGAAAGCAAAGCTGACGTAGAGAAATGTTTATTAAGAACGTTTAAGGACAGACTAGAAGGTAAAGTACTAGAGGAGGACTTAGTTATGCCAAGTGATTTAAGAAACTTCCAAATATCAGCCGGCGAACTAAATAATTTATGTTCGCATAACGAACAAAACGACGATGCTCGTCAAAATGTAGGGAACAGCTGATTTTTTTTTCGCGATTTCAAGGTTCGTCACATAGAAAAAGTTGTTCAAAATGATGAGTACAATGACCCCTTTTCGGGTTTAGTGTAAACAAAAAATAATGTTGTATATATGTCACCGTAAAATTGTCAAACACGTTATATTACATTATAACGTGTTTTTTCTCGCGATATTGTAATGTCTCGAATTATTGTCAACTGAACATACGGAAGTATCTCTCCATAACCGGGACTTGGGGCACCCCCATTGTCACCCTTCTTGAAGAAGAGCACCACCACACCCCTGCACCATGCCTGTGGCGTTTTCCCCTCGAGTATGACGGAATTGAACAGCTTCTGAAGGGCCTTAAGTACCGGTTTTCCACCCGCCTTCAGGAGTTCGGCAGTAATTCCGTCATCCCCCGGTGCCTTGTTGTTTTTGAGTTGTTTCAGAGCCATCCTAATCTCGTACAGGCTGACGTCCGGGATGTCTTCGGTATAGTGTCGGGTTAGTCTAGCTCTTGGGTCGTTTGCTAGGTCGACAATGGGTTTGCTGGTTGACGTGTACAACTGTCCATAGAAGCTCTCGATCTCCCTCAGTAGCTCCGGTTTGGCGGATAAGATCCTGCCATCGTCGGTCTTCAGTTTCGTGAGCTGGCTCTGCCCAGTAGCCAGATCTCTTGAAAATACTTTGGAGCCTTTGTTCCGCTCGATCACGTCTTTAATACGCTCGGTATAAAAGCGGCGGAGGTCGCTCTTTAAGGATTTAGAGATCCGTCTATTGAGCTGCCGGTATTTCGACGCCTCATCTGAAGACTGCAGGATCATCTCACGCCGCTCCTTCATGAGCTCGAGTTTGATCGGAGAACCTCTTTTTCTGATCTGTACGACGTGTCTTGAAGATCTTAGACCCGGTCGTATGGACAGTTTCCACGAACCCATCGTTATATTCGTCCACTGAGCCGCCTAGGCACTCGAAACGATTCTGGAGTTCGAGCTGAAAGCTCTCGGGGTTTTGGATTTGGATCTGTGCTGGACGGAGCGTAGACTTCATCAGTCGAGACCTTTCTAGCTTGATATTGATGTTCAATGTGCCTCTTACCATGCGGTGATCGCTCCCGGTTTTCACCGAATTGATCACAGAGACATCATTGAACATTTGCTTCTTGGTTGACATGATGAAGTCGATCTCGTTTTTTGTTGCACCATCTGGGCTCTGCCAGGTCCACTTCCTGTGCTCACGCTTTTTGAAGAAGGAGTTCATCATATAGAGGCCCTCCTTCTCCATAAAACTAGCCAGTTGGTGGCCCCGGTGGTTCCGACGTCCAACTCCAAATTGCCCCACCTGCAGCTCATCCCCGTCTCGTTTGCCCAGTTTCGCGTTGAAGTCCCCCATGACAACGGTGAAGTGAGTTTTGAAACCATGCATGGCTTTAGAGATATCCTCATACATGGTCTCCACTTCGTCCTCGGGGTGTGCCGAGGTCGGGGCGTAGACCTGTATGACCTTCAGCGAATATCTTGAGGATATTCTGAGTATAAGGTACGCCACCCTGGTCGACACACTCTCGATCTTCACCATGTTGTTCACAAGGGACTTGTGGACGATAAACCCAACACCACCCTGGGACTGGCGGTCGCCCTCTCGGAAATAAAGCAGGTTGCCGGATTTTAGGATTATCGTGTCCTCCCCCTCTCTTCGGACTTCAGATAATCCCACAATACTCCATCGCAGCCTGCTCAATTCCTCTTCGAGCTCCGCTATCTTCTCGTCGGTCCGGAGTGTGCGCGTGTTATACGTTGCCAGGTCCAGTCGTTGGTGTTGGCAGCCGGATCCCATCCGGGGATTCTTCGCACCCCTTGCCACGCCATAACCTCGCCCGCTGCCGTAGTCGAGGGTAGACGGGCTGCCGGGCACTAGGGGCCATTTATTGAATGCGGTGTCCATTGGGGGGGTTTGCCATAATCGCCACGCTTGGCAGGCGGGTTGGCGATCGCAGTATGGTTGTCACAAAAGCACAGAGAACGCTGCTGCCCATTCTCTGGTAAATCCCTTAGTCGCCTCTTACGACACCCACGGGAAGATATGGGATGATGCTATTCTTTACGTCCGGCGCCATACGGACAGGTTTAACCTTTTCATACCGTACGGACAGGCTTGGTTGACATGATGAAGTCGATCTCGTTTTTTGTTGCACCATCTGGTCTCTGCCAGGTCCACTTACTGTGCTCACGCTTTTTGTAGAAGGAGTTCATCATATAAAGGCCCTCCTTCTCCATAAAACTAGCCAGTTGGTGGCCCCGGTGGTTCCGACGTCCAACTCCAAATTGCCCCACCTGCAGCTCATCCCCGTCTCGTTTGCCCAGTTTCGCGTTGAAGTCTCCCATGATATGACAACGTTAGGTTAGTTAGGTTCCTTTAAACCCTGCACTCGGAAATAGGGGCCCCGCGAAGCGGGGCTCCGTCGACTACGCTTTTTAGGGGGAATATAAAGTGTTTAAGTTAGAGATGTCAAACTAGTTTACCTATGTCCTGCGCTTTACCGTGTTTTAGTCGACATGTTTTTACGTGCACCCTTCATTTGTATGGAAATTAGTTCCAATTAAATTCGACAGCTCTATATTACGTCCGTCTCTTTCTCGTTTTATTGGAGAGAAAAAGATACAATAGCCTAAATTAAGTTTAGTTTGTGCACAACAGAATCGACAGCAATTTTTACTCATTTAGTGAATACAAACATTTTGAACTTGGGACAGAAAAACGTGCCGACTAGAAATATTTCTTGTCGGCGGCACGTTTGCCACTGAATAAACAACAACGAACATTGAATTTCAAAAAACGCTTTGATAGATTGAAACGTAAGGAATTGTGGGAACCCATCCACAGACTGATCTTCTTAAACGTGGCTTAACCTCGAAGAATAACCCGAATGGCTGTTATTAATAACCCACGAGAAAAATAACCCATGGTAAAAAGTAGAATACACAACTCGCGAAAAAAAAACATCTCGGTTCTTGTATCTCTCGCTCCGCTCAGAATTCTACTCGAGAATCCCTTGCTACGCTCGGGATTCTACTCTAGAATCCTTCGCTGATATAGGGATCTATCTTAGTCCCTCGAATTAAATTACCTTTTTTCACTTGTTGTATAATTTAATATATGTTTTTGTATAAATGATAATTGAGAGTTTGGTTACTCGTCGTCTGGTTAACCGGATTATCTTATGGATGCCTTGAGTGTAAGACCTCCAACCAGGTTGTTCAGTGTTTTTTAAACAACAGTCCCAACCCGAATCAATCCCTTCACATTTAATTTGGCTCGAATGCCGATCGGCATAGATCTACTGTTAAAATGAATCATATTCGGGTCGGTTCGGCACAATGTAGACTTTTCCCGAACGAATATCTACATTTAATATTCGACTTCTGTATTAGAGCATATATTTTAGAGCCGGATGCAGTCCAAAAAATAATAAGAATTGAAATCGTCATTATTATAAAATAATTAGATGTCTAGTTCGAGCCAGTTTTCAGGAAGCAAAATATTTTGTTTAGTGATAAATTAAAAAAATATACGTGCACGCCAGTTCCTTGTGACGTGCAATTCAATAGCAATTAATTCAAAATTATAATATTCTTATCAGAACCGGATCAACCCGGTTCCATAACTCAGAACCGGTTCCACAGACTTATTAATAACCCGGGTATTGCAGAACCGGGCCCTAATCAAAATAGCCCAGCGCTGTCGGTCTAGTTATTTTTTTTCTGCTTTATCTAAACTAATCTATACTAATATTATAAAGCAGAAGAGTTTGTTTGTTTGGTTGAACGCGCTAATCTCAGAAATTACCGGCTCGAATTGAAAAATTATTTTTTGCGTTGGATAGTCCATTTATCGAGGAAGGCTATAGGCTATAATAACATCACGTTATGACTAATAGCAGCGGAGCAGCAATAAGAAATGTTGCAAGCGGGAAAAAAACTTCCGCAGGCGATGCGTTGCGATATTAAAACTTCACGCGAACGCAGTCGCGGGCAGAAGCTAGTTAATAATAAAAGATTAAGACTAGTATCGTATTGTCGGCGCCATATTGTTCCAGTTATTTCATTAAAATAAACTGAGAAAGGACTGTAGAGGAAATCATATTTAACAGATGGAAAATAAAACAAGATCGTTAAGAGCATTGTCATATATTTCGATCAAGAAAATAACATGGTTCGGGTTAATTGAAGTAATCCACCAATAAACATTGAGACGACAAAAAGTAATTTTACTTGTTTTATTTTTATATAAATTGACATACAGTCAAGTACTTATATTCATTTACTTATGTAAAAAAAAAACAAATTTCCTATAAATTGAAACCAATAAAGAAATCACAAAATACTGACTGTAGCTAGGCATCTAGATATTTCCAGCAATAATTATTAATCAAATCAACTAATTATTTTAATTAAACTTAAAAATATTCACTTCCATAGGAATGACATAAACACTGAGACATAATCGTCTGAAAGAAAGAAAATAATACATAAAAATATGATTATTTCTAATAAAAAGTAAAATAGTGCGAAAATTAGTAAAATCATAAAAAAGAAAACAAAATACAACCCTTTCAAGCCAATTATCATCTTTCACTCAGTCCATAGTCCGCGCCACGGGAAGCTATAATTTTGGTAAACAAAGAATTTCTACCAAGATACATAGCGACAATTCAATCAACAAGAAATACTTCCAAATTCAATCTACTCAAATTATCTTATGTACGTGTAATACGAAACAAACGAGCAATAAATTTCAATTGATCGGATTATATAGGGTGTAAAACACCTCTTAACGAATACGAAAGGCACTTGTCCTCCTCCTCATTCTGATCATTTTTTTGTTCTACACTATACCTGGGAACCTTCAAGTTACAGAGATATTGGGGGTCAAAGTTGCAAGATTTTGACAAGTTTTTTTTAAAATACCTTTTTTTATCGCATGATTTTTACTTTAAATATCTCTACGACCCCCGTACTGAGTGTGTTACATTGAGTTATACCACAAAACATGATTTATAACCTCAAAAAAAAGTTGTTTCCCAGCAATATTTTTTCGTAAAGTTACTTAGTTTGATATACAGAATGCTTGGTTAACGGCTTTGTGATGAGGTGAAATACACCCTGTATTTAGGCGATGTATAGCGCTGTCGTCTGATGTTATGTGGTACTGGAACGCATCTGACGTCATGGAACGTAAACATTTGGGTCGCCATTTTGAAGTTAGATCACGCTAACGCTGTCATTTTATTAATTTGATCCAAAGGTTGCGAACCCGAATGTGTGTTTAAAAAAAATATAGCTTCTCGTAGCGGAGACATTTTCCTCATTCCTCCACATCACATGAACATCCCGCATAATCGATTACCGCACACTTTTCAGACAAAAAACATCAACAGAAATTACATACTTACTTAAAATTAATCTGAGATCAAAATCAAATTACCACAGTTAAGAGGCCTTTTACAGTCCACTAGCGCCGCCAATCGAAAAAATGTCATAACTCGTAAATAGAATCAAAAATATAAAATGTGGTCTATTATTACTGTAGAAAAGGCAATAACGTAATTTTATAACACCTTATCAACACTTGAAATATAGCTGTTTAGCTAAATCGTGCATTCAAAACATAAACGGCCGTTTTTGTTACAAATGCACGATTTAGCTAAACAGCTATATTTCAAGTGTTGACAATGTGTTATAAAATTACGTTATTGCCTTTTCTACAGTAATAATAAACCACATTTTATATTTTTGATTCTATTTACGAGTTATGACATTTTTTCGATTGGCGGCGCTAGTGGACTGTAAGAGGGCTCTTAAGACTTATGTCCCGTAACGGCCGTAACGTATGCTAAAGATCTACGATTGCGTGATCGGCCTTGTTCCCACTGCTGGGATGTGTACCAAGAGTGGGAACAAGGCTGATCCACTCTACGACAGTGAGAGGTTTCAGTAAGGATTGGTATGTCACATGTCAACAAATATTGGTTCTAGGACATGTCGGTTTTCTCAAGATATTTTCTTTCATCGCTTTGAGAGCAGTGAAAAAAGCACACAAAGTAACACGCTTTGCTTTGGCAACTGTTCACAATCTTAAGATCAATTAAGGAAAACATCGTGAGAAAACCGAAAAAACTTGTGCTAAACCCAAAAAAATTGAAGACATGTGACGTCTACCAATCCGCACTGCGCCCGCAAGGTGGATGGCCCATTCCCTCTCATAGAGAGGAGGCCGTATGTCCCAGCATTGGGAACATTATAGGCTGACAGCTGAAGCAAATTCTAAATTAAAAAATCGTACCAAATTCTAATTTTGATCTCATAATACTACATACTATTTGTCAATCTTATAATTAACTAAAGCCTTCTTCATTCATTTCTATTTTTTATTTCTCTCTCGCCCGGCAGACCGCTTCTGAAAAAAAAAATAATAATTTTTAGAATTGTTTCATCTAACTATCATCATCTGCGTAGCCTTTTCCCAACTATGATGAAGTCGGCTTCCAGTCTACCCGAATGCAGCTGAATACCAGTATTTGACATGGAGCGACTGCCTATCTGACCTCCACAACCCAGTTAGTACTGGGTACTACGATACCCCTTGGTAAGACTGGTTGTCAGACTTTCAGGCAACTGACTATTTGTAACGACTGTCAAAGATCTACAAATGACAGCCGGGACCTACAGCTTAAGAGGCCCGCGGAGCTTTCGTAGTTCATACAAACGTAATACCAAAATAATTTGTAAATCAAACATATTCCTAAGGTAGTGTGTATTTATTTCGATTGGATTACAGAATATCTAGGTTCCCAAATATATTTTTTGAAATTACAATGATACAAAGACGAGAGAGAAAACTTATTGTACTCAAAACTAATCCTACTTATCCTACTAATATTATAAATGCGAAAGTTTGTGAGGATGGATGTATGTTTGTTACTCTTTCACGCAAAAACTACTAAGCGGATTTGGATGAAATTTTGCACACAGATAGTTTATAACCTAGATTAACACATAGGATACTTTTTATCCCGGTAGTAAAATCCCATGGGACAATTATCAAACTTCACGCGGGCGAAGCCGCTGGCAAAAGCTAGTAGAAAATAAATCGTTATTTCGCCATTTTGTGGTGGCTTGGATTTTTTATTTATCATAGTGTATAGTACTACCTACTTCTACTACTAATCAAGCCCTTTTATATGATTCCCATATTGAGGGAGTCTGTTGTTGAATAAATATGTCATCCGCCATTTTTTTGACGGCGGCCATCTTGGACTGATTTTTATCAAACATAATTCTTAAAACACTCCTGGCGAATTCAATCCACCCGTCGTTTTTGCGTCGGGGGTTAAAAATCTGGCGCTTCAACCTTAATTCAATGTAGGATAGGTTAGGCGACATACCAATATATGGAGGTCAGATAGCCAGTCGCTCCATGTAAAATACTGGTATTCAGCTGCATCCGGTTAGACTGGAAGCCGACTCCAACATAGTTGAGAAAAGGCTAGGCAGATATATAGGGTACCAATCAATTGACAAACTTTTAAGAGCTGTCAAAATGCTGTTCTCTAATAGATTCAATGACAATAGCACGTTGTGACGTCACTGTTTAGTCAACTCAACTTTTTAACAAAAAAATTGGCTTTGGATTGAATTTGGCAATGGAAGCTACATCTGCCAACAAATTGGTTTTCAGTTTGGCAGACGTAAAATTATTTCGTAATACGATTTCTCCACGAATAAACCCTTTTTTATTGAAAACTAGCTGACCCACACAACTTCGTCTGCGTCACATATATGAGAGAAAAGGCTCACAAAGGAATACATTTTCCCCGTTTTTGCAACATTTTTCATTTATGTTCCGCTCTTATTGGTCATAGCGTAATGATATAATAGCCTATAACCTTCCTCGATAAATGGACTATCCAACACAAAAAGATTTTTTCAATTCCAACCAGTAGTTCCTGAGATTAGCGCGTTCAAACAAACAGCTTTATAATATTAGTATAGATAAATCAGGTTTTCAGGTCCAAAATAAAGTTTATTTAATGAGATTGGTGTCTTGGAATTATTGTTTGTCGCTATCGCTGTACTAAATAAATTAATACTCCAAATTATGGGCACTGGTACTTACTCATTCATTGTTTCCGTGAGTGGGACACTCGTTGAGGCGACCGGGGCTGAGTATACGCCGGGAGTGTGTTGCCTGCACAAAGAATAGTATATTTTATATTCAGGGACTAAACGAAGCCATAATATGTGAGGGAGTCAATGAAGCCGAAGGTATATTAAGTTGGCGTTTAGTCTCGAGGTGCAAACTATACTTTTCACTTTGAGTGCGAGAAAAATAGTCAATTTAGTACAAAAGCATTTGTTATTTCTCCAGTGCATAGAACTTTCAAGTTTTTACTTAAATCTCCCACGATTTTAGCGGCAAAAGATTATCTATTATGTCTTTTGCTCTTTGCTCGATGTGAAACTCGTCACTGTCGTTGAAAAAGCCTAATTTTATTAAAAACCAAATAAATACACTCGACAAAAAATCTAAAATTTCGCGCCATGTGTTTTAACAATTTAAAACACATGGCGCCACCGTCTCTGCGGAAAAAAACCATGGAACTAAAACTCCCATCATTTTCGCAATGAAGATGTATGGTTCACACTCCACAGATAAAGTATGTATATTTACTGGCTGTTTGAGTTTGTCTATGTCACGTGAAGGAAATTAAAAAACGAATTACTTTTACTCTCTAGGGAGCAAAGTGGTAACTTTAGTCACTTTAGTCCCGCTCCGTAGGTCTATATTATGTGCGTACTTTTAGAGCATGAGAAGTGAAAATCGAGAATCGACCAACGCGAACCTTGCACCTTTTTCGACGTTTTATAAGTATCTTGGCCTATGTGAAATAAAATATTTTGATTTTGAAATGAATATTGACAAAGATAAAACGCATTAAAACTCGGGAGTGGGGGCTCGTGACGTCAAAACTAGCTACAAATTATACCTAGGCGTGACATATTGAAAATTTCAAAAGCGTCGTATCTTGGTCAGTTTTGATAAACGTAACAAAAGAAAAAATACGGGTATGATGCTATGTAGGTTAGTAGCCAGTGAAACACGAGTTTTATAACACGATTAAACAGTTTATTCACACAACTTATAGAACGGAATTATCTTAACAATTACTGTTGGCGGGAGCGAGCGCGAGCTGCGAAAGAATCGATGCCACGTCACAGATGACAGATAACTCACTCCATACAAAATGTTCAATACCTACCACTGTAATAGCCTACACTTTTAAGTCAATAGACGCTGCGAACGAAAATGTACCTCATCTTACAAACGTAAAGTGGGTTTTGCTTTGTAGATCGCGCAGTCGCGTGAATATTGCGGATTGCTAGGGCTGCCTCTGTCGACGAAGATGTTAGTAGGGATTTTTAGTAAAGGTACCTACGTTATAAAATAAAACATGTTTAAAATGTATCAGAATTTATAATTATTTTAACGGAATATATAAAAAAGAATTGTTAAAAAAAAATGCATTAAAGGTGTTTTATTTTGATGTAATGATTAATATTTTTTTTCCTTCTTAAAATTCTCGATTGTTAACGTGGAGAATATTCGAAATCGGTCAAATAATTTGAATAAGTTATCTTTGGGGAATATGCGTAGGTGCGCGCCGCGCGGCTGTTTACAACCCACTGCGCTATGGGTTACCGGTTGCCCGGCGCGAGGTACGTGATTAGCGCGTGTAACTACATGGAGTGTAGTATCTGTAATCTGTGGCCACGTACTTATGCGTAGGTGCGCGCGCGACTGCTGAGCCCAAGGCAAGGACGCCGCGTTGCCGACGGCGGCGCGCGGGCGGTGGGGGTGTGCCGGTAGCTGCGCATGCGCGACACTGTCCTGGCGCCTAGCCTTTTGGTACGGCCGAGGACCGTGCTAAATTCTCAACCGAAAAACGCGCGTGATACGGGTTAAAATAATATTTTTTGATAATCTAACTGACGGACCAAATAGATCTTTTTGTCTACTACCCTATTACTTACTGTGTTGATGTGTCGTCAATTTTCTTTGATATTTCCTTTCCTCTATGTTTAGTGGCAGCAGGCTCATTGAGTGCGGGAATCTCGTTAGCGCTGTAAGTGCTGTAACCAAACATATTGGAGAATGAGTCTTCAAGTCTACAGAAATTGGGTCCTCCCTAAAAACAAAATAAAATAATTATTTAACATTATAATATAACGGATGGCCGATGTTGCCGAAAAGTTCTGGAGCGGCGACCGCGAACCGGAAGACGTTGCGTTGGACGACCTCCCACTAGGTGGACCGATGACCTGGTGAAGATTCCGGGAATCCGTTGGATGCGAATCGCACATTGAAAGCAGTATGTTCGTTTGAAAATCTTCCGAAAGTTTACATTCTCGCTAGATATATATATGACAATCTAACTAATGGGTTTAACAATTTTACGGTGAAATATACATAAAATCCTTGTTTATTAAAAAATGTTTGTTCAACCCCAAACAACTCAAATAATGAACTAAGTGTTGACTTACTTGCTTATCTCACCATCACCCGGTAACTTCAATTCAGTCGGTATGAATATTTCAGATTCCTCACTGAAATTAAAATAAATTTCATTAGAATCTATACGGACGATAGTTCTGCTTTCTGATCTATTCTAATATTAAAAAGCAGAAGAGTTTGTTTGTTTGGTTGAACGTGCTAATCTCAGAAACTACTGGTTCAAATAGAAAAAAACCTTTTTGTGTTGGATAGTCCATTTATCGTGGAAGGCGTTGGGAGGCAGGAGCGGAGCAGGAATGAAAAATGTTGCGAAAACGGGGTTTTTTTCCTTTAATTTTTCTCTCTTATGTGACGCAGACGAAGTTGCGCGGGTCAGCTAGTAATTATATAAATGACATTTTTCACTTCTCATGCTCTAAAAGTACGCTGTTATAGCCCTACGAAGCGGGATTAAAGTGACCGTTTATTCCCTAGGGAGTAAAAAGTAATTTAAAAATGGAACGATCTTTTACTCTCAAACATGGCCACAAAAGAGTAACTTGACAAAGGTTTTATTTAAATTTCGAATTGGCATGCAAATAGAAAGCGGTTTATTGAAAAAAAAAACAAATGAACTCTTCAACGCGAGAAAAAGTTATTGTTGTTTGTGTGCATCATTGCTTTTGCAGTAATGTATGCACTAATTATCTGTGGAGTGTGGATCATCTTCATTGCGAAAATGTTGAGAGTTTGTGTTGTGTTTTCAATGGTTAATCTGTGACTGACCTGATAATAGAAAAAACTGACCGCTCAGTTCAGAATTTTTGTCGAGTGTAAATTTGTTCAGTTTTAAATGACTATTTTTCTCGCAAAGAAAGAAGAAAGAAAGAAAATTGTGTTTATTTGGCATTAAAATACCTATAACATTTTACATAAAACATAAATAAACAGCAGTATAATGCCAAAAGGGCCTCAGCTCAGCATAATGTCAGATGGCAACACAAAGTGTGCCACCTGACGCTGATTTTCAGCTGCAGCCCACGAGTGCCATACGCTCGACAACATAAACAAACACATAATAAAGTCTAAAAAAATTTGCACAAATATTAATTAACAGTATACTGTTACATAAACACATTAAAAATAATAATAAAAAAGTACAAAATGATGGAATGTTTAAAGTAAATAACATGGGGAAAAAAAAAAAAATAATAATCATAACGTAAGATAATTATAAAAACAGTGTCAATTTATAAAAAGAGCAAAAAGACATAATAAATAGCAAAAATGTGGAAATAATTTAATGTTTAGATAAACAATACTAAAATTAAAAAAGAAAAAAAAATGCATGAGATTGTGCTAATGATATACTTGATATACCTAATTTGTAAAATTGATTAAAATTACGATACATCACGAAACAATTAAATTATAGAATTCCTAAAATTAATAACAGTAGTAGAGTTGCATATTTATAAAATACCGTGCCCATTAGTAAAAAAATAAAAATAAGAAATATTTAAAAAGGCAATAATGATAAAAAGTACAAAATAATGATTAAATCGAAAATTGTATTAAATAGAATAGGTAACAACAATAAATTGGATGACATGCACTAAGAAACCATTACAAAAACTAAAAATTGTGGAATGTGTTAAATTAATAACATGGGTAAAATAAAATAAATAAAGTAAAAATTAGATGTAATTTAAAATGTGTAAATTGATAACGAGTATAAAAATTAAAAATGCATTAGATTGTAAATGATAAATGCTTGACGTAAACCGAATTGATAAATATAATAATAATTAGGTTTTATATTAAATGGCTGACATGTCGGCTCGAACATCTTGAAATTCATTTTGATGATTCAATAAAAACAACTTCAATTTTGACTTGAAAGTCGAGCAACTTTTACTAAACTTTATGGGAGGCGGGATATTGTTCCAACATTTTGTAGCTGCGTAACGGAAACTGCCCCTAAAGGCCGCCGTCTTGTGCTGAGGAATGGAGAGTTGTTGGGAACATTTTCTTCCCTCACCGATTCTGTGCCTACTAGTCCATGACAGCCTATCGTATAGGTAAGAAGGGGAGTGAGACTTGATAACTCCAAAAAGTAGGGTCGCCAGATGCAACTTACGTCTAGCTTTCATTTTTAGAATGTTATGCTCATTTAAGAAGGGTGTTACATGTCCCCTAAAAGGAACTTTAAAGCAGAAACGTGCACAGGAGTTCTGAAGTCTTTGGATCATTCTTTCAGTTTTTGAGAGAAGTCGTTGACCATACAATGTGTCCGCATAATTTAACTTTGATAAAACCAAAGACTCCACTAGCAAAACACGCAATTCTTCGCTAAGATACGGACGGGCTTTGTATAAAATCTTAAGCCTATAATAACAATTACGGATACACTCAGTAACGTGTTTGTGAAAACGGAGTTCCGCATCCATTATAAGACCTAAATTACGTGCTTCGTAAACCCGTTCGATAGGTTGACCCATAATTGTTACGCAGCCGGTACAGGGTTTAATTTTATTCAGCTGGTTTACTGTACCAAAAAGCATAAATTTAGTTTTTGTAGGGTTTAACGCAAGCGTGTTGGAATTTGACCACTGTACTATGCTCTCAAGATCTGCATTAAGATCCTTTAATGCCTGCTCGTAGTCTTCCGGCTTAAATGAAATGTAAACCTGTGTGTCATCTGCATAAATATGGTACTTACATTTTTTTATAACTCTAATCAAATCTGCACAGTATAGAATAAACAATACTGGCCCAAGGATAGAGCCTTGTGGAACACCCCTGCCCACTGAGCAACGTCTAGAAACAACTGTTGATCCGTCCGCCCGGCGTATTTCAACAAATTGCGTACGATCACTAAGATAGCTTTCAAACCATTTTACAGTGTCTTTGTCAAATCCATAGAATACCATCTTTGATAATAATAAAGGAACGTTAATACAGTCAAATGCGCGCGAAAAATCAAGCAAGACCAGAAGTGTGCACATCCCATCATCTTGAGCTGACAAGATATTGTCAGTCACATCCAACAAAGCCGTGGTTGTGCTACGGCCCTTTCTAAACCCTGACTGTACATCAGGGAGAATCCTATTAGTCTCTAGAAAATTAACTAATTGCGCGCATACTACTTTCTCCAAAACTTTAGAAAGTACAGGCAGTATACTAACAGGTCTAAGATCCTTCATGTCCGATGCATTTAGAGTCTTCGGCAATGGGAGCACTTTGGCAATTTTCCAGGAGTCAGGGAAAGATGATGATGTGATAGATGCATTCACTAAGGCGGTAATGACGTCTAAAGTCACCGGCAGTGTCAGAAATATCATACTTATCGTAATACCATCGCAACCTTCAGCATTTGATTTAATTGTTTTTAGTATGTTCGCGATTACCTTGCTTGTTGTAGGTGACAAGACAAACGTGGAACCATTATTACGAGTGGACTCAAAAAATGTCAGCATTGATTCACTAACTGTATCCGTACCTGGCACATTTAGAAAATGGTCACAAATTTGGTTGGGGTCATTAAAGTGCAAAGGTAGTTCCTTATGTTTAGACGGGAGCAGGTTAGACTTTAAGTTTTTCCAAAGTGCTTTGGAGTCATTTATTTGACAGTTGATTTTGTGTTTGTAGTATGCTGACTTTTCGTAAAATAGAGAAACAGAAACAAGCGACTTCAATTCTTTGTAATAAATCTTTTTGTGATCGCTTTTTCTGTCTTTTAAATACTCTGCATGGGCTTTATTTCTTAATTGCATCATAAATTTAACATTGTCAGTAATCCAAGGGTAACAACACTCCTTAACAACACCATTTTTTAGTGGTGCGTGGATATCCAACAGTAAAAGCAATCGCGAATTAAATTCATTGACCATATCATTAACATCTTGCAGCTCGGTTATCGCTTCCCAGTTCAGCAGCTCAAGATCCTGATCAAAACATTCCCTAACAATATCCTTAAGTGGCCGATAAGTAATGGTGCGCAGTGGAATTTTCGGTCGTTTAAAACTAAATTCGCACGAAACCAACGCGTGCGCCCCTAGATCCGGTATTACATCAACTGAAACAGAGCGTGGCTTAACATTTGTACAAATGATGTCTATCAGAGTGCTGCCGTGTACTGTAAAATGCGTAGGTGTCTGCACCAGTTGTTTGAAACCTAGGCAGTTCAAAAATGAGACTAACTTGTCCGTTTTTGAGTCCTCAACATTGAGCATGTTAATATTGAAATCACCCATCAATATCGTGTATTCACATTGGGTTAGGGAGTTTACTGAACCAGATACAGCGTCTAGGAACGTATCAACGTCTTGCCAGGGAGGGCGGTAGGCAGTACCTATTGCTATTTTGATTCCGCGAACACTAATTGTGAGCCACATCTGTTCGACGGTGGCGTGCGATGTACTAGCAGAGTGCGAGTGATTTCTTATATTTATTCCGTGTTTGATATAAAAACCAACCCCGCCACCCCGTCCCTTCTTAACAGACAAGGAGCGCGGTACATGCCGCAGCCTATATCCGGGCACAGAGGGAGCTCGCCCTTCTTCGCCTGTTCGCAACCACGTCTCATTAATGGCCATAATATCTACGTCCGAACCCAGCAACGCTGCTATAAATTCATCATGTTTCGTGCCCAAAGAACCCGCGTTCCAAAAGCCAACCTTAAGGTATTTAGTAGTCATCATCACCATCATCGTCATCGCACTCGAAGTGAAAAGTATAGTTTGCACCTCGAGACTAAACGCCAATATAATATACCCTCGCTTTCATTGCCTCCCTCGCAAGCTCGGGAGTCAAACCACCTCGGGTATATAATGGCTTCGTTTAGTCCCTCGTTATAAAATATACTATGACTGCCTCGTTCGTCTGGTGACGTTTGACGTTTTTTACTGTTACAGCACCGTGCTGAGATAGGGGCCTTTTGGGCTCGTTCAGGACCTTTCGCTTCTTTTTATTTTTTTATCTATGATTATCATTTTGACGACTCGAATGGCGTAGTGGTAGTGACTCTGCCTTACGTTCTTAGGGTCCTGGGTTCGAATCCCGGTAGAAGCAAATGTTTATGTGATGAGCATGGACATTTGTTTCCGAGTCATGGATGTTTATATGTATAATAAGTATGTATTTACAAACAAAAAGTATATATGTAGTATATCAACTATCTAGTGTCCACAACACAAGCTTTGCTTAGTGTGGTACTAGGTGGCGCTGTGTGTTAATGTCCAGCGATATTTATTTATTTTTATTTATCTTTCATTAGTTGGAAATAATGTTAATATCTATGTGTTTTGTCCTGAACGGGCTAATGAATGCCTTTTCTTTCTATTCTCAACAAACTCAGAGGTCACAGTCTCTATTAAAGTCCAGACATACTCTTATGAAGCATAGTCTCCCATCTGATTAGCCTTTGACCAACTCTGTTGGAGTCTGCTTCCAGTCTAACGGATGCTGCTGAATACCAGTCTATAATACTAATACTAGCGAACATCACACGGTTTCAACCGCATAGTTCCCGTTCCAGCGAGAGTACGGGGATACAATATAGCCTATGTTACTCGCTGATAATGTAGCTATCCATTGCTGAAAGAATTTTACAAATCAGTCCAGTGTTTTTAAAGTTTTTTCGTTATTTTTTTGCATTTAACACAGATTCGAAAGTGCAAACACCAAAATCGTTCCTTTTTATAAATAATCATTATCATCTACCAGCCTTTCCCCAACCATTTTGAGGTCGGCTTCCAGTCTAACCGGATGCAGCTGAATACCAGTATTTTACATGGAGCGACTGTCTAGCTATCATCCACAACCCAGTTAGTACTGGGTAATACGATACCACTTGGTTAGACTGGTGTCAGACTTTTGGGGCCACTGAATACTTGCAACGACTGTCAAAGATGGACAAATGACAGCCAGGACCAACGGCTAAACGAGCTTTCCGAGGCACGGAGGAAACTCGGTATGTAAGGGTGGTCATCCATCCACAGACCAACCTAGGCAAGCTTGGCTTAACCTAAAGATCGACCCGAACGGCTGTTATTATTTAGCCACGAGCTCCACTTTATAAATAATATTAAGTATAAATTATAAAGATGAAAGCCTTGTCTTTTTTATGTTTGTAATGAATAAGCTCAAAAACTACATGACCGATTTGAGAAATTCTTTCACAATTGGGTAGCTACGCTGTCCCCAGGTGACATAGGCCACTTTTTATCCCTGTATAATTCCCAAGGGAATGGGAGCTATGCGGGTGAAACCGCGTGACGTCTACTAGTACTTCATAAGGAAAAGAAAATAAAGGTGATTGTAATAACTTACGTGGTATATTCTGGAGATTCTATCTTCACTACCAATGTCTGTACTCTGGGAAAATAAAAATAATAGTAGATCATTATACAACAAGTGAAAGAAAGGGGATTTAAGTCCAGGGACTAAGTTAGATCCCGACAGCAGCGAATGATTGTAGGAAAATTATAGAGTAGAATCCTGAGCGAAGCGAGGAATGGAATGGAACGACCGCCTATCTGACGTCCATAATCCAGTCATTACTGGGTCATACGATACCCTTTAGTAAAACTGTTTGTCCGTTTTTAGAATCCTGAGCGAAGCAAGGGATTCTAGAGTAGAATCCTGAGCGAAGCAAGGGATTCTAGAGTAGAATCCTGAGCGAAGCAAGGGATTCTAGAGTAGAATCCTGAGCGAAGCAAGGGATTCTAGAGTAGAATCCTGAGCGAAGCGAGGAATGGAAAGGAACGACTGCCTATCTGACTTACACAACTCAGTCACTACTGGGTCATACCCTTTAGTAAAACTGGTTGTTAGGCTCTCAGGCCACTAACTAGCTGTAACGACTGTCAAAGATCTACAAATGAAAGCCCATAAAAAATTTAAAAAAAGCAAATTTTAAATGACAGCCGGGACCAATGGCTTAGCGTGTTTTCCGAGGCACGGAGGAAACTCAGCATGACGTCACTCCCGAGTTTTGATGCGTTTTATCTTTGTCGATATTCATTGATTAACAAAAACAAAAATACGGGTCCATTATTTTCCAATACCTACTCTGACCCTATGTTCCGAATTGCAAAAAAAGTGATAATATCGCGAATCCGACCGAATTTAGTAGTCACAAAATATGAGGCTACTGAGTAATAATTGTGACATTGCGCGTTGGTCGGATTCGCGATATTATCACTTTTATCGCAATTCGGAACGCAGGGTAAGTGTGCGTCCACATTGCGAGCCTATCGCGGTTGCGACGACGGGCGCGAATTATCAAACAAATGAAACGCGCCTTTGCGTCCATAGTGTAGTGACTAAGGCGGAAGCAGGATCTCAGGATCGGACTGTCTAGTAAAAATATCAAATCCTCGTCCATAGTTTGCAACCCCTGAAATACGTCGAACCGCTACAAGAGCTCGCGCGTCACTGTGGCCACCGCACGCCACCGCTCGCCGCGCCCGCCTCAGACCCCAGTCACCACGCATTCAGTGTGGACCATAGATATTGTTACATCGGACCTACTAGAACATTCGAGAAAGCCAGTGATTACAATGTGTGTACGTTAGAAGTTCGAGAGAATTCTATTATTATTAGTTTTAAAGTTAGGTAGGTACAAACTCGCGACCTATTTATACAAAGACATTAGAATTTCGACCGTACGCCTTGGGCATAAGGTTCATATTTGTTTGTTTTGTACAAGTAGGTTCGCCTTGGGCATAAGGTTCATATTTGTTTGTTTTGTACAAGTAGGTTATACCTACTATTTTTTACCTACTGGATCTACCTGCTATTTTTTTGTTAGTGTTTTTTTTATGACCCTCTCGAATGTTCGTGGTTATTCTGGTGTATCTGTTGGCGAGTATATATAGAGCGCTCAGGGCCGCGACGGTCAGTCTTGTTTTAGCGACACAACGAAGCGAATCCAAGTGAACTACAAGTGCGATATCTAAGTGAATAGTAAACAGTAGTGTATTTGTGATTAAGTTTTGATTGTTTTGTGATTAATAAAGTTATTGTGTTGTTTAATCGGTAGTAATTAATTTATCTCATACCCAGCTCGTAACAAATTGGTGTCAGAAGTGAGAGATAAATTATGCCAATCCTACCTAAGGACGACACGGAGGGTATCCGTACCAGAAGTCAGCGACAGCAGGACATGGACCAAAGGCGGTTTGGAGATTCTCCGACACAGACACCGGGTGCTGTCCAGCCTACGTCGCAGCCAGTCGCTGGCCCATCCGGAGTTTCTCCAGCATCAGTGGCGCCAGACTTGTCAGCTTTAATGGCGTTGCTGCAGGATCAAGCTCGCCGTCAAGAGGAGCAGGCTCGCCAGTTACAGGAGCAATTGCAACGAGACAAAGAGGAGCAGGCTCGCCGTCAAGAGGAGCAGGCTCGCCGTCAAGAGGAGCAGGCTCGCCGTCAAGAGGAGCAGGCTCGCCGGTTGGAAGAGCAGTTGCAGCAAGACAAAGAGGAGCAAGCCCGCCGCCAGGAGGAGCAGGTCCGCCGCCAAGACGAACAGATGATCCTCATAAAGGATCTTCATGCAACTTTCGGCAAGGACCTGAAAGTGATGAAAGATCAGGTTCACCAGCATGAGAACCGCATCTCAGAGGCCGAAGTTAAGATTGCTGGGGTACAAAAGGCTTTGAGCGAACTGAAGACTGAAGGTGGAACTGTAGCTTCAGTGGTTGCTGCACCTTCTTTGCGTGGTTTCAAGGTTCCTCCATTCGACGGAACATCGTCGTGGTCGGCCTACAGAATCCAGTTTGAGGCCGTCATGAAGGCGAATGGATGGACCAAACCACAAGCCATGACCGCGCTCACCTTAGGCCTCCGAGACCAGGCCCTAACCATTCTCGAGGCACTCGGCAGGGATGTAACCTACGAGCAGCTGCTAGAGGCGTTGGAGTCCAGATACGGCGACGCACACCTGGAGCACGTATTCCGTGCCAAGTTGAAGGACCGTTTTCAACGAAGTGCCGAGAACCTACAGCAGTGGGCTCTAGAAGTTGAAAAGCTCGTTCGGAAAGCCTACCAGTCTGCCCCTGCACTGATTGACGGAAATCTGGTACAGGCGTTCGTTGATGGAATACGTGACTTAGAAGTTAGAGCCGCCGTGAGACTTGGGCATCACGAGACATTGAAGGACGCCTTGGCCCATGCCTTAGAAGTAGAGGCAGTGAGGCAAGACCACCGAACGCACCGCGTCAGGGAGGTTGTAGCATCACCTGTACGCGACCGCCCGCAAGGGTATAGTCCTAGGTGCTACACTTGTGGAGAAAGGGGTCATCTTCGGTCCAGCTGTCCTAAGCGCAGCACCCCGAGAGAAGATCAGCAGGGAAGAGTGGCTGAAGTGACTGCCCAGCCACAGCAGGGAAACGAGTAAATGCCAGGACTGGGGGGCGGGTGCTGGCTGGTATCGAAAGAGCCCCGAGAATCTTGATCTCGCAAGCACATGACGGAAACAGCCTGACCATCAAAGGCGAAGTCAATGGAACACCATGCAAACTGACGTTGGATACTGGAGCTTCTCACACGGTCGTCAATTCTAAACTAGCAAGTCGGTTTCTTGGGGACTACTTCAATAAGCACGACCGTATACATTTACTAACAGCTACCGGTCAGCACATTACCGTCCGAGGCAAGAAGGAGGTGGAGTTAAAATTGGGTGACAGATTTTACAAGCAGAATGTCATCGTGGCTGACATAGTGGACGATTGCATCTTGGGCTTGGACTTCATGCGGAAATATCGTTGTGAGATCGACGTTGATCAAGGAGTACTGAAATGTGGTTCAGAGGAAGTATTCATGGAAGGTGCACCGTCAGGGAAAGTGTACTGCTTGAAGAAGATTGTTCTTCCTCGCAGATCAGAAACGGTTGTGCCTATTTGTTTGCCACAAAATTCTGGAAACAAAGGTCGAAGTGTTCTAATAGAAAGGGTGAACAATGACTTCCCATGGAAGATGGCACGAACTCTGGTCAAGGCCACCAACATCTCAGCAGTACGCATACTGAATCCAAGTGACCAGGAGCAAGTGATTAAGAAGGGCACCTTGATCGGCACTTGCGAGGAAGTAGCCTGGATGCGTCAATTGCAAGATGTCCCTACCGGAAATGAAATTCGCAGTTCAAAATTTGACGTGTCAACGCTTTTGGAAAACTGCGATTTAACTAAAGGAGAAATGGACAAGGCTAAGAAGATGTTACTTCAGTACGCCAACATTTTCTCTTCGAATGATGCTGACATAGGGAGAACTGGACTTGTTCAGCACCAGATTAATACAGGTAACGAGTTACCTATCCGTCAGCGACCAAGAAGACTGCCAGTTGCACGAGAAAAAGAGGTAGAAACCATGATTGAGGGAATGGTGAAGGACGGTGTTATAGAGCCTTCATCGAGTCCATGGTGTTCTCCTGTGGTCTTGGTAAAGAAAAAGGACGGCAGTATGCGCTTCTGTGTGGACTATCGACGACTCAACGACGTCACGAAAAAGGACAGCTACCCGCTGCCTAGGATCGATGACACACTGGATACGCTGACTGGTATGAAGTGGTTTACCACACTTGATCTGAAGAGTGGCTACTGGCAAGTAGAAATAGACCCCAAGGACAAGGAAAAAACTGCATTCTCAACAGGAAAAGGGCTATGGCAGTTTAAAGTTATGCCATTCGGTTTGTGCAACGCTCCTGCGACGTTTGAAAGACTGATGGAGCAAGTACTCGCCGGATTGATTGGAGACGCATGTCTTGTCTATTTAGACGACATAATCATAGTGGGCCGTACATTTGAAGATCACCTTAAAAACCTCAACCGAGTGCTGTCGAAAATCCAAACAGCAAATCTCAAGTTAAGTCCCAAAAAGTGTTCGTTTTTCAGACAGCAAGTGAACTTCTTAGGACACATAGTTTCGGGGGAAGGTGTTCAAACAGACCCAGAAAAAGTAGTCGCCGTCAAGGATTGGCCAGTTCCGAAAGACAAGACACAGGTCAGAGCATTCCTGGGTTTGTGCTCCTACTATCGAAGGTTTGTCAAGAATTTTGCCGACATTGCAAAACCTCTGCACAAACTCACTGAGGAAAAGAGGCAATTCTGTTGGGACGATGACTGCGATGTCGCATTTCAAGAATTAAAGAAACGTCTGTGCAACACACCTATTTTGGGATATCCTGACACTGAAAATGACTTCATAGTTGACACAGATGCCAGTAATACTGGAATTGGGGGCGTGCTGTCTCAACGGAAAGGAGACCGAGAGGTTGTAATAGCTTACTTCAGCAAGTCTTTATCTAAGCCAGAAAGAAATTACTGCGTTACAAGACGGGAGCTACTCGCTGTAGTAAAGACAGTGCAGCACTTCAGTAAATATTTGCTGGGACGTAAATTCCAATTACGAACTGACCATGCTGCACTGAAGTGGCTATTACAGTTCAAGAATCCAGAGGGGCAAGTGGCGAGATGGATAGAACTGCTCCAAGAGTTTGATTTCGTAACTGAACATCGCAGTGGGAGAACTCACGGTAACGCAGACGCCTTGTCAAGAAGACCTTGTCCTGAAGACTGTAAGCACTGTGCCAGGCAAGAGACTAAGGAGGTAGTGCCCGTGAGGATGCTTAGAACGGATCTCAGCGATGAATGGAAAGAGACCCTACAGCAAGCTCAGCAAAATGATTCGGACATCAAACCAATCTTCGAGTGGATCAAAGCTGGTGCTCCTAAACCCAGGTGGAGTGATGTGGCAGCGATGAGTTCCATCACGAAGAGTTATTGGGCGCAATGGAACAGCTTGGTGATCCAGGATGGAGTCTTGTGCCGTAAATGGGAAAACGCTAAAGGGGACAGTTGTCATCTACAAATGGTTGTCCCTAAAGCTAAGGTACCGGATGTTCTACGGCTCTACCATGATGGATGTTCTGGAGGACATATGGGGGTTAAAAGGACTCTCCTAAAAATTCGAGAACGCTTCTACTGGATCCACTGTCGAGATGATGTGGAGGACTGGTGCCGTAAATGTACCAGTTGTGCGGCCGTGAAAGGACCCCGTATACGCAGCAGAGGTGCATTAAAAGTGTACAACGTTGGAGCCCCTTGGGAACGGATAGCACTAGACGTTGCGGGACCATTTCCAGTAAGTGAGAGCGGAAACAGGTACTTCCTGGTGGTCATGGATTACTTTACAAAGTGGCCGGAAGTCTTCGCCATTCCTAACCAAGAAGCAACAACTGTCGCAGATAAATTAGTTCAAGAAGTCTTCTGTCGTTTTGGAGTACCCTTAGAAATACACAGCGATCAAGGAAGAAATTTTGAATCGCAAGTATTTCAAGAGACTTGTCGATTGATGGGTACCTATAAAACCAGAACCACCTCTTACCACCCACAATCCGATGGAATGGTGGAACGATTCAACCAAACGTTGGAAAGATATCTGGCGAAAGTTGTGGAAAGCCGGCAAAGGGATTGGGACAAGCACATACAGCCGTTTCTTCTGTCTTACCGAAGTGCAGTCCACGAAAGTACGACTGTGACACCAGCCTTCGCGAACTTTGGAAGGGAATTACGGTTACCTGCTGATTTAATCACTGGAACTCCCCCTGATGCTCCATGTAGCGTAACAGATTACGCGAATGACTTGCGTAATAAGTTGAACGATGTTTATGAGCAAATCCGACAGTCCGGCCAACAGATGTCTGAGAAGATGAAGACCCGTTATGATCGGAAGGCAAACGGTAGGGGTTTCGACGAGGGTTCACTGGTGTGGTTGCATAACCCAGTGCGGAGCAAGGGGAAGTCTCCGAAGTTACAAGCAAAATGGGATGGACCATACCGAGTCGTGACTAGGATCAACGATGTCACCTACCGAATACAGAAGGGTCCACGAGGTGCGCCTAAGATTGTGCATGTAGACCGGTTGGCGCGATACTACGGGACTAATGATGCTCGGGACGAGCATGTCTAAGGAGGGGGCAGTGTTACATCGGACCTACTAGAACATTCGAGAAAGCCAGTGATTACAATGTGTGTACGTTAGAAGTTCGAGAGAATTCTATTATTATTAGTTTTAAAGTTAGGTAGGTACAAACTCGCGACCTATTTATACAAAGACATTAGAATTTCGACCGTACGCCTTGGGCATAAGGTTCATATTTGTTTGTTTTGTACAAGTAGGTTCGCCTTGGGCATAAGGTTCATATTTGTTTGTTTTGTACAAGTAGGTTATACCTACTATTTTTTACCTACTGGATCTACCTGCTATTTTTTTGTTAGTGTTTTTTTTATGACCCTCTCGAATGTTCGTGGTTATTCTGGTGTATCTGTTGGCGAGTATATATAGAGCGCTCAGGGCCGCGACGGTCAGTCTTGTTTTAGCGACACAACGAAGCGAATCCAAGTGAACTACAAGTGCGATATCTAAGTGAATAGTAAACAGTAGTGTATTTGTGATTAAGTTTTGATTGTTTTGTGATTAATAAAGTTATTGTGTTGTTTAATCGGTAGTAATTAATTTATCTCATACCCAGCTCGTAACAATATAATAAAGAAGTTTTTAATATTTTAATTAGATTTATTAGTTTTATTTAGTTTTATTAGTTGTATTAATAATTTATTTAGTTTTTAATTTTTTAATGTTTTTAATATTTCTGTGGTGTGGACGCACACTAACTGACAGACTAAAAAGATTTGCAATTGTTTTGATACCGACGTAATGCCTATTGTATTCTTACTAAAATAAACTATACTCACTCGTCAGCGTAGCTCGGTTGCTTAATTTCCTCGTCAAGATCATCAGCTAGGCTGTCTTCTTCACTTGAACTGAAACAAAATGGATCATTTGTTACTATTTTTACCGTGCTTAACGTTTTTTTCGTCTCGATCTGTCAAGCCTGACCGTAGCGGTCAGACGCCATTGTTTATCTATTGTGTCTACTTCGCTGACAGTTAATTAATAGTTTTGCCAAACTAAAGGTTTGCCAAAGAGCGATGGAACGTAGCGTATTGGATAGTAAGAGGCCTGCGGAGCATGCGTTTTTCATACAAACGTACGTAATACCAAACATATTCTTAATCACACTGATTTAAACAAGAGTTTTGAGGAAAAATATTTTCTATAGAAATTTTAAATTCCTCATATCTCGCCTTTATATCATTGTCCTTTCCAAATATTTATTTGGGAACATAGATATTCTATAATCCAATCAAAAAATGACACCGTAAAATTGTCAAATACGTTATATTGTAATATCTATAGCGATATTGTAAAGTCTCCGAATTATTGTCAAATGAACATACTGCTTACAACAAAACGCATTATTTTTCGTGAAATGCATGCGATAGTAGTCAACTTACGCGGTGTGGAGGGAAGGAGGGGTCCCCCTTGCCCAGTGGCACAACTCTCATGAAAAGATAATGCACCATTCCTGAGAAATACCGATTAATATAACATAACCTTAAAACACTTTATATTCTCCCTAAAAAGCGTAGTCGACGGAGCCCCGCTTTCCGAGTGCAGGGTTTAAAGCAGAGGTTTTCAAACATTTATTCCTGGTAGACCACTTTGAATTTGTTTTGGTGTCGGTGGACCCCCTGTAGCATTTTCTTTCAAGCCCGTGAACTAAAAAAGAAAAGCAAGACATTTGCAATATATTTTTTTCGCACTATCTGTAAGGATTGCATGAGGATCGTTGATCCCCAGATATTTTTTTGGCAAAAATCCGAAAATTGTAATCTTCTGGCTTCGAAATGTTTTTTTTTATGACTTAACACGGCCATTTTCACCGAAATACAACCTGTCATAACCGGAACATTTTTTTTTTATTTTTTTTTATTTAGTTTTCTACCGCAGACGTGGGGGTCCGCGCTCTTATTTACATTTTATTTATTGTTTAATTGATTTAGAAATAATTAAAACTACGATCGTGCTCCATCATTGGACACGTTACATTAAACTAAGCTATATTTTTTTATTTATTTTTTTTATTACTAATTTAACCGGAACATTTGATATTTATTACTTTTTCTAGTACCTAGCTTAATATCTGGCTACATTGATCAAGCTAAGCCAACATTTATGTTCTTTGGCATCGAACCCAAGTAAAATTTCGTGGACCTCCACTTATAGCTTGTGAACCCTCACATTTTCTTCAAGCCAATGTAGACCCCCGATGGGTCTCCCGTAGACCCTTGGGGGTCCACCTGGACCACTTTGGGAATCACTGGTTTAAAGGAACCTAACTAACCTAACGGGGGGTGCCCCAAGTCCCGATTATGGGGGCAGAGATACTTCCGTATGTTCAGTTGACAATAATACGAGACATTACAATATCGCGAGAAAAAACACGTTATATTGTAATATAACGTGTTTGACAATTTTACGGTGACATATACACACTACCTTAAGAATATGTTTGATTCTCATTTTATTTTGGTATTACGTTTGTATGAAAAACACATGCTCCGCCGGGCCCTTAAGCTCAGCGACATAATTCGCAATATCACAATACGCTCTAAAACTGAAATCGCTGATGTGGGCAATGAGACTGCTAAGTTGAAGTGGGAGTGGGTATCTCTGTAAAATGCATCAGGATCAGTGCCAGTGGGTGCCAGAAGACGAGAGTCGTCGCCGAGGGTAGCCTAGGGCAAGAGGACTTGGTGCGTTTGTGACAAATGGGCTGGAGTAAACTGCACACTGATGAGAGTGGAAGGTTATGAGGCAGGCCTTTGCCTAGCAGCAGAACCAAGGGAAATAAATCCCTGGCACCTAGGTAGTTGTTGGGCCCACACTGTCGTCTCATGGTTTTCAAGAGTTTACAGCATCTACATAGTATTGTGTTGACCTGCCTGGCGTATGACTACCATCGAAGGTCTGACTTTGGAGAAGGAAGGCAGATGCGAGAGGTCCGCAACAGTTTGAAGCAGCTTTAACGTGTCTCGGCTCATGTCACTTGATGAGAACTTTCGACCTAGCTGGAGTATGATATTGTCGAGTGTCCAAGGATAGAAACGTAAGGCTGTCGAGGGAAGAATTTCATTTTGGCGGTTAATGTAAACCCATTCGAGAAAAAATAAATTGTTACTGACTTCAATCTGTACTATCTGTACTAATATTATAAAGCTGCAGAGTGTCAGACTCTATGTATTCTTAGCGTTTCCACTGCTGGGACACAAACCAGTGGATCGTGCAGGTTGGTAGACACATGTCTTCATATACATAAAGGATGTAAAACACCTCTTAACGAAGCCCAAGGCTTTATCGAGAATAACTGTAGTGTAGTCCTATCGATTCCTTCGTACTTGTACTGCTGATTTTGAAAGCAATGATGATGAAATGAATTGCAGAAACTCATAACCGCCACAGAAGTGTCCTCTCATATTGATGCCTGGAAATGCGTTAAGCGGACGCCCGCGCGGTACCATACAAAAGTGCACCGTCGCGGGGCCCCGCGCGGTGTCGTACGTTGCGGGGAGGCTGGCCCCGTGCCACCGTCGTCGTTTTACTACGTTATAATATATTGTTACGAGCTGGGTATGAGATAAATTAATTACTACCGATTAAACAACACAATCACTTTATTAATCACAAAACAATTTAAACTTAATGACAAGTACACTACAATACACTACTGTTCACTATTCACTTAGATATCGCACTTGTAGTTCACTTGGATTCACTTCGTTGTGTCGCTAAAACAAGACTGCCTGTCGCGGGCCTGAGCGGTGTATTTATACTCGCCAACAGACACACCAGAATAACCACGAATATTCTAGAGGGTCATAAAAAAACACTAACAAAAGATTACCTACCTACTATAGGTAGGTAATTATTATTACTAGCTAGTTGTACAAACAAATATGAACCGTATGCCTTAGGCGTACGGTCGAAATTCCAATGTCTTTTTATAAATAGTTCGCGAGTTTCTACCTACCTAACTTTAAAACTAATAATAATTGAATGCTCTCGAACTTCTAACGTACACACACTGCAATCACTTGCTTTCTCGAATGTTCTAGTAGGTCCGCTGTAACAATATTAAGTTCTCCATCGAGACGGCTATACATGCACACCATTAAAATTGAACTCTGCGGGAGACTGCGTAAATACGGAGCCCGTAGAGTCCACCCGCGTAGACTAGCGACGCCGACGCCGACGGTTGACCATCGCGGGCGCCCGAAGGTGACTAGATAAGCTAAATTAGCAACTCTAATTGTGGTTGTTCAAACTTCGTTTGAAATGCTGTTAGAATAAAGTTCGAATCATAGTGCACTACAAAGCGGCTGTTTTTTTTTTCGGAATGGCATCTCGCAGTTCAACCTAGAGAGGTTGTCGTCTGCTTAACCGGACTATACAAAGCGGTTGTTACGTCAGACACTGCGGGGGAAAAAGCGCGAAATGAGTGGTTTCGATCGATTTACTTACAAAAAAACTATTGATTGGATTAAAAAACTAAAACTCTTATCATGCTAATATATTGCTTGAAGAATTATTTGCCAAAAAATCAGAATGATCGCATTCGCATTAGTATGTTTTTCTTTTGTTGGCAAGATATTTTTAGAGATAAGTGCGTAATTTTTTTATCGAGTCGAATTAATTGTATTATGTTTTCAAAACACTATCATGTTAGTATACTCGTATATCCTGAAGAATATCATACATTTTTCTGGTTTTGTTTATAGCAGTGAATCATTTACTTTTATTAATTAAGCTGACCCACGCAACTTCGTCTGCGTCACATAAGAGGGAAAAAGCTACCTACTACTACATTTTTTTTCTTAAGAACCTTCTCCTTACAATAACAAACACAACAAAAAAAGAATCAGCCAAATCGGTCAAGCCGTTTTCATGCTATGTCGTGACAACGGAAAACGGGTTTCATTTTTATATATTAGATATAGATAAAACTCGCGTTTAGCTCATGTAATCGCCTTCAGTTTTGGCCCTAACACTGTCATTTGACAACATGTACACAAACACATACCTATACGTCTGTCTACGTCTCTTGCGAGCTGCGCGTCGCTCCTGAGGCGGGTCAGCATTCCGTCCCTCTTCCTCCTTCAGTATCTGCAGTAGCGTGGTCTCGCTCACTCCGGTGGCCATGGCAGTCCGTTGACGCAACTTGGACAGAGGAGTGAGGTCCAGGTCTCTGTACATCTTCTTTAACTCTTCATACTCTTGCTCGAAGTAATGGAACACTTTTGCAACGAGTATTTTTGTTTGATCCTGAGAAAATTAATACATTATCTATTTGTTTACGTATATTTTAAAAAGAGCAGAGTTCGTGAAGATAATGGTGGTCAGATAGTAAACAGGATGTAAACCTTCTCATCACAAAGCCGTCAACCAAGCATTCTGTACATCAAACTAAGTAACTTTACGCAGAAATTATTGCTGGTAAACCACTTTCATTTTTGGGGTGAAGGTGAAATATGATGTTTTGTGGTAGAATTCAATTTAACGCAATTAAAACATTGTCCTCTCAACTCCCTTTTTGAAAACTGTAAGTGTAATAGCATAGTTCAAGGCTGATGCTCCAAGGCGAAATTCAAATTTCTTACATTTTTTGGAGTCGAGGAACGAATTTTTCACGGCAAAGTTGTTTCTCGACTGTTATGAACTTGGAGGGTTCAAAATCCAAATCAAAGCATTTATTTCAAGTTGGCCAATAACAGGCACTTTTGAATTATCGAAACAAAGATGAAGATTAAATATAGCTACAATCCCAGTCACATGACATAAAAACTGTGAAAGTACTGTAGTTGCCCATTCCCTAGCGTAGATCTCTATGGAAAAGAACAGGCAAGAAACTCCATGGACACTCTTTTAAATCAAATTATTGTTACAAAATCTTGGTTACATCATTCATGTTGTATTGATGATTATAACTCTGTAACTACATACGTCGTACAGCCGCGACCGATACGTTTATGAACATACAACTTAGCACTGGCCAGCAAATTGCAAAAAACTTGAATTTCGCGGGCAACCCCGACGCTTTCACTTTAAGAGGGCTGTGCCTGTGACAATTTTTCTTGTATTTGAGTGTTTTAAGAGCCTTACACTCAAATACAATAAAAATAAAGATATTTATTTTGAGCTCTCCCTAGAGAAACAATCAATCTTTCTCAGACATGTTTTTTTTTTAATTTTGTGTACAAATCTGAACCATATATAATCACATTTAAATTCTCAGTTTTGATGAGTGATTATGGTTTAGGTATGGTAACAAAATTTAAAAAAAATATGTGCCTGAGAAAGTTTCATTATTTTTCTTGGGAGTGCTCAAAATAATAAATCTCTATTTTTAACCGACTTCTAAAAAAGGAGGAGGTTCTCAATTCGGATGTTTCTATTTTTTTTTTTTTTTTTTATGTTTGTTCGGGCATAACTCCGTCGCTTGCCAACCGATTTGGAAAATTCTTTTTTCGTTGGAAAGGGTATTCTTTCCAAATGGTCCCATAGCCACCAAGTTGGGATCTGATGATGGAATCTTGGCGAAATCGAGGGAACTCTTCAAATTTTATATGAAAACGTGTTGCGATTTTGGTATTTTCTACAACAAGTGAAGCATTTGCGTTCGATAAGAACCATTCTACCATCAGATCTGTTGATGAAGCCAAGAGTCACGGAACTCCATAATGAGACAATGTGTCCTAGTCGTGTTTGGGCTTGTTGTAATTGTAACGGTATGCACTTTCCATGTTTATCAAGTACATGTGAACCACTAAAAAGTGAAAAATAAAAACTTTTTTGCAAAAAATAAAACCGACTTCAAAAAAAAAACAAAAAAGTGAAAAATAACTTAAGCTTCTGAAGTCGGTGACAAAAAAACTAAAGCAATCAAACAAAGGTCACCGACTTCAGAAGCTTAAGTTATTTTTCACTTTCTTGTTTTTTTTTTGAAGTCGGTTTTATTTTTTGCAAAAAAGTTTTTTTCTTGTATTTAATTTAGTGTTAGGCTCATAAAACACTCAAATACAAGAAAAATTGTCACAGCCCTAGGATGGGAAATCATCAAATGACCCCCCCCACTCTGGGCGGAGCGGGAGGGAGTGTCAGCTTAAGCGTTCCCTTATCATGCCTACTCAGTAGTACTCAGCTAATTAATTTACATGCTGCAATCATCATCTGCCTGCCATTTTCCAACTATGTTGGGGTCAGCTTCCAGTCTAACCGGATGCAACTTAATACCAGTATTTTACATGGAGCGACTGCCTATCTAACCTCCACAACCCAGTTAATACTAGCTAATACGAACCACTTAGGTCCATGTTCACCGAAAAGATAACCGCCTGATTATCTAAAAACATCTGTCACTGTGACAGAATGAAATCTATCTTGAAATCTATCTTATCTCAACTTCAAATTGTACTAGATACGTTTTATAACAACATGATTATTGTGTTAAATGTGTTTAAAAATGAGTATTTAGATGTAAGTAAACTCAATTATCGCATCAAAAATGTATGTCTTAGCTACAAAAAATGTAAATTCCTAGAAAGCAAGACCCAAAAAATATCTGAATTGTGTACTAAAATTAATTATCTCATAGATTGTCATGATTATAATGAGAACTATTTAAATCCTAGAGAACTTGTAAAGCGGATAGCGAGTAACAGATCAACTCTTAAACTAAATACTAATTTTAACGAACCGAAAAAAGGAACAATTCCTTTCTATTTCGGTCGGAGAATCTTAAAACCACAAGAAACGGATAACGTTTTAAATTCTACTGGCAAGGCAGAAAAAGGAACAATTCCGTTTTATTTTCCCACAATAAAAAAGAACGTAACGTTTTTTCGGGCCCAAAACTCTGCCGTCTAGAAAACATAGTTTAAAAATATTCCATCAAAATATTGCTAGTCTCTTGTCAAAAAAAGAACTTCTCGAAATAACCATACAAGAACTACGTGAAGTACAGAACGACCCAGATGTTATATGCCTCTCTGAAACTTTTATAAAAAAAGGCTATGAATCCTACGTCAAAATTCATGACTATGAAATGGCTGCCAACTTCTGCAGGGAAAAACAAAGAGGCGGGACCTGTATTTTAGTAAAAAATAACCTTTTCTTCAAGGAACTCCCATTTATAAATACCCACGCTATACAAAATACGTTCGAAGCATGCGGTATAGAACTGACTTATCATAAGTTGATAATCATTTGTCTCTATAGAACTCCTCAATCCGACCCCACCCAGTTCCTATCTAAGCTAAATGGTCTTTTGGAAAACGTATATCATAAATATAAATCAAAATGGAATGTTGTTTTAGTAGGTGACTTTAATATTAATACTCTCAAAAAAGGCAATATAACTACTCAATTAATGGATCTGTCATACAATTTTAATCTAAAATTACATATAAACAAGCCAACACGTAAGTCTTCATGTATCGACCATATTCTCAGTGATATTCCGGATGCTGTTGCTACAGTAATGCCACTCCATCTATCCGACCATGATACAGCCCAAATGCTGAGCATTCCTTTAAGACATAAGATACAAATAAAACAAGCAGCATACTATATCTACAAAAGAGATTTCAACTCGAATAATATTCAGAAGTTTAAGCAATGTTTACAAAACGTGTCCTGGGCAGATACCTACGCGGAAAACAATGTAGATGTAGCATTCAGTTATTTTCACCAACTATTGTGCCTCTTCTATAACCTGTGCTTCCCGAAAATGAAAGTAAAAGTTAGCACGAGTCAAAAGAAACAAAATTGGATAAGCAAAGGATTGAAACTAAGTTGTAAAACAAAACGGTATCTACGCTTTCAATATTATAGAAATAAAAGTATAGGAAATAAATCCAAATATATGCAATATTCAAAAATCTTACAGAAATGTATCTACGCATCGAGAAGAAACGCAAATATTAAGTTTATAAATGAAAATGAAAACAAATGCAAAGCTGTATGGAAAGTAATTAGGGATGAAATCAAGAACAATAATTTTAAGGACAGTATAGATCATATCCAAATTGATAACACAGTAGTCACGGATCCTACAGAAATAGCGACGGCCTTCAATGACCATTACATTAATATGGCGCATACTTCTAATTTGGATGTAAAAGCAAGCCCTAAGAGAAATTCAACAGCACATTCGATGTTCCTCAAACCAGTGTCTGAAAATGAAGTTAGAACGGAGATAATATCATTAAAAAACTCAAATTCTGAAGGATACGATGAAATAAATACGAAAATTATAAAAGCATGCACTACGGAGCTAAGTGCAATTATAACACATTTAATTAATTTATCTTTCTCACTTGGTACTTTTCCTGAAGCATTAAAAGTATCAATTGTTAAACCACTTTTTAAAAAGGGAGAAAAATCTGATATTAATAATTATCGCCCAATAACATTAATACCTATTTTGTCAAAAATATTTGAGAAGTGCATGTACAAAAGATTAATTGAATTTTGTGACAAATTTAACATAATCAAAAAAGAACAGTTCGGCTTTCAAAAAAACAAATCTACAACTCTCGCTATTTTCACTCTTATAAAAAATGTAATGACGAATATTAACCAACACCGTCTTACTACAGGATTGTTCTTCGACTTATCTAAAGCATTTGACCTAGTGTCTCATGACCAGTTACTGCAAAAACTGGAGGCAATTGGAATAAGAGGCATAGTTCTTCAGTGGATATCGTCATACCTAAATAACAGACGACAGCGGGTTATCATTTCAAAGGTAGATAGAAATAACGACATGATACCACACTCATCTGAACTCAAGTACAACAGATATGGCGTCCCTCAAGGAAGTGTGTTAGGACCAATTTTATTCCTTTTGTACATTAATTCCATTATTAATATTACCAACCATAAATGTATATTATTTGCTGATGATATTTCTATTATTGTTGCAACTGATAGGAAAAATAATACGATTGACGATCATGAGACTGATATTAATAACACTATTGAAAGACTAATTGAATATTTAAATAAAATTAATTTATCAATAAATCTTAAAAAATCTGTTTATATACAATTTAATAAATCTAATAATGCTAAATACAATGTTAAAATGAATATACACAAAATTGACGAAGTAACTCAAACAAAATTCCTAGGTGTAACTATAGATCAAGACATAAACTGGAAAGCACATATTGATACCGTTTCCAAAAGAATAAATAAGTTCGTATATGCACTTAAAAAAGTTAGAAATATAACAAACGTTAAAACAGCAATTACGTCATATCATGCATACGTCGAATCGGTGCTCCGCTATGGTTTGATAATGTGGGGTAATAGCACGGATCTAAATAGAGCATTTATTGCACAAAAAAAGTGCATTCGAGCAATTACCAGGCTTCGACCTGACGAATCCTGTAGACCGATGTTTAAAAAGCTTGGCTTGTTACCGCTACCGTCTCTATACATATACGAAACATGTATGTTTGTGAGGAAGCATACAGAATTGTTTAATAATGCAGGTGATTTATATCCGCGTAACCGGCGAGACCCCTTTAAACTAGTTCTGGATAGCCTTCCAAAACTAGCTAAATACAACAAAAGTTGTTTATCAATGTGTGTGCGTATATATAATAAGATACCAAGTTATCTCAAAATGTTAAATGTAAGGTTATTTAAGGATAAATTGTATGAATTTTTGTGTAGTCGTGGATTTTATAGTGTCAAAGACTTCTTTGACAGTAAATGTTAAACATTTGTATAGAAAATTTGTACGCTTATCACTGTTAAGCAAAAACATGTATGCACCTGTTTTTTTTTGTATCTGACCATCTTTTATACCATGTTTTTAAGCAAATAAATATTATTCTATTCTATTCTATTCTATTCATGTTCCCATCTATAAATGCGTATTAAACAGCTGTTTTAGATAATCAGTCTGTCATCTTCTGGGTGAACATGGACCTTAGTCAGACTGGTTGTCAGAGTTTAAAGGCCACTGACTACCAGTAACAACTGTCAAAGATAAACAAATGACAGCCGGGAACCAACAGCTTAACGTGCTTTTCGAGGCACGGAGGAAACTCGGTATGTAAGGGTGGTCACCCATCCACAGACCAACCTAGGCAAGCACGGCTTAACCTAAAGATCGACCCGAGCGGCTGATACTTTTTAGCCACAAGCTCAATACATGCTGTAAAATGGTTGCTAAAAATCCTTTGGGTTGGTGAACCCAACTGGTATTCAGCTGCATCTGGTTAGACTGGGTGCTGACACCAACCTAATAGGGTGGACGACAAAAATCTCTAAGACCGTAAGGTAGATTATCAAAAAATATTTGACCCGTATTTTTTTTGTTTGTTACGTAAGATACGATGCTTTTCAAATAAACAATACGTCACGCCTTGGTAATTTTTTTAGAGCGTACTGACGTCACGAGCCCCCACTCCAGAGTTTTATCTTTGTCAATATTCGTTGATTTACAAAAACAAAAAGTACTGTGTCCATTATGACTACCCGATTGGCGTAGTGGTAGTGACGCTGCCTTACGTTCTTAGGGTCTTGGGTTCGAATCCCGCAAATGTTTGTATGATGAGCACGGACATTTGTTTCCGAGTCATGGATGTTTATATATGTATAATAAGTATGTATCTACAAACAAAAAAGTATACAACATAATTTTTTGTTTACACTAAACCCGAAAAGGGGTCATTGTACTCATCATTTTGAACAAGTTTTTCTATGGGACGAACCTTGAAATCGCGAAAAAAAAATCAGTTGTTCCCTACATTTTGACGAGTTATGCGAACATATTGAATTTTTTCGTGATTTTTAGGTTCATCCCATAGAAAAAGTTGTTCAAAATGATGAGTACAATGACCCCTTTTCGAGTTAAGTGTAAACAAAAATTATGTTGTATATGTAGTATATCAACTATCTAGTGTCCACGACACAAGCTTTGCTTAGTGTGGCACTAGGTGGCACTGTGTGTTAATGTCCAGCGACATTTTTTTTTTATTATTTTCGAATACTCTAACTGACGGACTAAATAGATTTGATACAGTCGTTATGCCTATAATCGTATTATAGATGTTTGTGGTACCTCTTGTATTCCTTGGGCAGTGTGTGAGACTTCCGTGTTGCATTTCGGACAAAATACTTTGATTTCAATCCTACTGGAGGAGTCTTGACCCTGTCAACAAAAAATAAAATAGTGTAAACGCTACTCAAGGGACCAATGCATCGGGGTTGCGGGCCTGTTCGAAAGAGATACCGCGGCCCCGGAACGTAAAAGGCGAGGAAGGAACATGGATGGTTTTTAGTCAGTAAGAGTCTGACACTCCCTCCCGCTCCGCCCAGAGGGGGGGGGGTCATTTGATGATTTCCCATCCTTAAAAAAAAAAAAAAAGGGACCAATGCATTTTATGTAGATTAAGAATTCGTTAGACAAGTGTTAAAAGATAAATATCCAGATTTATAAAGTAATTTATAATTCTCATTCTTTATTGCACACAAAATCGGAAAATAGTTATAGGTACAAAATGACAATATTATTATACAGGCTGTATTTCACCTCATCACAAAGCCGTTAACCAAGCATTCTGTATATCAAAATATGTTACTTTACGTAAAAAATATTGTTGGGAAACAACTATGTTTTTAACCGACTTCTAAAAAAGGAGGAGGTTCTCAATTCGGATGTTTCTGTTTTTTTTTTTTTTTTATGTTTGTTCGGGCATAACTCTGTCGCTTGCCAATCGATTTGGAAAATTCTTTCTTTGTTGGAAAGGGTATTCTTTCCAAATGGTCCCATAGCCACCAAGTTGGGATCTGATGATGGAATCTTGGCGAAATCGAGGGAACTCTTCAAATTTTATATGAAAACGTGTTGCGATTTTGGTATTTTCTACAACAAGTGAAGCATTTGCGTTTGATAAGAACCATTCTACCATCAGATCTGATGATGAAACCAAGAGTCACGGAACTCCATAATGAGACAATGTGTCCTAGTCGTGTTTGGGCTTGTTGTAATTGTAACGGTATGCACTTTCCATGTTTATCAAGCACGTGTGAACCACTAAAAAGTGAAAAATAAAAACTTTTTTTGCAAAAAATAAAACCGACTTCAAAAAAAAAAAAAAAAGTGAAAAATAACTTAAGCTTCTGAAGTCGGTGACCTTTGTTTGATTGCTTTAGTTTTTTTTGTCACCGACTTCAGAAGCTTAAGTTATTTTTCACTTTTTTTTTGAAGTCGGTTTTATTTTTTGCAAAAAAAGTTTTTATTTTTCACTTTTTAGTGGTTCACACGTGCTTGATAATAAATTATGTTAAAATTTTTATTTTATGTTAAAATATAAATTATGTTTTGTGGTATAACTCAATGTAACACACTTAAAACATTGTGCGGATGGATGGATTGAATAGTACGGGGGTCGTAGAGATATTTAAAGTAAAAATCATGCGATAAAAAGTGGTATTTAAAAGAAAAATTGGCAAAATCTTGCAACTTTGACCCCCCATATCTCCGTAACTAGAAAGTTACCAGGTATAATAAATTATCAGAATGACGAGGAGAACAAGTGCCTTTCGTATTCGTTAAGAGGTGTTTTACACCATATATACAACAGCGAGCTGAAGGGCGCACAGAATGACAGCTAAAATTCGCTTCCTCAGGCACCTCAGGCTAGATCGTTCTATCTCGCTCGCTCTATCAAGCGAGCTACTTAAGTATCAACAAGATTATAATTGTAAGTACCTAATAAATTACTTAGTGTCTCAATGCACCAACTTGTGCTTTTATAAAAGGAAGAGTGTTGTGACTTATTTTTAAGTAAAATTAATTAAATAAAAATGTAATATACCTAACGTGTTTTAAAATTTTACGGTGACATATCGCCGTCATCTGGTTGTATCTGCTATTTGATTGAATGAATGACTAGCGTGTTCATTGCGAAATTAATTAAAACAGGCTAACATAAAACGAGCCCGATTCCCGATTGATAAAAAAAGTTTTGAATCCCATTCTTCCGTACCTAGGCACAGATGACAGATACTACACTCCATGTACTTACACGCGCTAATCACCTACCGAGCGCCGGGCAACCGGTAGCCCATAGCGCACTGGGTTGTCAACAGCCGCGCGGCGCGCACGTACGCACGTTCCCCAAAGATAACTTGAACTTATTAAAACTATTTGACCGATTTCGAATATTCTCTATGTTAAAGTTTAACAATTAGGAATTTAAGGAAGGAAAAAAAATATTAATCATTACATCAAAATAAAACACCTTTACGCAGATTTTTTAACTATTCTTTTTTATACATATTTCGTTGTTATAATTATTTTTAAAACAATTATAAATTCTGATACATTATAGAACATGTTTTATTTTATATTGTACGTCTATACTAAAAATCCCGTCATCTTCGTCGACAGAGGCAGCCCTAGCAATTCACAATATCCAGACGGCTGCGCGATCTACAAAGCAAACCCCACTTTACGTTTGTAAGGTTAGGTACATTTTCGTTCGCAGCGTCTATCGACTTGAAAGTGTAGGCTATTATAGCGGTAGGTATTGAAAATTTTGTATGGAGTGAGTTATCTGGTAATCTGTGACCTAGGTACGAAATTACGTATAGGTACCTACTAATGTAAATCTGTTGACTTACCATTTTTTCAGACAATGTCCCAGGTGTGCCCTCGGTGCGGGGTTCCGTGTCGACTTGGCCCAGGCTCTGTAACAATATGAAATTGTTGAAACGTAATTCTAAAAACAAAAATAAATACCTAACTGTTAGGTAAACAAACATACAGTGTGAACTCTACGACCTCTGTGGCGTCCCCGGAAACTTTCAAGTATATCCAACATAATTATCCAAATCATATCCAAAACTTCCAATTCAAACATAGTTAGGTATCAATTGTATCTGTCACCGTAAAATTGTCAAACACGTTATATGACAATATAACGTGTTTTATCTCGTGATATTGTAATGTCTCGAATTATTGTCAACTGAACATACGGAAGTATCTCTGCCCCAATAATCGGGGGTTGGGGCACCCCCCCTTTAGGTAAGTTAGGTTCCTTTAAACCCTGCACTCGGAAATAGGGGCCCCGCGAAGCGGGGCTACGTCGACTACGCTTTTTAGGGGGAATATAAAGTGTTTTAAGGTTATGTTATATTAATCGGTATTTCTCAGGAATGGTACATTATCTTTTCATGAGAGTTGTGCCACTGGGCAAGGGGGACCCCTCCTTCCCTCCACACCGCGTAAGTTGACTACCATCGCATGCATTTCACGAAAAATAATGCGTTTTGGTGTGAGCAGTATGTTCATTTGACAATAATTCGAGACTTTACAATATCGCTAGAGATATTACAATATAACGTATTTGACAATTTTACGGTGACATATCAGTAAAATCTATCTTGTTTTTTTTATAAGAAAATTATTTTCTGATCACAAAATAATGTAAAATTCTTTCCGAAAGGCAACCTCGAAATTGAGAATTTGACGTTTGACAAATGAGTAGGTTCCTATCATTGATATATTTATAAACCCAAGATACTAAGTCTCGAATAAAAGTAACCTTAGATATAAGTATCTAATAAAGAAAAAAAACCGGTGAAGCCACATTTGCCCCTCCATAACGCTAATATTGCACACACAGTTATTATTATTATTATTATTTTATTCTAAAGGAACAGCAAACAGCTACAATATAAAATATAAAAAAGGAGATACACAACATTTTTAGGATACAATATTGCAGCCCACAACGCTGTTCACAGATTAACTGTCGAATATAATTAACAATTAATTGAAATGCTAGGGTAGTAATACAAAATAATATTAGAAACTAAACTTACTGAACTATCGTGCTTATCTGTATTTATATTTAACATTTTAGTAGTTATGTCAAAACAATACTACGAACAAGTGCACATACGCGCAATCGAAAGCTCTGTCATTTAAGTATAAACCTTAGAACTTAGCAAACAGCGTACTTTTTCCGTCTAATTTACTAACACTAAAACAATTATCATTGTGTGTTGTCGGAACACGGGGCGGATACGACATAGTGCTTGACTAAATCGAAGAGTTATCGATAAATGTCGATAATTTTATTATAAAGATTTTAGATATAAAGAAAATTAAAACAATAAGAAACCTACAAAACATAATTCAATTAATAAAAATATTTTAAAAACAATTACAAAACAAATGACACAGTTACACGTAGATCAAAATCAAAATCAAAGCATTTATTGCTATTAGGCCAGTTACAGGCACTTTTGAATTGTCAAAGACAAATATGGCGTCGAGTTCAAAATGTATAGAAAACCGGTGAAGCCACAGTTGCCCCTCCATAACGCTAATTTTCCACACAGATCTGTCAAAACAATACTACGAACAAGCGCACACACGCGCCATCGGTAACTCTGTCATTTAAATATAAACCTTATAACTTAACGCACAGCGTACATTTTCCGTATAATTTATTCACACTAAAACAATAATATTATCATTGTGTGTTGTCGGGACACGGGGGCGGAGACGACATAGTGCTTGACTAAATCGAAGAGTTATCGATTAATATATCGATATTTTTAAATAAAGTTTTAGAAATAAAGTAAATAAAAGCAATATGAAACCTACAAAACATTATTCAATTAATAAAAATATAAAAAAAAACAAGAACAAATTAAATGACACAGTTACACGTAGTTCAAAATCAAAGCATTTATTTCAATTGGGCCAGTTACGGGCACTTTTGATTTGTCAAAGACAAAAAAAAAACACTGTAGTGTTTAGTGGGACTGTAAATTATAATTTTACAGTCCCACTCACAAGACAATCAAACATTCTGAACAGAAGAATGACTAACTATTTGAATGCTTAAAATAAAAGAATAAAGAAAGTAGAAAGTTATGACAATAAACTGAACTCACTTCTGCAAAAACCAAACGTATTTTTAATTTTGGAATTGCCCATTCAAAAAGCCTGCGATTTTTCTTAAAAGGCTGGAACATTTCTTCTGGAAAATGAACTGAGCATATGGTGCTCGTTTTTGTAGGGAACCAGTTAGGTGGCTTTCCTGTGGCATCAATCCACTGACTTTTGAGTATTGCTTCTTTTGGGAAACTGAAACGGTACAATTACAATTTGTTAGTGACTTACTGTATTATAAACGAAATTAATCATGAACTTGTAAGTTAAGCATGCTCTTAAAAAACCCCTAAGCAAGCAGTATTTTTAACCGACTTCAAAAAGGAGGAGGTTCTCAATTCGTCGGAACATTTTTTATTCCTGTATGTTCCCCGATTACTCGAAGATGGCTGGAGCGATTTGAATTATTCTTTTTTTTTGTTTGAAAGGGTATACTTCCCAGGTGGTCCCTTAATCATCAAGTCGGGATCTGATGATGGGATCCTGGAGAAATCGAGAGAACCCTAGGTACACTTGATATGATTTGGGCAGTTTTTGGAAGAGTACTTTCTTAAAGCGGTGCCATTTCAATTTGGTGAAGATCTGATGAAGAACTTCGGAGATAGGCAACTCCTCATTAAATGATAGCAAATGGACTGGAATGGCTGAAATCTCATGTCTATCTCTTTTGTTTAAACCAGTTCATAACATAACATCATGCCGCTACGCTATGAAGGGTTAAGCACAAGTATACCACTAACAAGTGAAAAATAACGACATTGTTGCAAAAAAAAAAAAAAAACAATTAAATAAAGGTCATTTCACTTTTCTGTGGTTTTTGGAATCAAGTTTTATTTTTTTATGAAATTAAATTCTCTTGTCGATAGACTTTGTCAAACCTCCACGAGCACATCACTAGCTCGCGCTCAAATGCGGCGGACCGGAGCAGCGAACGCACATGCGACATTATGGCTTAATGATGTTTCGTTTTGTCAGCTGTACATTGCTTGTTCAGTGACTCAGTGAAAGACTAAGGTGGTTGTAAAAGAGCAATGTATTTAATGAAAACAATACAGTCGGACTAATACAAAAAAACAAAAATAAAGTAATACAAGTCAGATATATTTAAGGGATTGTTGTTTTTCGTGATTAAAAGACAAATATTGTAATATACTTGTACTTGCCTGTGGTAACTGATGCCATGACTTCTATAATTTTTTTCTTGGCTTCTATTTTTGCACGAAGCCACCGAACAAGACGGCATAATCGTATTTTTACGAACGCGGTTAACAACACACTAATTCGCGGTGACGGCCATTTTTTCACTAGCTGAGCGAAACGCTCCAACAGTGTTGACAGCCCGAATTTTAGAAAATTAGTAGATTATGTGCCAAATGTTGGTAGAATGTAAAAAGCAAAATTGGTAGATCTACCACCTCAATTTAGAAGACTTTTTAAGATTAAAAATGCATGAACAGTTCTTTAAATGTTTATTTTTGGAAATTATACATATTTTTATTGAACAATTTTAACTGTTCTGCGCTAGGCTGCCCGTTGTTTGCTATGAATCTTTTAGTACGAAACAATCCCTCTAGAGTTTTCGTGCAAATTCTATTTCTCTGGAAGGTTTTCATATTATTAACTGCAGAAAACAATCTCTCAACGTTGGCGCTACTATGTGGAAGTGCGAGTAATTTTCTCACGAATTCGCATAGCAGGGGAAACATTGGAGACTGGTCTCCTTTTTAAAAGTAATAAGTAATAATAATATAACCACTAAGTTTAGACAGAACAGTACCTATATTAATGTCAGTCAACTGTCAATGGGCGCGTAATGGCGTGAACGGCGAACTCTGTGGGCGAACTGTTGCTGTCGTTTTTTTTTGTGGTTTATGGCCTGCCGGTCGATTCTGTAAAATTCGAACAACAACTCGCATCTCACCTCGCTATTCACTCTCACTTCGCATTAGGTTCAAAATGACCTTGATTATGCATTCTGTAAGCGTCACCTGACCTAGCCACTTGCGAAGTGAAGTGACCTCTGACCTCCGGATCGAGTATGATGGCACTAGTGACTTCCATACTAAACAAAATGTTAATTTTATCGATTTTAGTTTTTTGACAAAATTGTTGAGTTTTTAGCACACAATTTTGACTAAAATGATGTCTCCATTAAAATTTCTTGTTTTATGGAATTTGAGGCAGCTGCAGTTGCTGCTGTTTGACTGGTAGAGAATGCCATTGGCTTAAGTCCGCCTCTGTACTTTGTGCTTGAAGTGTTAAATAAATAAATAAATAAAACGTAAAAAACTCTAAATTCCTTTCATGAATATTTACACATCCCGAACGAAAAAAATTATGTCAGTGTCATCAGACAGGCAATATTTTGACAGTGAGTTGCATTAGCTACTAATCTAATCTGTGGTTGTTGTTGTTGCATTGTTGTTTGTTTGTTTTGATCGTTCCGTGCCGAAAATAATTGTAAAATAATCATAAAGTAAGTTTATAGTTGTGGTTGTGAAGTTTAAAAACGATATTAATCAAAATAGTATTATGTTTTCTAATACAACAATAATGTTTCAGTCTAAATGAGACACGTTCCTCTCATCCATCGGCTCAAGTTGAAACTCTGGTAGAGTTTATGGAAAGAAACCTTGGCATGGCGTAGGGTTTCTTGAGAACACAAAATGTCAGGTAGCGAAGTCAACGCCAGTGGGACGAACCAGCCGTGCGCCTAAATAGTATAGGTGGCATAATTAAAAGTTACCAAAACTGGACCAAGGTTAGCATCGCATTTTTTACTACAATGTTAGTTAGAACCACATGTGACGTAACATTACTCAAAGTAAACCACATAACATTCTTCAAAGCAAACCACAATGATCAACAAATCTTGGTTTGAAGTGTGTTCCTTGATTTCATAAATTTTATCTTTTTGTCTGTTAATTTTACTCAATCAATTAAGTACTAATAATAATACGAAAATGGAGTTTATTTAATGTAGTTTGAAGGTTGGTTCTGACTTCTGTGCCAACCTTCAAACTATATTAAATAAACTTGTACAAAATAACTATCAAAACTTTATTTTTCAAACAAATGACAACGAAAAACTGCTATTTAAGATTATAATCCCCCAAATTTTGTGTTCTTTTTTCAGCATCACATCACACATTTTCAGTTGCTGCCCCTCCACCATCACAACGGCGAGCGGAATTCCCCACCACTACTGAGATATTCCTGAGGGTGGAAGAACAGCAGCTGGAGATACAGCAACTAAATGCACAAATCCTGCAGTCCTTTCTGGAAAGGAGTGCGGAAAGACAAAGAGCCATGGAAGGAGTGCAGAGACAGGATTTTGGTTGAAGCTATGGCTGCCGTGGGAAAGGGCTGCAAGCATTGGCACAGGCCAACAATAGAGATAGAATGTTGTTATTCAAATTAATTATAATAAATAAAAAACTATTAAACGGGTAATAGATCGGTTTTATTGTTTTTTTTTTCCTATATTGTCCATTGATTAATTTGATTTGGTTTGATAAATGATGTTTGTTTTGTAAGTAGGTTTAAACAAACACTTTAACATGTCACTTTTTTTAAACTACCTCTTCTAGTCTCTCTTCTGAAATTGTCACTGCGGGCATTCCTGCATGATTTCTCATGTTGTGGAAAACACAACATGAAATAACTATACGAGTCTGGATGATAATTGAGCGCTCTGTGTCAGTGTGCACTAACAAGCTCCTAAATCGTCCTTTTATGAGACCAATTGTGCTCTACTGAATTGCAAGCAGTTAAATGGCGGTCATTGTATAAAGCTTCAGGGGAATTATCTTCATCACCACCACCATGTAGCACCACTAATTGGTGTCATAAGGTTGGAACGCTGAGCATAACGAAAAAAGTATGGAACACTATGGTTATTACATGCATAATAATATTATCATTGGGTCCTTTTTTTTTTTTTTTTTTTTTTTAAGGATGGGAAATCATCAAATGACCCCCCCCACTCTGGGCGGAGCGGGAGGGAGTGTCAGACTCTTACTGACTAAAAACCATCCATGTTCCTTCCTCGCCTTTTACGTTCCGGGGCCGCGGTATCTCTTTCGAACAGGCCCGCAACCCCGGCAGGCTTCGGCCCTTGCGGGCCCCTCTCCTTTTGCTGACATCTCTTTGAGGCGCGCGTGGAACACGAACGCGCCGTCGACACGGCCTGTCGTCGTCGTTAGACGGCCGGACGGCTAGCTAGCCCATAGCCAGCCGTCCACAGGCCCGCATCTACGGTGGCCGGTAGCCACCACGTGGCCCCCGACGCCCGTTGCGTCTCCCGCGGCGGCCGGGAAGAGAGGATCTCTCCCTATCTCGTTCCGCCACCTCCTTCGCTAGCATGACTGCTTCGCAGAAGGAGGCGACGGCTTCCCATTCCGTCTCGCTCCGGACCATGGATTGAACCAGGGCCGGACGTGAGAGGTCGCCGCCGCCGATCGCCGCCACGAGGACACGGCGGAGCTCCGCCCACGCAGGGCAGACTTCCACCGTGTGCTCCACCGTGTCCTCCGGTCGATCCTCGCAGTGGAGACACCCGGGCGATTCCTCCCGCCCGATTCGGTGCAGGTACCTCCCGAAACATCCGTGTCCGGTGAGGACCTGCGTCAGGCGGAAGGTGAGGACGCCGTGGCGCCTCTCCAGCCACTCCTCAAAGAGGGGACTTACCGCCACTATCGTGGCGTGCCCTATTATCATTGGGTCCTTAGAATAACATGAAAACATAGCTAGCAGGGAAACAACCTTAAATGGGAATACTCCCTATTGTGGAGTGTTTTCATGTTTTCAATGGTAAATTGTGTTGGTGAGCTTGGTTACAAATCTATCAGCTAATTGTGTAAATACTTATAAAGTTACTTGAGACCTACTTAAGTATTAAAAATGAAGCACTTACTTTTACACGAGTTGAAAGTCCTTTGCCTCGACGTTTTGTGGGTTTTATCAGAGGCAGTAACTCATACTCTAGTTGGTCAATTAGTTCCTTTGACAATCTATATACGCAATATAGATAAACTTCTAATTTGGTTAGATTGTCAACGTTTTTCTAGTTTATCCAAAGCATGAGCCTCTAATAATAAAGATTTCAAAAAAACATTCTTATATTAACATATAATATAACATTAATTTAACATTCTATATTGTAATATAACGTGTTTGACAATTTTACGGTGACATATTTATATATTTAATTTAGAACACAAATAGTAAATATGAGTTATAACTAATCATGCTTATCTACGATATTGAAATTATAAACACTACCTATTTGAATATTAAAAAAATGTTATATAGAAAGACGTAGATCGCTTTTCTTCTTCTATACTTATAATAAATCTGTAGAGAGGTCAATTCTGTACATGAAATATATTTACAAAATAACTATCGGGGGGTGATTAGTGATCGATACTGATGCCAAAAATGCAATCAGTAAAATTTTTGTCTGTCTGTCTGTCTGTCTGTCTGTATGTTATTTATAGAAAAAAAAAACTACTCGACGGATTTTAACGAAACTTGGTACAATTATTCTACATACTCCTGAGCAGGTAATAGTATACTTTTCATCACGCTACCATTAATAGGAGCAGAGCAGTGAAAGGAAATGTTGGGAAAACGGGAGAAGTTACTTGGTTTTTTTAGCTTCCGTCGCGTGTGCAGCCTTAATGGTTAAAGCTACATAGAAATCATGTATAACGGAAATATTCCACATAAAATTATATAAAAATATCCCAAGACAGCATATGTCTATCTTTTATAGTTGACTCACAATAACACGTGTAACTCCCGATAGCTTAGCAGTTCGGAGATTTGTAATTATTATATTTGTTTACTCTTACGTTTATAATATTCTCACTCAACCCCAATTTTGAAACTTCACGCGGGCGAAGCCGCTGGCAGAAGCTAGTCCGAAATAAAATAAAACATTCACCTCTGACTCTAAAGTCAGACGTGAATGTTTTTTTTTAATTATGCAATGAGCCAATTTGGACTAATACACAAGCGTTTGAAATACACTGGATTTTGAACCTAATCATAGTGCGAAAAGAACCAGTTTTCGAGGAAGTGTATTGAAAACATTATACTAGTGCAAAAAAAATAAACAGTTAAAAATAAGACTCTGTGTAACATTTATTTGAATCATTTATAAATCTTTTAAACTCTCTTATCAGTCTTATATGTCTTTGTACCAATTTTATAATTTACTGTCAAACACGTTAGATTATAAAATATCTAGAGAGATAGTCAACTCTCGAAATATTGTCAAACGTTACTGCTTACAATAAAACGCATTATTTTTCGTGAAATGCATGCGATGGTAGTCAACTCACGCGGTGTGGAGGGATGGAGTCCCCCTTGCCCAGTGGTACCACTCTCATGAAAAGATTATAGCAGAAGCCCCTGTCGTAAGCTATAGTAGCTGTCAGTTATGATCACAATAACGGTCATTGCCCTTTCCCTAATATCTTTGTACGAACAAAAACAAATAAACCATGTACCTATCGTTTATCATTAGAAAAAATTTTGAAGATCACGATAGATGACGACTCAAGACTTAAACAGGCTTATATTTAGTTTTCAAAGCTAAGAACTTGAATAAATGTAGGTGGGTCAATGACCGATATTCCGACCTTTTTTTTATTTATTTTTAGGATGGGAAATCATCAAATCACTTCTCCCGCTCTGGGCGGAGCGGGAGGGAGTGTCAGACTCTTACTGACTAAAACCCATCCATTTTCCATCCTCGCCCTTTACGTTCCGGGGCCGCGGTATCTCTTTCGAACAGGCCCGCAACCCCGGCAGATCGATATACCGACCTTAACTGATAACTTTAAATTGTTGACTTACCGGACTTTGAAATGATGTGCAAGGCATGTCCACGGCGCCGATGTCCGGGTCAACATCGACCAGCCCCTGAAACAATAATAATAATATAAATATAATAATAATATTTCGCTTGACATCTATACTAATATTATAAAGCAGAAGAGTTTGTTTGTTTGTTTGGTTGAACGCGCTAATCTCAGGATCTACTGGTTCGAATTGAAAAAATCTTTTTGTGTTGGATAGTCCATTTATCGAGGAAGGCTTTAGGCTATATAACATCACGCACCAACCGTTAGGAGCGGAACAGGAATGAAAAATGTTGCAAAAACGGGGATTTATTTCCTTTCGTTTTATTTATTTATTTAACCCTAGATCACTAACCTTCGTCAAAACGACGACGTGGACTCGAAAAAAGTGGTATAAATTTTGAGTGCGTCGTCGTACGCATTCTAGATTCCGGCTAATCTCTGTTGACCCGCAGCTCGCGCAGCGTACGGGTGTGTTTTTTGTGTAGGGGCCCTGTGTACGCCGTTTCAGCCACCATGAGTCGTCGAATCGACGATGGTTAGTATTAACGTTATTCTTGCAGAGTTATTTTTAATTCTTTTTTGGTGTTATAGTTATTTCGGTGTTTTGTAAACTTTGTACTTAATTTGCCTACATTAAAATGAGAACCTAAATTATTTTTATTTGAATATATTTTTATTTTAGATGCGATTCATAAGCATATCATTAGATGATAGTGACAAAGAAAACTGCACTAAAAGTGAGAAAGAAGACCACCTTGAGGCTAATCCGGCTTATGAAATAGATGGTGAGGAAGATATTTTTCTGTGACACAATAACCACCTTCAACTGAATACATCCAAGCAAGTAGATCTTCATCAATTGAAGACCCGTTACCTAGTACTTCAGGTCAGCCAAACGAATTAATGATTACACCAAAGAGTAATATTTTTCGCAATAAAACAAACACAAATGGTCATCAGTGAACACACACATGCAAAATAGATTACAAATTCCGACACTTCAAACAGGGCTGCGGGACTCACACGGGATAACAGCGATTTTGAATATGCCAGGAACCAGTAGTTCTACTTCTACACATGAGACTGATCAAAAAGAAGATGCAGTTAGTCTTCGTATCGCCAAAAAAAGAAAAAAATGTTAATTTGCCCCTGCGCAAGGTGAAGAATGACAAAGAGTTATTGTACCAAGTGCAACAAATCCTTGTGTGGCGAACACAAACTTGACATTTGTCACAAATGTATTAATTGATGGTTTTTTTCTAAAATATTTATTTATTTTGTTGATTTTATTACTTAATTTTAATATGTTAACATTTTTAAAGTGTTTGTTTTTTTAGTTAATAAGATTTAAGCATTTACAAAAAACTAAAATGTTTAAATGAGTAATAACTCTGAGCTCAATTTAAAGTAATTAAAATATGATATTAGTAAATAAAAAACCTTAAAACATGTTAATAAATGATTATTGTAATAAATAAGTAAAACACATATAAATATTTTATTCCATAAACCCTTAGAAGCCTCCCTTTTATACGACGTAGCCGAAACGACGAAGGTTAGTAACAAGCGTTGTAAAATAAGGTTAGTGATCTAGGGTTAAACTTTATGCACTTAATGTACAAAGGCGGACTTAATGCCGCAGACTTTGGCAAATAGGCGACATAAAGGTCATCTCCTGAAAATTTCTTGATAGTTTTCTTGTTTTTCGAGGCCGGTTTTCAAAATAAATGTAATACAATTGTCCTGCAAATTACAGAACCAACATTGTTGTCTAATTAGCTTTCTCAAATTGTACCACAATAACCTGTTTTAGTAAGTGAATGACCAGAAAATAACGATTGTTCATGAGAAGGTAGTATTTTAATAAAACTGGGTAGTACAGGTTTTCCGATGTACTTACGTCTTCATTATTACAGATTTTCTTGTTACCGCAATGTGATGTTAGCTGTTTGACGTAATGCGAAGTCTGTCTCTGTTGGGAATCGCACCCAACAGACACGCAGACGGCACGCGCAGGCGACGTGACCGACCTGCGTAGCAAACGAGCGGAGGTGTGGCGCGGGGAGCCTGCTCGGCCGGCGCAGGCACTCGCTTTCTCGGAGCCCACCGCGACGGACGATACTCTCAAAACGATTATTAATATACATATACAGGGTGTAAGGGAAACGCTTCCGAAAACGAAGACAGGTGATAAGGCTAGTGATTCTCGATACGATGCCATCAAAAAATCAGTTTTTTTTTATTTACAATTTTACCTATTTTTTTTATCATTTTTCATACACTATGCTGTGGGAACAGTTAAATGAAACCATTACTTGCGATTAAACAATTTTTTTTTCTTAAAAACTCTAACAAGCAAGGTATTCGTAAATAAATATCAGCTGACGCTCGCGCATGACCTCGGGTTCAAAGACCGCGCGCGGTCGCCGACAGCCGCGCAGCCGACGCGATGCGACGTGCGACGCGACAGCTGACTATGTAGTGCGCTCCTAAACTACTAACCTTTACTCGATCGCTTGAAGCAAATGTCTTTTCAGTTCACTTCTACCTAGTAGTGGCATATCTGCTTTCGGGTTCCATGCGTGCAAGGATCGTAATGATTTTCCCGTTGAACAGGGTTACAATTTTATTTTGATCTGAAGATTCGCAAATTTACAAGTCAGAAAAATCCAGTTTACTTTGCTTAACCTTGAGGCCCATAACGTAAGTACCTACTTAGCTACCTACTCACTACTGTGATTGGGAAAGAAACGTTTAAAAAGTTGATTATGTGCAAAGACATTAAGTTTACAAGAAACTGTTAATTCCGTCACTAAAATTTTGCATAGCAACAAAACTAAAATGTTTACCAACCTACATCCCGACATTATCTCTAGACCTGGCGTCGATGACTTCATATCGGCAAACTTAACAATAAATATCGAAACAAAAACTTTTTGCACAAAAAATACAACCGACTTCAATTAAAAAAAAAAACACCTTAAAAACTAACTTCCTCATTAACAGTACGTTTATCCACACATCGAACCCTTTTCAATGAGCCTAAACACGATATTTCTGCTGTTAGTTGTCGAGGAGTTAGGTACTCTGCTGACTATCCTGACTGCAGCATCAGGTTATGACTTGATGATCATGAGACCAAATATGGCAAATACCCTATCGAACAACAAAACAATTTACTAAATAAACAGTCCTTGCCTATTCGAGTAACTTCTTACTGTCAAGGAGTTGTACCTTCCATCATCAGCCACGCCACCTGAGATGGTGACAACCATACGCGAATACACAAGATACTTCATAAAATATGCGAAAAACAATAAGTGAGCTTATAAAATTTGAGGGTTGCCCTCGATTTCTCTAAGATTCCATCATCAGATCCTAACTTGGTGACAGTGGGACCACCTCAGAACTATCTACTTTCTAACAAAAAAAGAATTTTGAAAATCTGTCGACAATCGGCTGAGTATAAAAAAATTGAATACAAAAAAAAAACAATCAGCCGAACATGGTACCCCCTCCTTTTTGTGAAGTCGGTAAAAATAACGAGTTGCGTTTAAGCAACGAAGAGGCTCACCGTACTGACGCGACGAATGGATGGAAGCGAGATGGGTATCGTATTCCAGTGAGGTACAGAGATAGTGTGATCGTGTTGTAGCTGTCTGCACTCTGCACGACTAATAAGACAAAACTCATTGGTATAGGCCGAAGTTTGAACCCGGGCCACCAAGTTTGAGAGAGATGCGTTGCGTCGACTACCTACGCCGCTACTGCTGCGCGGCGGCGGCGGCGCCTTGGCGGCGCTTTACAAAGTATCCTTTGTAAGCGCCGCCAAAATAAATAAAAAGAAACATTACAGAGGCGTCAACAGTTATAAATTGATGCACTATGTCGTGCATTTAATAACAGTTTTGTATTATGTCGATAATCGATAGTAAATGAAATAAATTAAAAGATCGTCGACATCAGCTGTGATTGACTAAAAAAATTTCATCGCATGTACAGTTTAAAGCAACCAGCGCGCGTGAATCAATTGAATTTGAACTTTATGTCAATGTAATTAAAGTCACACGATGCGCGTTTGTTTATTGCAAGAACTGGATCCTTCATTTAGTAAGTAAACCAATTTAAATCTAAGAAACCGGTTAAATCTTATTTAAAAGTTAGAAAATGAAAACAGTTTGTAATAGCATAAGTACAATTTCTTAACAATTAAAATGAATATTTTAACATTTTCGCCTCTGTAAATTGTTGGTCTTTGCACATCGCAACGCGGCACGTGCGGCGGTAACGTTTGTCGGTAGATCAAACGACTGCGGCTCGTCGTATGATCTTCATAGTACTTCTTTAGTAAATAATAGTAATCTAGTCAGTTCCTTTCCGACTCGGTTCGTGAGCTAACGTACGTTACGTTTATCCGATCGATATTGAATCGTATTTAATTATTGTTTTGTTAGTTTTAAATTTGTGTTTAGTTATTATTGTTACGTTTTTAGTGCTGTTTTATTCTTTTTAGTTATTATTTTTTGTTGTTTTAAACAATGCCTCAGGCATACGTGTACAGTGCTCGTGAATACGGCAACATGTTGATGTGTTTAGGAGAAGCCCTTGGGAATGCATCTCTAGTGTTGAGAATTTATCGAAACCGATTTCCAAACGTCCGGCATCCGTCTGATTCTCGCATGATAACGGCAGCTTTTCAGCGAGTCTTAGAAAATCGACCGATTGCTCCGATGGCGGCAGGTGGTGGACAACAAGTGAATGTTCAGACTGAGGAGCGTATTTTAAATGTGATTCGCCAAAATCCACGCCTAGGCACACGAAATGCGGCGAAATTATTGCGGCGACGGGGTTTACCGACAGTTTCTCACTGGACAGTTCATAAAGTCTTCCGCCGGAACAGAATGCGGCCCTACAAAATACACAAAGTACAAGCTTTGCTGCCCAATGATCGCATTCGTCGTCGTGCGTACTGTCGTTGGCTGCTAGATCAACAACAGCGTGCGCCTGGCTTCATTGAGCACATTATCTGGACGGACGAGTCCACATTCACGAGAAACGGGATGTGGAACAGGAGGAATGCCCATGTATGGTCAGACGTGAACCCGTACGCCACTCAAGAAACCGGCCATCAGACCAGATGGTCCGTCAACGTATGGGCTGGTGTTTTTAATGGACAAATTTTAGGACCAGTGTTTCTACCGCAGCGCCTCAATGGATCAGCATATCTTAATTTTATAAATGAACGTTTAGATGATATGCTAGACAATGTGTCGCTGGCTGAATTTCGTCGAGCATGGTTCCAGCACGATGGCGCTCCACCGCATGTTACGCGTCCCGTCCGCGAGCGTCTCACTGAACTTTTTAATGACCGCTGGATGGGAAGGCTGGGGCCGCACGCCTGGCCGGCTCGTTCACCCGACTTAACGCCACTGGACTTCTTTTTGTGGGGGTATGTGAAAGAAAGAGTGTTTGATCGGGAATGTGACAGTGCTGATGAAATGCGGGGCAGAATAGTGAGCGTTTTTAATAAACTACGAGAAGAATGTGTTGAGGATCCAACACTAATGCCTCGTGTTCACGGGTCGACACAGCAACGGGCCCGGCTTTGTATTGAAATGGATGGAGCCCAGTTCGAGCCAAACCTCATAAGGTCGCAAAGGATTTAGACAGGTACGTAAAATGCCTCTGTCAGCTTTTTACAATGGACTACAATTGCGATTAAAATTCATAATTTTATGAAGGGTTGTAGGGGGCGGCGGCCTAGGCATTTTGAAAGTGATGTTTGTAAATTCCGTATTAAATCCCGCGACTCGGCCGGAGCGCTCGGCGGCCGCGAGCGCGGGCGCTCGGCGACTGATAAGCGCGGGCGACGTTGCCTTGCGTGTCAGTGACCTCACTTTTGTACTTTCGTTTCCATTGCGTGTTTACGAAATATGAAGTTTTGAAAATAATCAATTTAAAGCGAAAGGTTATTGGTATTCGTTTGCATTTAGGTTGTATATAATCTACGTTCTGGCTTCGGAAGCGTTCTCCTTACACCCTGTATGTTTGTCCGGGACAGTTACTGTTGTAAAATCTAGTCGGCAATATACCAAGCCTTTTATATAGTCCACTACTATTTTATTTACCCCAACGAGCAAGTCGAACAGTCTGTATCATCGGAAAACCTGTACTAACCAGTTTTATTAAAATACTACCTTCTCATGACTAATCGCTGTTTTCTGATACAGCTTTTTGAACTTTTTGAATCGTTATATCTCAAAAACGGTTGCTGTTAGGGAAAAAAAAGTATGATACAATTTTATAAATAATTATTTGATCTACAATTTTGGTCAGAACTAATTTTATGATAAAACTTACCGTTTTGGTGAAAATCGTTTTCTTGACCTTTGACCTTGAATATATTTTGACGTGACAACGTCTTATAAATTGGTTTGCCGGGTGACACTTCAAGAAACTGCGTTACGCTCCGCTCACGTTATGCGCTCACAATGAGAGCGAGTGAGAGGCACGCGTCCCTTCCACTCGGGCATGGTTAGCCCGCCTAAGAGCGAGAGAGACAGACATAAAAAGTGAAAGGCACGCGTCCCTTCCACTCGAGCACAGTTAGCCCGCCTAAGAGCGAGAGAGACAGAGCGAGAGAGAGAGAGTGAGAGAGATAGGCATACACACCGGTTCATGTCTTGCGCTTCTATTTCGCTTAGGCGCCTGCATACAAGTTTACACGTTGCCAGTTAATTGTAAAACGATTGTGTAGTGATAATGTGAAGGTAGTTTCGTCCATCGCAACAATTCAAACAGCAAAGGTAAATAATTTCAGACTGATAATATAACATGATGAAATAAACTATACGAATGAATATTCACATTAAAATTATTTTACCACTCAAAACGTAAACTTGTCACGTAAAACTTTCGCCCGTATACCGACTTTACAGGCAACCAATTTTTTTCCACTCGTTGGATTCATGTGGATAATTGACAAATATAAGTGTGTGATAGGGTTTCCAACATTCATGCCAATTTTTAGCTGGGTTCGAATGCATGTAGCCTTTTTTTTTGGGATGGGAAATCATCAAATGACTTTTCCCACTCTGGGCGGAGCGGGAGGGAGTGTCAGACTCTTACTGACTAAAACCCATCCATGTTCCTTCCTCGCCCTTTATGTTCCGAGGCCGCGGTATCTCTTTCGAACAGGCCCGCAACCCCGGAATTTATGTAGCCTTGAATGGTTATTTTTTGGGTCCTGAATTTCTGATTGTTCTAAGTAAAAAATGATAAACGAGCGTGTACAAATTTCTTAATAAAGTATGCATCTTACTAATCTAATCAAGTGATCTGTTGATTCTAGTTCATACAGTATGTTATTAATTTTGATTAATAAGAGTATGAAATATACCCGTATTAATGAAAATTAATATCCGGGAATAAATAAAACCCAATAAGAGATTTTAAAACCGATTTTATAAAATATTCGGAATTATATATCGAACACACTTTCGAACCACTCTCGTTGATAACCCTTTTACTTATGACTTTTCCCAACGTTATATCAATAAAAACAAACTTACCAAAATAGGCAAAAACCTCGTTGGTTTCGCTGAACTAAATAAACGTCGCCGTCGGCGTTCTTTTAAATATTCAAAGCAATCAGGGGTGAAGTGCCTTGAACAAACAGCGCTGTATTTTGTTGGAAACCACTTTTCCCTATTAACAATCTCTATCCACTCTTCTTTTAATTTCGGATTCTTCGGAAATCTAAAAGAAAACATACAATGTCAAACACGCAGAAAAAAAAACTGAGAACCTCCTCCATTTTTTAAAGTAGGTTTAAAGTAGATAAATAACAATCCATATCTTAATTGAATAAAATTTAGTAATAAGTTTATTAAATATTTTATCGATATCGACTTCAGCCATTAAAGTAACAGCACAGATTTTTACGATAAAAATAAAGGGAAAGAAAGGGATAAAAGAATTAGAGTTTCCTAATGAAAGAAAGGGACTTTTGTAAAATATTTATATAAACGTGTGCGATTCTTCCGTGTGCTGTTCACCTTATCACAATTTTAAAATTAAAATGGTGAAAAGGTGAACAGCACACCACGGGGGTCAATTATTGACCCCTGTGGTGGCTCATAATCTGATCAAATCAAATAACATAATTTTCGCGGTGTTTACTTGCCGATGAAAAGTTATGCCATCCTTTTTGTAACTGGATGTTTTGGAATGTTTCCCACACCACTTAACCGCGCATGAAGGCATTAGGCAATTACAAATGTACGATTGTAATGTACCTAATTAAAATTACAATCGTACATTTGTAATTATTTAACGTACGTGTATACAGGTCTGACACTTGGTCATAACTAAACTGGTCAGTAGTGGCGTAGCCTATACATAGGCGACAAAATACCGATCATTTTGGAGCGTCGGGGAACTATATACCTAGTCTGTGTAAGAGCCACTTCGCGAAACAAGTAATAGAAATAGCGACTCTTTCCACTAAGCAACAAAGTGCAATTCAGTTCGCATAAGTGCTGAGAATAACGCAATATTCACCTAAACGTTGCCGCTCTCTTCTAACTCGTAACTCTGTCACTGTCTGGCGCGGCGTGACGCGCCAGGTGCGCCGCTAGGTCACACGAGTAGATAAACGGAGTTTAGCATAATCTGGACTTTTGGACTTTATTTAAAAAGTTATTTGAAGGTGGGCAAAAGTTGGTTACCTGATTTTCTTGTACGGATACTTTCTCAAACTGGTTTAAATTAATCGTTGGGAAAGCATATTCTTTTTTTAGAGCTTGAGCTTGCACATTCGTTTGGCGCCAATTTGAGGGTTGGAAAAGCATAGTCAAACAAATATTTTTTTCATCCCCCCCATCTCGGAAAGAGTAGTTTTGCTCTTCGATATCTGAGTGCAAAAGCCGTTTTTATCGTCTTGAGGGTAAAGTACATTTGAATTTAGAACATCGTATGCACTAAGTATGTGAATTCAAAACATCATTAAACCTATTTACTTCTACCACTATGATGCCGAACTGATCATATTTTTTTTTATTTGTTAAGAACTCACGACTCGGAACCTTTATCTACTTTGACTAAGAATAATTTTAACAATATGGTTACAGTATTAACGCGAAATCTTCTTCTTTAAAAATAAAATTGTTGAGTATCGTTTTTACTCTTATGTGACGTTACTGAATTAAAAATAAATAAAACGTTACTTGCTTCTGAGCGTGTCTGACACTAAAATGTGTGTGAAACAAGGTTATTTGATACCATTATATTATAATCACTTGAGTTGAGAGCGTATTAGGTCGATTTCATCAAAGAACACAACTCTCTGCCGCGGACCGGGGGACGAGGAAGAATGCGCGGCTGCTATTGGTCAGTTCAAGGTCGAGTTGCGTAGGTATGTCTGGTTAGGGATTGCACTACATGACTAAGGGAAAATAGTCGATATCGATAAAATGGATCTTAAAGTTACACAAATACTCAATAAAAATCACATAATAAAATTTAATCAAAATCAGTCAATAACAAAAAAAAAACAACGATTGTTTCTTATTGATTTTTAACATGAATTAAATATGTTTTCCGAATTAAAGTTAGGTCTTGATTGATCTCAGTAAAGAATGATAAATAAACGAATGTCATATTTCTGAATTATGCATGATGCTTAATACAATTAAATGATTTGTTGATTCTATTTCATATTGATTTAAATTAATATCTGGGAATAAGTTATACTTACCCAATTAGAGATTGTAATAACGATCTTATAAAATAGTTGCAATTATATTTCGGAGACTGCACTTTCGGAAATCTAATATAAAACATGTATGTCAAACATACAGAAGAAAACACTGAGAACCTCCCGCTATTTATCTATATCTTAAAGTAATATTATAATAAGTTCTGAATGAAATAAAAATTGTATGATGTTTAATTTTATTTTTATCGATATCAAGTTCAGCCATTAAAAAGGTAACGGCTCTGATTTTTACGATAAAAATACGAAGGGAGAGAAAGGGATAAAAGAATTAGAATTTCCTAGTGAAAGAAAGAGACTTTTACAAAAGACATAAACGCGGGTCACGTTTTCGTGTGCTGTTTCACCCTCAACCATTTTATTTAGATCCCTGCGGTGGCTCTCAATCTGATTAAATCAAAACTAATTTTCGTAGTGTTTACTTACCGATGAAAAGTTATGCCATCCTTTTTGTAACTAGAAGTCCTGGAAGTTTTTCCACACCACTTCACAGCGCATGCAGGCATTTTTATGCGTTTTAAATTATATAAACAGATCGTACTTAACAACTTATACCTAATTATTTTTCGTGCACTTAGGTCTAATACTTGGTCACAACTAAAATGGTTACTAGTACCGTCGCCTACTTATAGGTGCAAAATTACTAATAGTTTTCGTGCGTCGGGGCACTGTATGCGCAGTCAAGTGGTTTTGTAGTCTTTGTTTGATACCGTTTGATACTAATAGTGTTGTCTCTTTCTCACCAAAAAGGTTTCAAACGCGGTTCAGCCACAAATTGCAATCTTTCATTCACTTTGAACGATCCTAATGTTGCTGAGCGAATTGGACGTCGTGGTACGAGTTTGAGCGATGCAGTTTAGGAACCTAAACCACAAAACTGAAATGTCTTGCTTTTTAATCGTTTTTAATTAGGTACATCATGGTAGGCCTCCAGACTAGTTCAATCTGCGCGCAGTCCGCGTGATGTTATTGTGTGCAGCATTAGATACCTAGATTTTAGTTCAACGAAAATGTTGCAGCGTTCTTTAATAAAATGTCAAAAGTTATTTGAAAGTTTACGCCAATCGTATCTACGTTAAAATTAAAAAAAACGACGTAATTATTTTTATTTTTAAAGATTTTACTTATAGGTACGTACTTCTTTAATTTATATATTAAGTATCTTAAAAAAACCTTGTAGTACCCTGTTCTTAAAAAAAAATGATAACCTATAGGTACAGTAAAATAAAGGTAAGTACCCACTTGCTTGAAGAAGTAATACCACAGAATAGAAAACGTACTGAAGTGTCACTCCTTTGACCTTGAAGAAAGCCGACATTTTAAATAGGTACCTAAACTGGGCACGCTCGACCTAAATATTATGTCTTGCTTGACGCCACACGTTAGCGTATTCGGCGTCTTGCTGCCTCAATAGGTAGGGTTGCCGCAAGTATCAAAAGTAAAATACTACCAACATTTTTGTATTTTAATACATATAATACGTTAAAATACAAAAATGTTTATGGTGTGTATTTAAGGAGAAAGCGTCAGGGTAGCCCGCGAAATTCAAATCTTATGTTAATTATCTCATAATTATCTCATGTCTTCGCACGGAGTGACAGAGCCCTTACCAGGGCTCTCATACTATCAAATATTTACTTACCTAATGTCCGGTCGCGGAGCAGGAAGAATTTCGTACAATGACTTGTTACTACCTGTCTCTGTCACTCCCGAGTAAATATAATGAGTATCGCTCGCACAGATGCAATGGCCGCCGTCCACAGGGATTGTAAACCTTTTGAGTTTTAAGATCATTCATTCTCATAGGAAAATTTACACTATTCACTTACACGAGAATATTAATACTAGACACTTAAAAAGTACTTACTACACTAAAAACTATGCGATTAAGAGCGTATCGCAGAATTCGTAATTCATTGCTGTATTTAGTTATGCGTAAATTACACAGAAGCGGCGTAAGGCAAAGGCGCGGCGCAGGCATCTTGCCGTTTCATACAAAATGTAGGGAGACGGCACGTTTTGAATTACACACAAGCTATCATAATAAAGTCAGTGTAGGATAAAGGAAACAAGGTGATAATAACTTGTAAATATATTCAAGAGATCATTACAAGAAAGCAGACACAACAGTGACAAGAAGCCACAGCTGATGAAAGTACTTCAGAACATACTTTTCTTAAATTCAAACTTACACCATAGACTCAGACGCATCCAATAGTCAGCCTGTATAATGACTAGTGTCGGCGTATCTTTGCCTGTATGCCTTTTCTGTATAATTCACGCCTTACAAATCTGTATTGTGTTGTGTGGCATGTCTGTTAAAACACGTAATGAATATTAAAATGATCGATATTTTCAGTTGTCTTTAAGCTTCGTGGTACGGTTGCTTCTCTCATTTTTCTGTCATAGTAGTGTGTACCTAAATACCTGTGATAAAAATTAAAACAATTAAAGAATAGACTGGTAAAACTTACAAATGAAACTTCATACGGCTCATCATGGTCTAACGAAACATCTAAGCTGCGTTTCCTGTTAACAAAAACATAATACAGGGTCAAATCAAGCTCCCTAGCGAAACTTTGCAGACGTTACATGACAGACAATATTCTATTACTACCTACTAAGATTGTCAACCGAACATACTGCTTAGAATATAAAGCATAATTATCTTATTTTTCATCATGGGTCATCGTTTTCATGGTTTTCGGGGTGGCTAAAAACGAAAATGAGGTTAAAGTTTACTACGTCAAATATTAACGTGACCATATAATTATACAACATTATTTTTTGTTTATACTAAACCCGAAAAGGGGTCATTGTACTCATCATTTTGAACAACTTTTTCTATGGGACGAACCTAGAAATCGCGAAAAAAAAATCAGCTGTTCCCTACATTTTGACGAGTTATGCGAACATAAATGTAGGGAACAGCTGATTTTTTTTTCGCGATTTCACGTTTCGTCCCATAGAAAAAGTTGCTCAAAATGATGAGTACAATGACCCCTTTTCGGGTTTAGTGTAAACAAAAAATAACCCTGTATAAGGGAGTCTTATCGAACTAGGTTCAGTGTAGTGGGCTCACTAACTAAATATGTAACTGTACGTTGTTTTGCGGGCAACTCGGAGGCGGCGCGCGGTCCACTCGCTTGCGGCGCGCGGACCGCGCGCGGACGCCGAGTGGCCCGCGAGGCGAGTCGTATGGTAGCGGCAAGCGCGTTGACCACCCGCTGTAAGCTTTTTCATATGGACATTATAAAATAGTCTATGCAACACGCGATTTAGTGCTCTAATTTGAATGGCAAGTTAATTGCTGGGTTGGAGCGGTGCCGGTGCGGGTGCTTGTCAAGTGAGCCACGACCTTAAGAGGTCAAACTGGCACTGTATAGCTTGATAAAATCGTTGTGTGAAAAGTTCATGTTTTTTTATACTTACGCAGATGCAGTATTTTTTTTTGGTTTATTTCTCCGTTTTCTTGTACAAATCCGTCGTAGCACTTTATTTCTTTTATTTCCCATTGTTTTGTTCTTTAATGTTATTATCACACACGCACAAAATCACAGATCAGTTCCAAATAATAACGAAACTTATAAACTAAAAGTGTCCACACAGAAACAGTATAAAAACAAAAACAAAGTGTCAATTTTCACGAAATAACTTATTTTGACAAACGAATTTACGTAATGCTAGAGCGCCGCATGTGTAACGTGACCTACGTCTGGAAGAGTTAGCTGCAGACTGGCTGGGCGTGTCACAAACCTACCTCACTACTATCAAGCGCGCGACAGCAGTGCATCGCCGCGCCGTAAGCAAATACGGTTGAAAATGGCAATGCGTTTGATTTTAGTTGAATATCGTGTCCGCCATTCTAAGAGATATTTCGCAGTTTTCATTCATTTAAAAAAAACGCCGTTATGTTAAAATATTTTGACATAGGTACTTATGTCTTTATTTGATTGAATTTCCTATTTGATAGTGACAAAAATTTGAACAGTTATCGCTCAAAATATTGAGTATTTCGGGACAAAAAGTTTATTTGTGTTCTTTCTTGTGTTTTTTTTTTTCAAGATTCTTTTTTTGAAATATTTTTGCTGCATAAGTCTTTTATTTATACATTTGCTAACACACTGCTTTTTGGGATTGTAGTATGTAGTAATACGGCAAACGCTGCAACGAAAAAGAGGACGTTTTTACGCTGTATGTCCGTAGGAACAGCGCCTCAAAATGATAAGTACCTAAAAACACTAATTATTATTTGTAGAAAAATGTAAAAGCATCCTTGTCTTTGATGCCTATAATTGCACAGTTACGTCAGTTACACAGTCAATTAGGTTAATAGACAATGAATATTAAAATCTGTCATTTGTAATTAACAAATGAAAACAAACCATAAACAATGGTCTAATAAAACAAGCGACACATGCTTATGTCACTATTCAGTTGCCACTTTAGTAAACATTTTCAGTCACCATTTTATTTAAAATATGTAAAGCATTTAAATTGTTGTTTTCGTTTGCCTGATCACACAAAATAATTCAATTTAATCATACACCAACGTAATTGTTACTTAAAACTTCAATGTTTGATCGGATTCGCACAAGGGAATAAAGGTAGTTAGGTGGTTATTCTTTCGCACTACTGGTAACACCAAAGTCGTCAAAGTTCATGTCACACAACTGTCATGGCTGCCCTAAAATAGTGTTACATCGGACCTACTAGAACATTCGAGAAAGCCAGTGATTACAGTGTGTGTACGTTAGAAGTTCGAGAACATTTCCATTATTATTAGTTTTAAAGTTAGGTAGGTACAAACTCGCGACCTATTTATACAAAGACATTAGAATTTCGACCGTACGCCTAGGGTATAAGGTTCATATTTGTTTGTTTTGTACAAGTAGGTAATGCCAACCTTGTAAGTAGGTACCTGCTATTTTTTTGCCTACGTACCTACTTTTTTTGTTAGTGTTTTTTTTATGACCCTCTCGAATGTTCGTGGTTATTCTGGTGTATCTGTTGGCGAGTATAAATAGAGCGCTCAGGGCCGCGACCGGCAGTCTTGTTTTAGCGACACAACGAATCGAATCCAAGTGACCTACAAGTGCGATATCTAAGTGAATAGTAAACAGTAGTGTATTTGTGATTGAGTTTTGATTGTTTTGTGATTAATAAAGTTATTGTGTTGTTTAATCGGTAGTAATTAATTTATCTCATACCCAGCTCGTAACAAATTGGTGTCAGAAGTGAGAGATAAATTATGCCAATCCTACCTAAGGACGACACGGAGGGTATCCGTACCAGAAGTCAGCGACAGCAGGACATGGACCAAAGGCGGTTTGGAGATTCTCCGACACAGACACCGGGTGCTGTCCAGCCTACGTCGCAGCCAGTCGCTGGCCCATCCGGAGTTTCTCCAGCATCAGTGGCGCCAGACTTGTCAGCTTTAATGGCGTTGCTGCAGGATCAAGCTCGCCGTCAAGAGGAGCAGGCTCGCCAGTTACAGGAGCAATTGCAACGAGACAAAGAGGAGCAGGCTCGCCGTCAAGAGGAGCAGGCTCGCCGTCAAGAGGAGCAGGCTCGCCGTCAAGAGGAGCAGGCTCGCCGGTTGGAAGAGCAGTTGCAGCAAGACAAAGAGGAGCAAGCCCGCCGCCAGGAGGAGCAGGTCCGCCGCCAAGACGAACAGATGATCCTCATAAAGGATCTTCATGCAACTTTCGGCAAGGACCTGAAAGTGATGAAAGATCAGGTTCACCAGCATGAGAACCGCATCTCAGAGGCCGAAGTTAAGATTGCTGGGGTACAAAAGGCTTTGAGCGAACTGAAGACTGAAGGTGGAACTGTAGCTTCAGTGGTTGCTGCACCTTCTTCGCGTGGTTTCAAGGTTCCTCCATTCGACGGAACATCGTCGTGGTCGGCCTACAGAATCCAGTTTGAGGCCGTCATGAAGGCAAATGGATGGACCAAACCACAAGCCATGACCGCGCTCACCTTAGGCCTCCGAGACCAGGCCCTAACCATTCTCGAGGCACTCGGCAGGGATGTAACCTACGAGCAGCTGCTAGAGGCGTTGGAGTCCAGATACGGCGACGCGCACCTGGAGCACGTATTCCGTGCCAAGTTGAAGGACCGTTTTCAACGAAGTGCCGAGAACCTACAGCAGTGGGCTCTAGAAGTTGAAAAGCTCGTTCGGAAAGCCTACCAGTCTGCCCCTGCACTGATTGACGGAAATCTGGTACAGGCGTTCGTTGATGGAATACGTGACTTAGAAGTTAGAGCCGCCGTGAGACTTGGGCATCACGAGACCTTGAAGGACGCCTTGGCCCATGCCTTAGAAGTAGAGGCAGTGAGGCAAGATCACCGAACGCACCGCGTCAGGGAGGTTGTAGCATCACCTGTACGCGACCGCCCACAAGGGTATAGTCCTAGGTGCTACACTTGTGGAGAAAGGGGTCATCTTCGGTCAAGTTGTCCTAAGCGCAACATCCCGAGAGAAGATAAGCAGGGAAGGGTGGCTGAAGTGACTGCCCAGCCACAGCAGGGAAACGAGTAAATGCCAGGACTGGGGGGCGGGTGCTGGCTGGTATTGAAAGAGCCCCGAGAATCTTGATCTCGCAAGCACATGACGGGAACAGCCTGACCATCAAAGGCGAAGTCAATGGAACACCATGCAAACTGACGTTGGATACTGGAGCTTCTCACACGGTCGTCAATTCCAAACTAGCAAGTCGGTTTCTTGGGGACTACTTCAACAAACACGACCGTATACAGTTACTAACAGCTACCGGTCAGCACATTACCGTCCGAGGCAAGAAGGAGGTGGAGTTAAAATTGGGTGACAGATTTTACAAGCAGAATGTCATCGTGGCTGACATAGTGGACGATTGCATCTTGGGCTTGGACTTCATGCGGAAATATCGTTGTGAGATCGACATTGATCAAGGAGTACTGAAATGTGGTTCAGAGGAAGTCTTCATGGAAGGTGCACCGTCAGGGAAAGTGTACTGCTTGAAGAAGATTGTTCTTCCTCGCAGATCAGAAACGGTTGTGCCAATTTGTTTGCCACGGAATTCTGGAAACAAAGGTCGAAGTGTTCTGATAGAAAGGGTGAACAATGACTTCCCATGGAAGATGGCACGAACTCTGGTCAAGGCCACCAACGTCTCAGCAGTACGCATACTGAATCCAAGTGACCAGGAGCAAGTGATCAAGAAGGGCACCTTGATCGGCACTTGCGAGGAAGTAGCTTGGATGCGTCAATTGCAAGATGTCCCTACCGGAAATGAAATTCGCAGTTCAAAATTTGACGTGTCAACGCTTTTGGAAAACTGCGATTTAACTAAAGGAGAAATGGACAAGGCTAAGAAGATGTTACTTCACTACGCCAACATTTTCTCTTCGAATGATAATGACATAGGGAGAACTGGACTTGTTCAGCACCAGATTAATACAGGTAACGAGTTACCTATCCGTCAGCGACCAAGAAGACTGCCAGTTGCACGAGAGAAAGAGGTAGAAACCATGATTGAGGGAATGGTGAAGGACGGTGTTATAGAGCCTTCATCGAGTCCATGGTGTTCTCCTGTGGTCCTGGTAAAGAAAAAGGACGGCAGTATGCGCTTCTGTGTGGACTATCGACGACTGAACGACGTCACGAAAAAGGACAGCTACCCGCTGCCTAGGATCGATGACACACTGGACACGCTGACTGGTATGAAGTGGTTTACCACACTTGATCTGAAGAGTGGCTACTGGCAAGTAGAAATAGACCCCAAGGACAAGGAGAAAACTGCATTCTCAACAGGCAAAGGGCTATGGCAGTTTAAAGTTATGCCATTTGGTTTGTGCAACGCTCCTGCGACGTTTGAAAGGCTGATGGAGCAAGTACTCGCCGGATTGATTGGAGACGCATGTCTTGTCTATTTAGACGACATAATCATCGTGGGCCGTACATTTGAAGATCACCTTAAAAACCTCAACCGAGTGCTGTCGAAAATCCAAACAGCAAATCTCAAGTTAAGTCCGAAAAAGTGCTCGTTTTTCAGACGGCAAGTGAACTTCTTAGGACACATAGTTTCGGGGGAAGGTGTTCAAACAGACCCAGAAAAAGTAGTCGCCGTCAAGGATTGGCCAGTTCCGAAAGACAAGACACAGGTCAGAGCATTCCTGGGTTTGTGCTCCTACTATCGAAGATTTGTCAAGAATTTTGCCGACATTGCCAAACCTCTGCACAAACTCACTGAGGAAAAGAGGCAATTCTGTTGGGACGAGGACTGCGACGTCGCATTTCAGGAATTAAAGGAACGTCTGTGCAACACACCTATTTTGGGATATCCTGACACTGAAAATGACTTCATAGTTGACACAGATGCCAGTAATACTGGAATTGGGGGCGTGCTGTCTCAACGGAAAGGAGACCGGGAGGTTGTAATAGCTTACTTCAGCAAGTCTTTATCTAAGCCAGAAAGAAATTACTGCGTTACAAGACGGGAGCTACTCGCTGTAGTAAAGACAGTGCAGCACTTCAGTAAATATTTGCTGGGACGTAAATTCCAATTACGAACTGACCATGCTGCACTGAAGTGGCTATTACAGTTCAAGAATCCAGAGGGGCAAGTGGCGAGATGGATAGAACTACTCCAAGAGTTTGATTTCGTAATTGAGCATCGCAGTGGGAGAACTCACGGTAACGCAGACGCCTTGTCGAGAAGACCTTGTCCTGAAGACTGTAAGCATTGTGCCAGGCAAGAGACCAAGGAAGTAGTGCCCGTGAGGATGCTTAGAACGGATCTCAGCGATGAATGGAAGGAGACCCTACAGCAGGCCCAGCAAAAGGATCCGGACATCAAACCGATCTTCGAGTGGATCAAAGCTGGTGTTCCTAAACCCAAGTGGTGTGATGTGGCTGCGATGAGTTCCATCACCAAGAGTTATTGGGCGCAATGGAACAACTTGGTGATCCAGGATGGAGTCTTGTGCCGTAAATGGGAAAACGCTAGAGGGGACAGCTGTCATCTACAAATGGTTGTCCCTAAAGCTAAGGTACCGGATGTTCTACGGCTCTACCATGATGGATGTTCTGGAGGACATATGGGGGTAAAAAGGACCCTTCTAAAAATTCGAGAACGATTTTACTGGATCCACTGTCGAGATGATGTGGAGGACTGGTGTCGCAAATGTTCCAGTTGTGCGGCCGTGAAAGGACCCCATACACGCAGCAGAGGTGCATTAAAAGTGTACAACGTTGGAGCCCCTTGGGAACGGATAGCACTAGACGTTGCGGGACCATTTCCAGTAAGTGAGAGCGGAAACAAGTACTTCCTGGTGGTCATGGATTACTTTACCAAGTGGCCAGAAGTCTTCGCCATTCCTAACCAAGAAGCTACAACTGTCGCAGATAAATTAGTTCAAGAAGTATTCTGTCGTTTTGGAGTACCCTTAGAAATACACAGCGATCAAGGAAGAAATTTTGAATCGCAAGTATTTCAAGAGACTTGTCGATTGATGGGTACCCATAAAACCAGAACCACCTCTTATCACCCACAATCCGATGGAATGGTGGAACGATTCAACCAAACGTTGGAGAGATATCTGGCGAAAGTTGTGGAAAGCCGGCAAAGGGATTGGGACAAGCACATACAGCCGTTTCTTCTGTCTTACCGAAGTGCAGTCCACGAAAGTACGACTGTGACACCAGCCTTCGCGAACTTTGGAAGGGAATTACGGTTACCTGCTGATTTAATCACTGGAACTCCCCCTGATGCTCCATGTAGCGTAACAGATTACGCGAATGACTTGCGTAATAAGTTGAACGATGTTTATGAGCAAATCCGACAGTCCGGCCAACAGATGTCTGAGAAGATGAAGACCCGTTATGATCGGAAGGCAAACGGTAGGGGTTTCGACGAGGGTTCACTGGTGTGGTTGCATAACCCAGTGCGGAGCAAGGGGAAGTCTCCGAAGTTACAAGCAAAATGGGATGGACCATACCGAGTCGTGACTAGGATCAACGATGTCACCTACCGAATACAGAAGGGTCCACGAGGTGCGCCTAAAATTGTGCATGTAGACCGGTTGGCGCGATACTACGGAACTAATGATGCTCGGGACGAGCATGTCTAAGGAGGGGGCAGTGTTACATCGGACCTACTAGAACATTCGAGAAAGCCAGTGATTACAGTGTGTGTACGTTAGAAGTTCGAGAACATTTCCATTATTATTAGTTTTAAAGTTAGGTAGGTACAAACTCGCGACCTATTTATACAAAGACATTAGAATTTCGACCGTACGCCTAGGGTATAAGGTTCATATTTGTTTGTTTTGTACAAGTAGGTAATGCCAACCTTGTAAGTAGGTACCTGCTATTTTTTTGCCTACGTACCTACTTTTTTTGTTAGTGTTTTTTTTATGACCCTCTCGAATGTTCGTGGTTATTCTGGTGTATCTGTTGGCGAGTATAAATAGAGCGCTCAGGGCCGCGACCGGCAGTCTTGTTTTAGCGACACAACGAATCGAATCCAAGTGACCTACAAGTGCGATATCTAAGTGAATAGTAAACAGTAGTGTATTTGTGATTGAGTTTTGATTGTTTTGTGATTAATAAAGTTATTGTGTTGTTTAATCGGTAGTAATTAATTTATCTCATACCCAGCTCGTAACAATAGGGTTTTCTTATTTCTTATTAAAAAACTACATTATGTACGCCTGTTCCCCTCTTCAAATGAATTTATTAGTATTTTTTTCCCCAATTTTTTTCCTATTTATCCATGTAGTGTACGCTACATGGATAAACAGTGGTGGCCCAAAATCAAACATCTCCTTTGTGGACGTCTAACAAGTTTGTCTTTCGTTATATTTTTTTTCTTCGACCACTATCAAAATATTCAAAATGGTTGATTGTTCTTTTCGAAACTGTAAGACTTGAAGTTCAAAAGGAGGCGGTACAATAAGGTTTTTTTTTAACTTCCCCGATCGTATCAGTGGCCAATGAATGGCTGCGCTATTGTGGACCTAAAACAACCACTAAAAATGGTCAGTATGTAAGATTACTAATGAACATTGGCTTGTAATTTGAAGCTTGGAACCCTAGGATCCATCCTAGGGTCCTCATAGTTAAGAAATTACGAAACCAGAACTCCATATTCTACTTCCTAAATAAATAAAGAAGAATCAATCAAGCCCGTTTTTTCCATTGATCACTTTAAAAAAAGATATAAAGGAAAACGTTAGCAAAATCATCATTTTTTGGCATGTCGCGTTTACCATATTTTGATTAAATCCGTGTTACATAAATTCACCGTTAAGAATCTCTTAATTTTTAATATCAGCATTTTATAACAGTTTATTAACTATGCCTTTTCATATAATAAATATTTAAAAAAATAATTGGAAGACAGTTAAAAACCGCGCAAAACAATGTTCAAATTTTTAACGCCATTTGCGGCAACAGTGCTTGTTTAAAAAATGGCGGTGAAACGGAATGCGACCGACGTATGTGCCTACCTTGACGCGATGGTCCCCCGTCCTCCGCAGTCAGTCGGCGTGTTTCAAAGGTGACGGACGCTACGCATTTCGAGTTGTTTAATTTGATTCTACAAAACTTGTCATAGTAATCGTCATTCTAACTTTTAATCGTATCTTGAAAGTTCATGCAGGGTGAAGTCCAATTGTGAATGTCACGAAGAAACATTTGTGAAACTAGCTTACGTAGTGCTTTTGTAGTCTTTTATCTTCTATAATATTCTTAGCACGTGGAATGCTTCAGAAAAAATCATTGTTTGCAACATCATTCGCAGCAACATTGCACGAGATAACAATGACGCAAGTTGCGAATAATGATAAAGTACCTATAGGCACAACAATGACGATTGTTGCCAATAATGATTTAAATGTATACTACTACGATCTATTCGTGATTAGCTTGAATTGCTACTTCTATGTACCAATACCTAGCTACATCTACAATATAATATAATTATCTTTCTTTTTGACAGGTATATAATCAAAGGATCTGAAATTTTAGTGATCGGTTAGTGAACCGAAATTACTAGAAACTGAATGTTTTACTTCACAAGGAAATAAAACATTCAGTTACATTTAGATTTTTTTTAAATACATTTGTCTTGTCCATGTTGATTTCTCGGAAAATTACTCTTTAAAGTATGCCGAAGAAGTACAACCCTTCCATTTCGGTGGCAGCAGACAACAAGTTTCGTTACATACTGGAGTTATATATACGCACAGCTTTGATACTGGATCAGTAACCCCAACATCCATGTGCACCTTAAGCGATTGTTTGCGCCATGACGCTGCAGCTATATGGGCACATTTGCTGCCGTTAATAGACGAAGCATTAAAATTGAATCCCTTAATTGACAGTATCCACTTCTTGTCAGATTCGCCATCATCTCAATATCGAAACAAGAGTATGTTTTATATCATTACAAAAATTCATACAGATTTTCGACAGTTACATAAAATAACATGGAACTACTCAGAGACTGGACACGGAAAAGGTGCCCCAGATGGCATTGGAGGAACACTAAAGAGGACTGCATATCGAATGGTTCTGTATGGAGAAGATGTAGGAACATTTAGTCAATTCTATGATTTAATTAAAAGATATGTACAAAATCAGCAGCTTAATTATCAAAATAAAAAAAGTGGAAGAGATAGACATACTTCTTAAAAGTAACTTGGTTCCTAACAATATAAAAGCCTTCAAGGGCACCTTTTCCGTACACCAAGTCGTATGGGAAAAGTCTGAAACTAAAATGATTTTAAGAAAAATGAGTTGCTTTGATTGTTCTGCTGCTCAAATCTGTGTTCACGGATAATTATCATCTAGGGCACATAACAAATGTGGAGCCAGAACGGCAAAAGATAAAAATTTTGTCCGATATTACATTGAAAGCGGCCAACACTCAGGAATGTCAGCCGAAACCTTCGTGCTCCAAAGATACGTTTTAAGATTTTTTTTTAAAACCCTACAGAACAGTGGCTAATTATTGTTAATTCCTTATATTTTATTGTATACTAAACGACTTGTGTTAAGTTTCGTTGATTTCTTGATGTTAGTTTTAGATGATTGCATACAACTGCATAATACTGCAGGACTGATCAATGTCATTGAATTAGAATCTATAGTGTCCCTAGACTTAGCTGTATTTTTTTATAATCAATCAATCTAGCCAAAATGTGGCACAATAATTAAACTTTTGTATTTGTTAATATAATTATTTAATGCTACGTACATTATAGACCAACATTTTGAAAAAAGGGACATGAAAAATTTGATCAGAAAGTGCCTAGGCATGTTTTTGTAGTTGACTCAATGGTTGATAAATTTTTAATTGATGATTAAACGAACTTACTTGTACGTGAAGTTCGATCATAATTATACGAAGTGCTTCGTTCGAAGAGATTAGTAACCTGAAATAATAAACCTATTACTTATTTACACATGTAGTATCACTAAGGATTCACCACATAGCACTGTATTTTGAGAGATAAGAGGGTACTCATTTTTTTTTTTTTTTTTTTGCGAGGTAGTCGTGCCCTAAAACTCCGCTTGTCATTTAGTTTAGAGTATCTGTAACCAATGTACATCGTTGATATTTTTGGAATAATTTGGGTTGGGCGGGAGGGAGTTACTAATCTCTTCGAACGAAGCACTTCGTATAATTATGATCGAACTTCACGTACAAGTAAGTTCGTTTAATCATCAATTATACTCGTGCTTCGTTCTCGAGATTAGTAACCTGAAATAATAAACCTATTACTTATTTACACATGTAGACTTTGAGAGGTTTAATTCTGAAAATATCAACGCCAATATCAGAATCAATATTAAATTTTAATCACATTACCAAAATTATGTTGTTATTATAAGATAATGGTACAAGTTACAAAATAGTTATGTTTTAAATCAATTACATAGTTTCATCAAAGTTTAATCATCATCTGTATTATTAATAATAGCTCTTGCTAAGACTGACGGGTCATATTTAGTTATATTTCTCTGATAAAATTTGAAAAAAGTATCTGAATTATTAGACCAGCCAGCGGTTTTTCTGATCAGGTCAATATTTACGCCTAGCTGGTGGGCCTTAGATGTAGAGGCGTGTCTCGTGCTATGCGCCGAGAATATGGATACGTCAATCCCGCTCGCATGGAGCGTACTCTTTATCCAGCGACACAGCGTCTGTGTGGTCGCCGCTTTATGGGGCTTTTTGCATCCGATAAATAAAGTATCATCTTTACGTAACGATGAAGTTTTGTTAATGTAATCAACCAATGTCTGTGCAGGACATATTTCATTTTTCTGTGAAAAGTAAGGCAATACCAAGAGAGGTTGATTGGTTCCCTGTTTTGATGTTTTTATTAAGTCAGGTATTTTTATTATGATTTCGTTAGGTTTGATTTCAATGTTCTTTATATTAATTTTCGAAAAGGTTTGGACCCTATGGGCCGTAACAAGAGCTAATAAGGTTATACATTTTTTTGTCAATTGATCTAGCAATAATGTTTCATTAGGATAACAAGTAGCTAAGTGAGTTAGAACGCATGAGGTATCCCACGTTACATTGTATCTAGGCATGGGTGGACGTAAACGGAACACGCCTTTGAAAAACCTTATTATTCTTTCATCTTTGGAGAGACTAGGACCCAATATCAAGGATAGGGCCGATCTAAAACTATTTAAACTACTATATTTAGTACCAGCATCAAAAAACATGGTTAAAAATCTCAATACATCGGTAATCGATGTGGCATAACAATCAAGGGAATTCTGAACACAGAAATCGAACCATTTTTTATAACAAACATCGTACTGTTTGATAGAACTGTCGGCTAAAGAGGCAAGCATTATATGTTCCGACGACTCTGGGACGCTTCTTCGCGATAAGGCTCCCCTGATAAAATCCCTGCAGCCAGGGTAAGATGGTTTTGAATGTTGCCGTTGCTGGAATGATCAAAAACAATATTGAAACTGTCTGATTTAAAAATAATTAATTCCGATATTAATAAGTTTTTAAACAAGGGGAACCAAGGCTGCGTAGGCCATAAAGGTACTATTACGATGCCTTTTGCTCGATCATTCATGATTTTTTTTAAGGTTTTTAAAATAACCGGAAAAGGCGGAAATGCATAGAAATATATCTTAGACCAGCTAATTGTGAAGGCGTTAATTGCGTAAGCGTCTGGATCTCTATGCCAAGCAATGTATTTTATACATTTTCTGTTAAAACGACTCGCAAATAAATCTATGCATGGTGTGCCAAACTTTTCAAGTATCAAGGAAAACATATTTTCCGTCAAGGACCATTCTATATCAGGATGGTTGCGTCTTGATTCTTGATCTGCTATGGCATTGTCTGCAGATTTAATGTAATACGCATACACAAAAATTTTTCTGGACTCGCACCATTGCCAAATATCCTTGGCTACCTTGGTTAGGTGTGGATATTGAATTCCACCCATTCGATTGATGTAACTAATAGCGGTTGAGTTATCTACGCGTAGAAGTATTTGACAATCGTGAAAGCCCCTTGCAAATACTTTAAGTGCAAAAAAGGCAGCCAAAAGTTCCAAGTAATTTATATGTTGTTTTTGCTCTACCAGTGACCACCGGCCACACGCCGTCTCTGAGCCACACGCTGCACCCCACCCCGTAGTTGAGGCGTCAGAGAATATTTCCACAGAGTAGGTATCATCTTTGATACGGTTCTCGGGCTTTACTAAGCTTTGTAGCCACCATCTCAGGTCATCGTGCAGGTGATCTGGGATACTCATATAACGATTGTAATCGTCGTGACCTTGTAAACTAAGATACTTACAACGTTCTAATTCTTTGGTATAAAGCCAGCCGTATTCTACGGCTGGGCAAACAGAAATTAACAAACCGACTAATTTAGCAAAATCTTTGATTTTGATACGCTTTAATCTCATAAACATGTGAATCTCGTTAATAAGGCGTTGCTTCTTATCATCGGGTAAAATAATTAAGAAATTTTGGGAATCAAGAATAAAACCCAAAAATTTGCATCTCATGGAAGGTTGTAAGCAACTCTTATCATAGTTGATGATAAATCCTAAGGCTGTTAGTAATTTAATAGAAGTATGAATATTTTTTAAGCAATCGTTGTATGAATATCCAATTAAATATAGGTCATCTAAATATATGGTAGATATAAAGCCAGCCAATCTGAGCAATCCAATGACGGGTTTCATCAATTTAGTGTAAACATATGGAGCTGTGTTTAAACCGAATGGCAAGACATTAAATTCAAATAACTTATTTTCAAATTGAAAACGGAGATATTTCCTTGAGTCTGGATGGATTTTTAATAAAAAATATGCATCTTTGAGGTCACAGGTTGCCATATAACAATTTTTAGTCATTAATTTTACTGCTGTGCGTAAATCCTCTAACTTGAAATGGTCAGTTTGTATATGTTTATTTAGATTTTTTAGATTAAGTATAAACCTTTTCTTGCCATTTGGTTTAGGTACAAGAAAAATACTAGATATAAATTGATTGGCGCACGGAGCGCATTCGGATATAGCTCCAATTGTCATAAGACTATCAATAATTTTGTGAAAATCATTCATTTCAGTTTGTGTCAAAACAGGAACAGAAGGTACATTTTCCTGTGAGACTTTTTTAGAAAATTGTATCTTATATCCTTCAATCCAGGATAGAACAGTTTTGTCTCGTGTTAGGTGAGACCATTGTCTTGCAAATGACGCTAAACGACCAGCATATTGTACCTCATTTACTGGCGGCGGGTCGGCCGCGGCTGATAGCGCGATGTCCTCGACCAGCTGGCGTGCGGCGGCGGCGGTGGCCGGCTCGCCGGCGGCGCGGGCGGCGGTGGCGCCCTCGCTCCAACAGGCGGGAAAGGCTGGCGGCTCCTCTGTGGCCCCGACTGCCTGCGAGTCGAAGGGGGAGCCTTCCAGTTTAAACCACGCGATGTGGATGGCTGAGGTTGAGTGGTCTTCCTATTTCTATCGTAAGCGACTTTTATATCGGCACCTGACTTCGTCACAGCTTTGGCAGTCTTCAAGGTTTCAGCCAGGGTCTCTCCAAAAAGATACTTGTCTATTTTTGTCTGCATCAAATGGTCGTTAATGTCTTTCTTTAAAGACGACAAGGCAAAGTAGCGCCTTTTAACTGAGTCTGAGTGTAACGTGTCGCACATTAACTTTGCCGCATCCATAAGTTGTTTCAAAAAGGCCGGGTCTTTGTCCTTTTCTTGCATTTTGCTAGTAATGACGTCACTCAAACAGGCCAAAGCAGTACTAACCTGTTTTTGCCTGTTTTCTATTCCCTTGTCGCGTTTCACGCTTGCTTCGGGCAAGGCTGCCTTTATTTCGGGATTGAGTATCGGTGGAATTATTCTAGGGCAGTTGGCTGGTGTCAAGTGCTTTTTCCCTAATTCCTTCCGTACGTCGTTCTCCAGTCCATTGACAATCAAATGTTCTAGGCGGTTGGCTAGGCCACCGTGAATATCTTTGCCATATTCGGTGGTTTGTGTGGGATCATCACCTAGTATATCGATAAAGTCATCATCGGGCGTAATTGGTACCTCGTTGGCTGCAACAGCGATTGCGCACGGCTCAGCGACCGGGCGAGGCTCAGCGGCTTGCGGGGGAGGTAGCGGGGGACGCACATGTAACAGCGGGCTTGGATGTGACACCAGCGGCGGCGGCGGCGACGATAGCGCCCGTGGTTGCGGCGCGGGGGGCGGCTCAAGGGGTGGCGCGGGGGACGGCGCAGCGGTAGGCGTGCGGCGGGAATGCGCGTGCGACTCCGTTGTCTCATCTGACGAGACGGCCCGTATAACTGATGCCAGTCTAGGTCTTGATATGTTGCAGTCATAGTCCGAGAAGATGTCCATTGAGTTTTCCGCTGCTGCAAGTCAAAGAGAAAAGGTTGCAATTCCAGTGAATTGAACGTCTTTCCTTAACTGAATGGTAGATGTCACAATTCCATTGAATTGAACGCACCATAGATAACGAGATAAACAGCCCTATGTACTGTTCGAGTTCGAATAAAAAGTAGGTAGGTATGAGTCAAATTCCCGTGAATTCAACGAACCTTTGTTTATGTATTGCACGCCCCCGACATTTATTTAGTAGCAATAACAGATAACATACCTTCATAGTTATGCGCAGATAGCTCGGAGTCCTCTCGGGATGAAGGCGATACTGAAGAACGTTGTCGCTTGACACGTTTTAATTTTCTTTCCAGTTTACGCAACTTCTTGGTTAAAATGTCGATGTCAATATCACGTTTCCTCTTCGGCATGTTGGTTTTGTTATAAAACACTAGAAAAACACTAGCTAAACACTAGAAAAACACTTTTAGTCCGTACTGATTATAAAGAAATGTGTTGTGGTGAAGCACTGTAACGTGAATGACAAGCGGAGTTTTAGGGCACGACTACCTCGCAAAAAAAAAAAAAAAAAAATGAGTACCCTCTTATCTCTCAAAATACAGTGCTATGTGGTGAATCCTTAGTGATACTACATGTGTAAATAAGTAATAGGTTTATTATTTCAGGTTACTAATCTCGAGAACGAAGCACGAGTATAATGAAAATGTTATGTTTGACTGTCAACTTTTTTGCAAGAAAAAAGAGGTAGGATAAGAAAGTAAGTATATTGTTTTGAAATTATGTTTAATAAGAAATTTAATAATAGTAATTAAAGTTTAAGATCTATATCAAGACTGAATCAGAGAAAATCATATAACTGTAAGAGTTTCTATTCTAGGTTTTATATTAAAAATAAATAGAATCAATAATATTGTTGTTAAAAATAAAGCAAGGTGATTTATATATTTCGTATTTTATTTTCGTAATAATATACATATAAAATATTGACAGTCTTATTTGAATTTATGATACAGGTCATTGTCAGCAACAATTTGTCATTATTTTCCACAATATCATCATTATCCTCAAGAATCGTCATGACTGGCAACACAACGATTTTTATAATTTTAAATAATTCGAAAAATACTGTACTTTTCGGAGTGCCTTTTATTTTAAATTACATAATTTTCACTACATACTAATCCAGCGTCAGAAATAAGTTGCGGCACAAGGTTTTAAAATCACAAGTTTTTTTTGTTCAGAATATTATTTTGGGGAGAACTAGCCATGGACACATGATTCTTTTTGTCACCGAAAACCTACAATGCGGGTAGAGCTATGGGCAAAAGTTTGTAGGAATTTAATAATTAGATCAATGTTATACTAGATTGAATTTCCCCTGACTTGACATGAGAACCATTGACAGCGGTGATGACGTAGACTTGTGTCACCCACGTGACTTTTGTGTCACGGAATGCTATACCTGGCGAAGTATTGTACCATGTCTTTAAAATGGTTTTAACAATGGTCTAATGCCTTTAACCTATAAGCTACCTAGATTCCTCTTTGTTGAAAATGTTCACTAAAAAGTTACAAACACCAAAAATCTGGTTGTTTTCATTTTGACTAAGTATCTTGAGTTGGCGTAGTTTGGTGACATGCCTTAGCTTGCTGTGTAAATCTTGTACATAGGGATTCCAACAGACTTCAGTTTGCGTATGAAGAGCATTGAAGATTCATCAAAATGTTTGGAACGGACAACATGTCTTTTTGGCTTTTATATCTGGTTTATCCAGGTTGTTTATGATTTCATGCCATTCTTGTGTCTGAAATATAAAAACACAGTAGGTAATGTAGTAGAGTAGGGCTTGTGGCTAAATAATAAATGACGCTCAGGTCGATCTTTAGGCTAAGCCGTGCTTGCCTAGGTTGGTCTGTAGATGGGTACCCTTACATACCGAGTTTCGTCTGACCTCGGAAAGCACGTTAAGCTGTTGGTACCGGCTTGTTCGTCTTTGGCAGTCGTTACAGGTAGTCACTTGCAGTTTCAAAACATCGTGAGTAAACTGGCATGTCCTAACCAAAATTTCGAAGACAAGGTGACATCTACCAACCTGCACTTGGCCCGCGTGGAGGATTAAAATACGCGCCTTGACGTGGAGTTGCGGACACCAGCCCGTTGTACGTTAAGGGCCTGAACTCCCGATGTGTTTTCAAAACTCATGAATGCGAAAATATAAGGGAGCGTAGGGTCAATTTTTGTTACCTTGTACAAAAATAGCATGTCTTTAACGTAATGATATTATTTGCCTATAGAATACTGACACTGCCATTTTTCAAATGGAATCCGGCAGGAATCGGGTTGTAAGAAACCTTCGCTACTGTTACAGAGTTGATTCATTTCAAAGTATTAAGCTACTTTCGGACGGGCCCCGTATCTTTATTGACGGTCTTAGAGAGTTGCCCCCTTGTCTCGTGGGGGACGGTGTTGCCACGATCAACGGAAGCACGGGAAGGATTTAAGTATATGTATTGGGTTGCCACCTTTCACGGACTGGCCTGGATAACCATTGCTTAACGCACAAGTCGCGGACAGTTCCTATCCAGTGGTGAATAAATAAAACATCTTTCTCCTAGTCTACTATCATCCACCTGTGAGCCCGGAAGGGTTGGGCAGAAGTGTTCGGGGGTATGAAGAACAGGGTGTAAAACTCTTCATCCCCCGTAGAAAAGGGAGGATCCTCCGACCAGACGAGTGTTATGTCTGGTATATACTCTTAAATCGCGGAGAATGTTGCTTGCGCGATGTAGGAATTCTGACGTATTCCGCTTGATAGTTCATCAATATTGTCATAGATGTCACTGTACTACTTTTTGTTCAATGTAGTTCAAGTACTTTTTGTAGTGCCGCTGTGTACCTAATAGTATGCCCACATTTCTTCTCCAGTTAAATTTAATACCCATGTAACAGGGAGCGAGTTTATTGCCATAACCGGGGGACTGTGGCTGCTACTGAGAAATTCCTGATGAAAAAACCCAATAACACTTAGCCCGACCCGGGAATCGGACTCAGGACCTCGTGCTCAGCAGTCACAGTCACTTCGCCCGCGACTTGTGCGCTAAAATTGTGAAAGCTCTCCTTATATGCATGATAAAATAATGTCATATACATATATGTATTGTGGTGAATAAGAAGAAAACAACTCGTATATAAGCGAGCGCTGCCTTCAGCGCCCCCCTTTCTGTTCGAGAGCTGTCAGACCGTCAACATGTCATCGTAGCGTCCGACATTTATTTTTCCCAATTTTATTTCTGTTTAGCTAATCGCTTAATTTATTTAATTAATAACTGTGGCTGTAAGATTTTTCTTTTTAAAAAGTAACTTGCCATCTAATTTACAACAGTATGTATATTCCTAGGAGGAGCTCGTGGCTAAATAATATCTAGCCGCTCGGGTCGATCTTTAGGTAAAGCCATGCTTGCCTAGGTTGATCTGTGGATGGGTGACCACCCAGGTTACATACCTAGTTTCGTCCGTGCCTCGGAAAGCACGTTAAGCTGTTGGTCCCAGCTGACATTTGTCCATCTTTGACAGTCGTTACAGGTAGTCAGTGGCCCAAAAAGTCTGACACCAGTCTTACCAAGTGGTATCGTATTTCCCATTATTAACTGGGTTGCGGAGGTCAGATAGGCTGTCGCTCCATGTAAAATACTAGTATTCAGCTGCATCCGGTTAGACTGGAAGCCGACCCCAACATAGTTGGGAAAAGGCTAGGCAGATGATGATATGTATGTATATTATAGGTAAATATTTACAATAGTAGTTTATTTTGTTTTTCGTAATATGTGTATGTGTTTGTAATATGTTTATTTGAAATAGTCACAGTTTTAATTTAAATTTTCTTGTTTGACTTTTCTACACACTCTACATTTCTTATCAGACTTTCCTCTCGCAGGTCTGCTGGATGAAAATTATTTTGAAATAAGCAGTACCTTTGTGCTCTTCTATGATAATATATTGTCCTTTTAAGTATTTTGTGTGTTCGTCCATGAATAAATAAATAAATAAAAATATAATTTATAGCTTTCTTTCAATGAAATAATTTTTAGTATTGGTTCATTAGTTCCGGATAGAGTTGCCTTCCACCCGGGTTTCCTCGGATTTGTCCTAGTTTAGAGGGCATCCGGGGAGCGTCCGGGCGGGGCTTCATTTGTAGTCCGCGCGGGCTTAAAAATTTAAAGCCTTAGCTTTCAACTGTTCTTTATTACACTGACTATGATCAAAAAATCTGGGCCTCGATTCTGCTATAAGGCTGCCTGTCCACTGAAGCGGAGCGAGGTGGCAGAGCGGAGAAATGGGAAAATTTTAACCAAAGGATAGCATACTGGAGCGAAGCTGGTATTTTATTGGTTAATATTTATCCTTTTCTCCGCTCCGCAGCGTATCTCCGCTTCAGTGGACAGGCAGCCTTACAATAGTGTCAGAGTAGTCGATCATTGATTTCATAATGATCAAGTTCTGTCAAATTTTGACAAATTTGTTAATTCTACTATCATTATGACTTTTTAATGGTCAAACACTGACACTTCATTGAAATAAATGTCATGGAATAATAATCTCGTACATGAAATCTGGCATGAATAAATGTTCGCATTTAGTAGTAGATTTCAGAAACCATTTGTATTGAGGGTTTTATAATAATGACAATACGACAATGCCATTAAAACAATTTTATTACGAGACCATTGACCGACCATTGTGAATTTAGCAGATCACGAACTTAAAGGAAAATGACAATGGGATGAGAATGGAATCGTGTTGGAGTGACGAATTTATTAAAATAGTAGAATTAGGCCCCTGTTGACATGTTCGGCTTCTAGCTTCTAAAATCTGGGGATTTCACGCGTCTTGTTTTGGCAGCCATGCCAAATTAAAATTATACAAACGTATAAAAAAACCTTTCTAAATATTAGTGAGAATATCTATCGATCGTTCTCTTTCTTTTAATTCCTTTATAAGTCGAAATAAAACAAAACCATTCAAAAATACTATTTATTTACAAAAAAATCGTAATTTAAATACAGAAAATTATCAATAAATGGCTTGACATTTTTAAGAGTTTAGAATTAACCTAGTTTGCGATTGTGTTATGGAATTAGGATATGAATTGTTAAATAGCATTGAGAATGCGAGTAGTATGTTGCGCGCAATCAAACTGTAGTATAATCAACGATGAACGACAGAATGATGTAAATCTACAAGTTAATCACTCAAAAACGCGCAGCCATTTATCAAGGAACAGCTATGGTTGTACATGGATCTTTTGTCGAGTAAATAAGGTATTTTCTTTAGTCGCTGGATAGATGGCGTTTAACTTGGTAAGTCACTGCAGGGAACAGAACGTCACATCATTTCACTTGGATGTTATTGTTGTAATCGGAAGTTTAAGCAAACTAAAGTGTCAGTCAACGAACGTATGTGATGTGACGCAATGTTTTTTTCCAAGCGTTTTGGCTTTGGCACCTAGTAACGTAGCCAGATCAACGCCATCTAGAGAGTTCTTTGAAAATATGTTCTTTTAATACTCGAAAAGAAAACTTCTCATGCATGAGAAGAGCGCCGCCATCTTGATTTTCGCCATAGATAATTTCACAAATGTTTAACAACAGCGCTCTACTGTGAATGTCATTTTAAACGCCAAAAGAACCATGCAACTAGCGCCATCTTTGTTTACTGCATAATACCACTGCTGTCATCGACGGACACAGCGTTCTTCTCCGCTTCTGCACTTAGTTTGTTGAAATGCTTCCTTCTATCTTCTTTAGAACGAGACCGTTTCTTGTGTATGTGAGCGCTTTTGGTTCTCTTTTTCTTATGGGCGTGCTTTTTGTGTTTCTTCTCGCTGTCCTCTGCTGGCTCCGAGATTTCGATCTCAACGGCTTTGCGGTGTTTTTCTACGACAGGTGCCATGTAGGTCGGTGGTGGTTCCTTCAGAGAAAAAGAAAGGGACTTTTTTAAAGATTTTGAAATAGAGACAGGAGTTTCTTCCTCATTCTTCTTTATATAAAGTTATGTTTGCGAATGGGCAGGTTGAATTGCCTAATTTTGTAAAGCTTGACGTTCAAAATGGCCTTTTAATCCTTTATTTCAAATACTTAGGATGAATGACTGCATGTAGGTACTCATTGCTAGTACAGGCTCCTTTGTACGACGAAGAATGGGCTATTACATTATGTAATCGACAACGTGGACCTAGAGCAGATTAAGACCCATGTTGGAGGGGACCAGCCTGTAGTCAGTATCAACCGAACACAAAGCCAGGCAAATGTCCGCTGTCGAGAAATTCCTGATGAAAATCCCAATTAAACGGTGCGGGCGTGGGAATCGAACCCAGCACTTTATGCTCAGCAGCAGTATTTGCGACCATTACACCAACAAGGCATTATAAGTATACCTAATTTAGAATTTTACGAAAATGAAGTAGTAGGTTACATTACAAAGTCGGAGCAGTTTTAGTTTTTGAGTTCATCGCGAGCAGACAGACGTGGCGGCAGTGGACTTTGCTTTATTATATATGTGACATTAGTAAGTAAGTAATGTTGTGTAATAATAAGTAATATTAGTAAGTATGTAAGTAAGGATTATATTATTACCTTAGGCGGCTTGGGTGGGCTTCTTCTCAAAATACTGTTGCTAGCATCACTGAAATATCCCTTCACATTAACATCTCCAATAAATAATGGTTTTTCGGTAGCAGAGTCTGTGGATCTATGGAGGTATTTGGAACCCCCTTCTAACGAAAACCTTTAACAGAAATATATGTACAAGGTCACAGTCGATCAGCTAGCGGAACTGCATCAAGACACAATCAATCTAACGTGTTTTGTTTGACATACTTGCTAGATAGATTGCAATCTAACGTGTTTGACAAATTTACGGTGCACATTATGTACAAAGGCGGACTTAATGCCTTGGGCATTTTCTATCAGTCTACCTTAGGGTGATACAAAGGAAAAAACAGTAGGTGCAAATAGGTAGGTAGGGGTATATCCATCGGCCATTACCAAATGTAGTTTTTTTTTTGGAACGGCCATTTTTGTTAGGCACTGTGGCCATATTTGTGTGGTTTGTTATGTGTCTGTGAGCTCCGCTAGTTAATTTAACCTAACTCTGTGTACTTATACATGATATTATTTGCTTTGAGTACAAAGCTTTTGGACTTTGGACTGCTGGATATAGGACTCCCCCAAGTGTTGCCGCATTGACCGGTCCCGTGCGACTCTCATTCAGCCGATTTCCGTAACCTTCACCAGGTCATCGGTCCACTAATTCCTAATTTTACTGCTAGACATAGATCTCCCCAAGTAAGCCGGGTAGTTGTAGTGTATGCAGCAGCGAAGGGACAAGTTTTGAAAGAGGTAAGCCGGACTTCATATCTTCAATACCTAAAGGGTGTAGAAAACTTTTTAACGAAGTCGAACCACCGAAAGCACTTGTTATCCCCGTCATTGCAATATCTTTTTTGTTCTACACCATACCTGGGAACCTTCTAGTACAACTAGCACAACGTATTGAGTGCGTTACATTAAATTCTACCACAAATCATGATTTATTACCCAAAAAAAATTACGTAGTTTAATGTACAGAATGCTTGCCGGCTTAGTAACGAGGTTGTTTACATCCTGTAGAATAGGTTCTGACTGTGCTACGGCAGGAATCGGGTTGTGTAGAACCTTCGCTACTGGTGTTTAATTATTATTGCTGTGTGCTAGTTGACTATGCGAAAATAATTTAAAGTAATGTATTCTTTGTCAATATTACTAACACACTATTGTATAGAATCTGGTTCTTCAAACCTAACAGACAGGTGTGTTGCTGGGAGTTTGTTCTGCCCCTTCTTCTTCAAAAAGTAGGAAGTGTCGAAGGGTCCAAAAAGTGCTGATTTTCAGTCTAACGGCCGAATACCTACTGAAACGTCACTCATTGAAGTAGGACTTTTATTTAACAAATACTCAAAAGAGACGTTTGGCCATACAAAATTTAAAGAGAGAAAATTTTGAGTAACGTTTCAGTATTCGGGGAATTTGAAATATATTACTGTTGATTTACTACCTCTTATAGTTTTCATCTTCTGCGCTTGGCCGTTTGTATTCCATATAGCCATGTTGTGTATGAGATCCATCTCCCTCGGCTGATAAGCTAAAAACAAAGGTGTATAAAAAACATTAGTGACAGATTTTCATAGACATTTTCAACCCTTTCACCCTATTACACCCGCTTAGGGGTTCAAACATTCGAAGGCATGTGACATATACCTATCCGCACTGGGCCCGCGTGATATTTTTGTCCGAACAGTCCTGTGGTTGAGAGGCCTGCGGAGCATGCGAATTTCATACAAACGTAATTCTAAACTTATATTGTCACTTACGGGATATCTTCCGTGATCATTTATTATGTTGAGCTCCCGATATTTCGAAGCTGTTGCAAGCGCCATGATCGCGGGTTCACGGAAGATAGCAAAAGAATGGCGGGCATAAAAGTAACACAAAGTTAATTACAGTCTACGGAAGATTTAGTATCAGCAATCGTTACTTAATACGGGTGACGATCTGGGTCTGAAGACCGAGAAATGTCGTAAGAGTAGTGTCAGGATTTATAACATTTCCAAAACGGCTTCGGCCTGTAGGACATCCCAACAAACAAAAACGTCATACAAGTCTTGACTTATACGACATAAAGTTGGATAGTAGTCTTATAATGATAGTGAGATGACTACTAGGTCCTTTAGACGTCTTTAATTTAACTTATTAGTCGTGCGACGAATATGTCGTAATAAGCTGGTCTTAGCAACGTTGGTAAGACTAAACTAAACGACGTTATATTAGAGTCTTAGCTAAAACGTTTGTACGACAACGCAATAGTCATAATAACGTTATAGTCCATTAAACGTTTTGAACTGACCAAATTAGGTCTTTGAAAAACTTTTATATGACATCTATGTAATGTAGCAGTTGTATAGTCGTTTTCACAGTGACGTTAATATAACGATCACTGTTTTGTTTTACAGCGGTCAATTGGAGACTCTTAAATGACTTGGTTGTTTATTTAATACTCAAATATAACCTATATACTACACGATGTCCTTTTAATGTCCTAACCTGACTTCAATCAAACTTGTAGTCGCATTTAAGTCAGGTTTTGACTTTAAAACGTCTAGGCCGCCATATTTTTCTCTCTCTCGTTAGAAATTGATCTATATCCAAATATTGAATGATCATATTTTCAGATAAAATATAGTTGAATGTTAAAATGTTTTGAAATCTGCACTGCACTTTTACTGTGAACCATATGAAAGGGTTTTAAATTTATGAGTAACCCTAATAACTAGCTGTCATGGCGTATTGCATGGTCTTGAAATAACCTTAATACGACTTTATGTCTTTACAACGTCGTAAAGAGATAAGTGTGTGACAAAAGCAACATGTCCTACATTTATAGAAATAAAAATATTTTTATTAATAAAAATATAATCATTTAAACACAAAATTGCGAGGGGGCATGAAAATCTGAAATAAAGACACATAGGTATATTATCATATAACTTTAATACCCAGTTATTAGCGAGACATATAAATACAAGTTAAATAACGCTCGCCTTTTATTTCCTTGTAATTTCTATGTCCAACAATGACTGTAGTGACGCCGAACGAAGTGCCAGTCAACCTTCCACATCGCTGGATGTCCTAGTAAGATGCCCACACTGTTCCCAAGCACGTTTTTTTAAGGGTGAAAGAGGCTTGAAGGTACATTTGGGGAGAAAACATAAGCCCCTCAATGTACCTTCTACATGCCCCACAATACCTTCTCCCCTTACTCCCGATCCACCCATTCTACCCTTTTGGAAATATCTTTCAAAATTAAAAGCTTCAACTCCGGTTTTAAAGAGAGTTCCTCGAGGCGCGCGACCTTCTGTAGCATCAAGCTTAGCGCGTTGTGTCCGCCTCGCCGCCCGAGAGAACTCTCAAAGTGCTTGGGAGCAATTACTTACCTTCCCTTTTAGAATTCTACATGTGCAAAAAGATTTGGCAAATAAGAAAACCTTGACCACTCAAATTAAAGACAACTGTAACATTTCGGCCCAAAGTTTTGACCCAAAATTTACAGCACATCTTCCCCAAAGAGGTTTACTGCATCATGTAGAATCTAAATTAGGCGAGGGTGATATCAGTGGTGCAGCTAGGATCATCTTTAGCAGCGATGTGGTTGCGCCGTACTCTCCAGAGACCCTTACAGCCCTGGAGAGCAAACATCCCGCCCCGGCTGATGACCTCACCTTCCCTGACCCCCCCATTCCGGAAACTAACACACTCCACATTACAGCTCAGCAAGTATGTGCGGCCGTCTGTTCCTTCCGGAGTGGCTCCGCTGGCGGCCTCGACGGCCTGACTCCTCAACATTTGAAGGACCTTATTTGTTCAGGCGCCGGGGAAGCTGGTGAGTCCCTTTTGAAGGAGCTGACGGCCCTCATCAATCTCATGCTCTCCGGCAGTGTGAACGATGCCGTCATCGATATTCTTTACGGGGCCAATCTTTGTGCCCTACGTAAGAAGGATGGCGGCATTCGTCCCATTGCCGTAGGTTCAACTTACCGTCGTATCGCAGCCAAAATTTGCTGCGCCTTTTACAGTGAAGAACTGGCCAGCAAATTCCAGCCCCTACAGCTTGGATTCGGGTCCAAAGGGGGCTGTGAGGCTGCGGTACACGCTCTGTCTACTTACTTGCATAATGATAAGGGTGAGGTCATCCTTAAGGTTGACATTAAAAATGCTTTTAATTCCGTAAACAGGGACACCTTGTTGGCAGAGGCTCAAAAAGAAATACCCAAAATTTACAGTTTTCTTTACCAATGCTACAGGAACCCCTCTAAATTACTCTATAAGGACAATCTTTTGGAATCAGCCGTTGGATGCCAACAGGGTGACCCTCTTGGGCCAGTTATTTTTAGTCTAGCAATAAATCCAATTATTCGACAGCTAAATTCTAAATTCAACGTATGGTACCTAGATGATGGAACTCTGGGAGGTGATGTGGACACAGTCTTAAATGATTTAACTTTTTTAAAAGAAAAATTTTGTTCCATTGGCCTAGACCTTAACCTTTCGAAGTGCGAAATTTACCTTCCAGAAACCACTGACAGACAGACTACCATTTCTAAATTTAACTCTTTGGCACCAAATATCAAAATTACCGAAAAAAATTCTCTTCACCTCCTAGGGTCACCAATATTTGACGAATCTTTTCCGTCTTTCATTGAAGAAAAAATCCAAAATTTTAATGATGTTTCGGAGAGACTTTTCAAAATTAACATTCATTCAGCCTTCACTCTTATTCGATACTGTTGTTTTGGACCAAAATTCACGTATAGCCTTCGCTCTTCTCATCTTTGGAAGCATCCACAGCTTTTAGAAAAAGTCGACCAAATTATTAGGAACACACTTACTTCAGTACTTAATGTGGCCCTGGACGACCGAGCGTGGCAGCAAGCCACACTTCCCATTCGCTTGGGTGGTCTCGGCGTCCGCAAAATTTCAAGTATAAGTTTACCAGCCTTCCTCTCCTCGGTCTACGGTACCGAGAAATTAACCAGGGATATTTTATCTTTTTCACTGGTTGATGTTCAGGTGCCGTATCTGACTGATGCGTTGAACGCTTGGAAAATGGCTGGTCCCAATACGGATTTGCCCAACAACCTGTCCTCCCAGAGTCAGTGGGACGTGCCGCTCTGCAGTATTGTACGGAATACCCTATTACATACGTCAATCAATACTGTGGAGCGTGCCCGTCTGTTGGCTGTGGGGGAATGGGAGTCGGGCTTGTGGCTTCAGGCACTTCCGTCATTCACCATTGGCACTATGATGGATGACGCATCGTTCCGGGTCGCTACGAGTCTACGCTTAGGCGCACCTTGTGTTGCTTCGCATCGTTGTCACTGCGGTGTAGCTGTCGACAGCCTCGGACATCATGGCCTGTCCTGCTACAGGAGCGCAGGTCGCATTGCACGGCACGCCAGCATCAACGACATTATCCGTCGGGCTCTTGCCAGCGCCGGCGTACCAGCGGTTTTAGAACCAAACGGCTTGGTGCGTGACGATGGCAAGAGACCGGACGGCATGACGTTGGTGCCTTGGAGCGTTGGCAGGCCTTTGGTGTGGGACGCAACTTGTGTCGACACCCTTGCGCCTTGCCATGTTGCAAGCACGGCAGGCTGTGCAGGCGCTGCTGCTGCAGCTGCTGAGATCCTCAAACGGCGCAAATACTGTAACCTTATTGGTAACTACAGCTTTGAGCCGTTTGGGGTCGAAACGCTCGGGTCATGGGGTCCGAGTGCGCGTCTCCTTTTTAAGGAAATGTGCCGCCGACTGATCGACACTTCGCGCGACCAGAGGGCTGGCTACTTCTTTGGCCAAAGAATTAGCATTGCCATTCAACGTGGCAATGCTGCCAGTCTTCTGGGCACGTTTCCCGATGACAGCGATGCGGAGGAGTATTTTGACGCCTAAGTGTCCTATTGACATTGTTGTATATATATTTTGTAAGTTCTAGTTTTATGTTTAGTTTTATTTTTGTAATTATCTGTAGTTTTAGATGTAATATGAGATTAATAAAATTTTCCTTGTAATTATTTATTTTGCACTCAAATCTCGAAACAAAAACACAAACACTAACAAAAAAAAGAATAAGTCTTACAAGTGTTGTTCCTTGACTGAAAAAAAAACGTTTTAGTCATTCAAAAACACCTGTATGACGACAATACAACAAACGAGCCGTTGTAAAGTTATGATGCGACTTTTGAGTGACGTTAACGAAGTCAGCTTGTGACTTTTGTAAGTCCATTATACGACAATTTTGGTCGTATAACTGGGGCCATTTTCGCGTTTAGTAAACGTTATTATAACGTTAGTGCGACTTAGGTATTACGATCAATGGGATTAAGATAACGTTTACTAAACTTTTGAACGACGTTAAATTGTTAGTTGGGATATTATTAATCAAATCAGATTATTGCAGTCCACAGCTAGACAAATCTCTGCCAAGCTGCGCCAGACCACCTTGGCTTCCACCTTCTGCACCCAGGCTGTTCCAGCCACCTTGCGCTGGGTCATCTAGCTGGGTGGTGCCAACCGCTAAGCTCTCGATATTTAACATGCAGACTTTTCCCAACTAACGGCTGTAAAGGTCATTTCAGCCGAAAGACGTCCCCTGCTGGACATAGGCCTCCATCAAGTGTTGCCACATTGACCGGTCACATGCGACTCGCATCCAACGGATTCTCGCAACCTTCACCAGCTCATCGGTCCACTTAGTGGTAGGTCTTCCAACGCATCGTCTTCCGGTTTGCGGTCATCACTCCAGAACTTTTCAGCCCCATCGGCCATTTATTGTGTGAGTAATGTGCCCTGCCCACTGTTACTTAAGTTTGGCAATTTTTCGGGCTATGTTGATGACCTTGGTTCTCTTGTGGATGTCTTCATTTCTGATTCGATCACACAAGGAAACCGAGCATAGCCCTCTCCATTGCCCTATGGGTGTCTTTAAGCCTTCTGATAAGGCCCACGTTATCCCTAACCAAGCCGAAAGGTATTTGTTCTCCCCGTCATTGCGATATTTTTTTGTTCTACACCATACCTTCTACCTTCTAGTTACAGAGATATTAAGGGTTGAAGTTACAACTCACCGTTTCTCAGCGCTACCTTCAGTAGTAGTTTTCACTAGTTGGACCTTGTCGCTCATCTTCTGCACAACACTTTCAATATCCCTCATTCTTGATCCAATAGCGTCGACCAGGGCCTGAAGATTGTTTGGCTTCGTGTCCCTCGCTTCTGCTGTTTCCTTCTTGGCTGGTATTTGTAGGGCTTCGTGTTTGGGCTCTCGTTGTGGTGGGAGCTGCGGTTCTTCGTTGTTGTTGTTTTCGTTGTTGTGGTGTTCCTGAAGTTAATACAAGGTTAAGTTAGAAATTCCAGATCGAACAAAAAATATACCTACTTCTTTTTTCAACAACCGCTCATTGTTGCCAGTTAAAACCCAACAACTTTAATGTGGTAAACATTTGATGAAAAAACCAATTCTTGACAATGTCTTTAAGTTGTTTTAAGTGGGTTACATTGAGTCTTAACGTAAATCGTATTTTTTAACACAAAAAAGAAATTGCCGTTTCCCAGTGGTATATTTTGCGCAGTGTAACTTTGCCTAGTGACATGGCTGTGGATGACAGTTTCGTGAAGAGTCTACTTCTAGCTCCGGCCTGACCGGATGCAGTTTAATATGAATAAGTAATATATATTTTTTGTCTTAACTATGGATTCTTTTAACGCCCACATTTTGCTAAAATCTTAATTGTTTATCACCAAGGTTTTGTAAAATTATTCGGTTTTAAAAGAGTGTCCATGGAGTATCAACCACGTTCTTCTCCATAGAGATCTACTCGGAGAATGGGCAACTACAGTACTTTCACAGTTTTTATGTCTTGTGACTGGGACTATACCTGTCTGTAGCATTTGTTTAGGTATTGTCTTTGTTTTGACAATTCAAAAGTGCCTGTAACTGGCCTACTTGAATTAAATGCTTATTGATTATAGAGCGACTGCCTATCTGACCACTACAACTGAAACCAAGTTACTGGTTTCAAATAAGTAGTGTTTATTACTTACATTTACTCGAGGTTCTATTAGATTGTCTCCCTCTTTCGGTTCATTCCACTGACCAATAGGTATTTCCGTCCACACCAATGGGCCAGGGGTGCTCTAGAAACAAAGGATATCATCATTAGTCAAGCTGGAGAACTTCTTTGAATCATCATCATTATCATCTGCCTTTTCCTAACTATGATGGATCAGCTTCAAGTCTTAACGAAGCCGAAAGGCGTTTTTTCTCCCCATCATTGCGATTTAACTTCTAGAATGTCTTAAGTTACACAGTTCGACTTAAGCTATTGTCTTACTATTGTGTCTCTAATTAAGACATTCAAAAGGTTAACTTAAGAAATATTAACCCATTTTAAACTTTTAAAACAACAATTTTATTCACCGTTAGAAAGCAACATCTATACCGAGTAACATAGGCTATAAATTATATTGATCTCATACAAATTAGGCGAGCTATCACAATTTTAGCAAACGAGGTCGCGTGCGAAGTGCTAGTAAATAAATAATTGTCCGTACCTCACGTCTATGGGACTTATGAGATGTTTTCTCGGTGACTGGATAATTATTATAGCTGTTGCCGACGAATTTCGCTTTTTCATTTTCCTTGCCTGTTACTTCCTCCTCTACTGGCTGAAACCATGATAAAGCAATTAAAAACACAAACTTCTAATAGGTAGGCCTTCATCATTTTTTGTAAAGTGTAGTGCGAATAAGTTTAAAACTTTCGATAGGGATTCATAGTCTCGGGTGATGAAACAAGCGTCGCGGATATACTCTTTCCACAAGTGACGTCGCGGTAAATCGTGGATGAATTTAATTATTAATAAATGAATTAAATTGATATATAACAGCATGCAACGGATGTTTTAATCGACTACCACTACTAGTACCCGATAATACAATGTCGCAGGTTGTTCTTTGCTTGAGCATGTACATAAGGCATCACATTTTTAGTTTTCTTCACACTGATTCATGTACGCAGCGCCATCTAGGTATGGTTTTTTTAGTGGACCATAGCCTAGAAAAAACCTCTAAAACAAAAGTTGGAAACAGGCAGGCCCATACACTTTAGGCCCATACACTTTAAAAAAAAATTGCTTGCTTTTTGCATTTCAGTTTGTTCAGTCGGGGTTTTACCCCCGAATACGGAAAGACGGTAACATCACTCAAATATTTAACAGATACTCAAAAGTGACGTTTGGGCAAACGAAAGGAGATCACCCAGCCTCTATACATTTTTGGGCTAATTTTCAAAAGTCGGCCGGACAACTAAAATAAACTTTTAACTTGCATAGAGCATAACATAATAAAGCTTTTTTATTATTGCACCAGAGTCGTGAGTCAATCGAGAAGTTATTCACCCAAAAAATATCTGAGATCACCCAGATTGGGGTAAGTTTTTATTGCTGGCCAAGTAAATTGAACGCAATAATGAAATAGAGCTTATGGATGTAAACATTTTTTGTACCACCCAAGTTTTAAATAAATAATAATGATTACTATGGTATAAATGCTACTTTTCGATTAAGACGCCAATCAAGAGAAATCGACCGGTCTCCGTGAAGCCCAAACTCATCGATGTGTTTATCCTGCCCGTCCTAAAATACTCACGTCACTCACTCGTAATCGTCACTCTTTAGCAGACCCCAAGGCGGAACTTTTGTAATAAGTTAAGTTCGAGTTGAGTTGAGCCCGTTCTAAAATACCAACTTCTGTCCTAGTCAGGTCAGAGCTACTTTTGAAAATAGCCCAGTCTGGGTGATCTCCTTTAAAGTTTAGGAGCTCAAATGTTATGCAGCCCTTACATTTTGAGTTACGTTTCAGTATGGGTATGGTAAGTTCGGGGGTAAGTCTCAAAGATAGGAATTTCTACTCACTTTTTCCGTAGAGGTAGGCAGTTCCTCGATCTCCAGGTTGACTTGTTCAACTTGTTTCTCCTTCTCTTTCTCCACATCTTCCTCAAAGTACTGGTCCGGAGTCTGCTGGAGTCGACGTTTGTTGTGTCTAGATTTTGAATGTGTACTCCTGCAACCCTCAAGTAAAGGGTGGAAAGATACCGAGTCGTTAATATAAGGTATTCTATCCCGAGCACCAATTTAAGCGCAACCATGATGTGGCTACTTTCTGTAACTTACTTACGTATAACTGTTAGTTAATATGCCTACGCCGCGGTGTTTCTCTAACAAAGTTGGCTTGAAATATCCTATCCGCGTCACCTACCTATCACTTGATTCATTGGAAAATAAAAGAAAGAATTTCTGTGACGTTTTGTTTGTAAACGGTCAGTAAGCAAAATGTCAAACAGACAGAGATATATCAGCCTACCGAAACCGAACAGTAAGGTATTGAAAAATGCCTTGACATCTTAAGAAGAAGATTGCGTTGCTGGGTGGGCTCAAGTTGGCTGTTGAATTTCCAGCGGTTGGGATAACATTGAATGTTGAAAATCCAAATGACCATCGTCGCCATAACTTTTAGCCGTTCAATTACATTGACCGACCCATAACATACCATACCGCTTGTAATTCCCGAAAGACAGCGGTGTGTTACCTATACTACACCTTAATTTTAAAAGTAATTCTTGCATTGCCGTGGCCGACTTGGAAATCTCTAAATAGCAGTGGCGAAGGTTCCACACAACTCGATTCCTGCCGGATTTGCTTTGCAAAATGGCACAGTCAGTATTCCTTAGAGTCTAAGGAATATTGACCCTAACGGCTTAGACAAATAATATTATCTCATTTAAGATAATTATGTACTTCGACTAAAAGGTCAATTGACATTAGAATGTCAATTGACCTTTCGCTAATGCTAAACAGACTTTGAACGCAAGTCGGCCGGAACAAAGACAATCTCAGAAAGACGGCTCAGGATTCATGTACGTGTGCGGCGTCTTCCTACAGACAATGGCCCACCTTCGATCTTGCTGCGCATCTGATGATTTACTTACTGCATTAGTGAGAGGGGTCCGCGTGGCTGAGTTTTGGGCTCAACAAATTAGGACTTTTTGGCGTCGAAACGCAAAAAAGAAGAAGACTTCGCACGGCCCGCATTGTTAAGAGGTTCATCTCTCTAGAGTCCTAAACGTCGGTAGCCTGGACTACTATTTGTATATATTGCTAGGTGTTGGAATATTCAGTAGTAGTAAAAGATTCAAACTCACCTCGACGATTCGGGCGACTGCGTAGTCGTCGATTTTCCCTCGTTATTTGTTGTCAGTGCGATCTGAAATCAAAAACAGTTATTAATTTGGTAAATCACCAAAAACATACTCCCTATGCTCCTATTGTGACATTTTGATTATTTTGTTTTTATTGTTTTTTTTTATCATAATTCTATAAATTTTGACATATTTTCCTATCAAATAATTTGTGTATACCTCTCGCATGATTAATATTTTTTTATTTAGCATGCAACCATATATTTGTACGCCTCTTGGCATAACATAGCGATCTCTCTTTAATTTAAGAACTGTATTCACTATGTTACACAAATAAAATTGATTTTTTATTTTTTATAAGTAACAAGCCTGGGAATTTGTTTTTAGAAGTAAGTCTCCCAAAACATCTAAGCATCTGACTGGATCGTCCCTCCGCTAAATTCGGCCATGAAGACGAAAATTATTTTAAAGGGTGTAAAAAGCTCTTAACGAAGCCAAAGGCACTCGTTCTCCCCGTCATGTCATTGCAATCATTTCTTTTGTGTTCTAGACCCTACCTGGGAAGCTTTTAACTACGAAAATATTGGGGTCCAAGTTTTTTTTTAAATACCTGTTTTTAATGTAAGAATTATTTAAAACACCCCGCCCCGACCCACACACTATTCAATCCATCCACAAGCACAATGTTTTGATTGCGTAACATTGAGTTCTACCACAAAACATGATTTTTCACCCAAAAAAAGATCTGCAATAATTTTTGCGCAGAGTTACTTAGTTTGATGTACAAAATAAGCTTGGTTAACGGCTTCCTGAAGAGTTTCTTTACACCCTAAATTATTGATTACCACGATATCCGGAGACGGCAGGGCACTCCTGGGTTCTGGTTGGTCTCCGCTCGCACTGCCAGTATTCTTGCTAGTTCGCAGTAGCACTTTGTCATGGCTTCCCTGTTCAGAGCCAGATTCGTTGTCTGTCAGCTCGTAGATCGGGCCTTGCTCGACAGTCCTGAAGGGGTTGAATTTAGTTAGTAGGAACCGCTGCAAGAGGAGCTCGGTGACTAAGGCCTGAATTCCTTTCCTCCTCTACAGCACTCAATAATAAATAAATAAATAAATTAAAATAGTTTATTTACACCTTCAAGTAAAAATGTTGTTTATCTACAATACAATTAGGCCTTAAGGTATATTTAAAGTAGTATGTTTAAGTTTCAGCCAACACCTAAGCTAAGACAACTTAATGTCTTGAAATTATGTAGACAGGTATCAGCGCCCACCCTCGATATAACAGCCAATGCCAATTGTGTCCAGTTTTACCAGTTAAATAAGCAAACAATAAACACAAAAATAAAAAAAAATAAAAAACAAACGAATAATGAATAAAGGGAAAAGAAAAAAAAGAAACTATGAAAACATTACGCTCCTTCTGGGTAAGTCGGGTAGAAACAGATAAACGGTAATTGTATTAGTGCGAGTATCGTTGATGTTTAAAAGTGTGCGCGTGTATGTGAATCTGTCAGTTTATGTGTGTGTGGGTGTGAGTGTATGTATGTATGGGTGTGTGTGTATGTGTGTGTGCGTGCATGTGCCTGTGTGTATGTATGTGTGCCAGTGCACGCTCGTGTCTGTGTTTGCATGTGTGCCGTAGGAAAACGATACAAACTTTGTATAATGAAAAACTAGACCACTGCTACACGAAGAAATACTTTACCTGCATTGATTTATTATTTTCATATGTATTGAACTAGCTGACTCGCGCAACTTCGTCTGCGTCTCATAATTTGAGATTTAAACTATCCTATCTCTCAAGTTGGATCGAACTGCACATGGTGTGCGAATTTTATTATAATCGGTTAAGTGGTTTAGGAGTCCATTGAGGACAAACATTGTGACACGAGATTTATATTTATTAAGAAGATGTGGAATATTTCCGTTATACATGATTTCTATGTAGCTTTAACCATTAAGGCTGCACACGCGACGGAAGCTAAAAAAACCAAGTAACTTCTCCCGTTTTCCCAACATTTCCTTTCACTGCTCTGCTCCTATTAATGGTAGCGTGATGAAAAGTATACTATTACCTGCTCAGGAGTATGTAGAATAATTGTACCAAGTTTCGTTAAAATCCGTCGAGTAGTTTTTTTTTCTATAAATAACATACAGACAGACAGACAGACAGACAGACAGACAGACAAAAAATTTTACTGATTGCATTTTTGGCATCAGTATCGATCACTAATCACCCCCCGATAGTTATTTTGTAAATATATTTCATGTACAGAATTGACCTCTCTACAGATTTATTATAAGTATAGATTATTTGGGTACGGTAAACAGATTCTCCGTTTCATCATGGGTTAGTGATTTTCATTGGTTAGTGATTTGATTTTCATAGGTTAGTCTTTTTTGGACATACAAAAAATTTGCAGCCGTTTATTTGCAATGTTGTATCGTCTAGGGCCCAGAAACATATTGAATTTTTAAACCCTCTCTAAAGCGTTCAAAAACCATAGGCAATGACCAGCATTACCAACCTGCAGAAATAAACGGAACTGTAATGAACTCATAACCTACTGAAAACAGTAGGTTATGAGTTTAAATTTGGAACAGGTGTCAAATTCAAGTGAGTGTGCTATTCTAGTATCTACATTAAATCAGATATCGATACCGGTCGATACGAAACCCCAATTCAGTATGATTTTAATTATAAATCGCACGACATTTTGATCTCGAGTGACACAAGAATAGTGACTTTGTTCGTTTGCCTATGATTAAAAAACAAATTACAGATATCCGAAACGCCGCCGCCATTTCGTGCTGTCATTTGTTCGTTAGCTTTTTATTTCCATTACACTGGTAACAATGCTGCTCATTTCCCTATGGTTCCTGAGCCCATCATAGAGCCCTTATGATATTTGGGTAGATAAAGTAGTGTATGCAACTATACATAATTAGGCATTACAACACTCGTGTGATGCCCACACTAAACCCACACTTGTGTTGTAATGCCCTTCATTATGCACAGTCGCATAAACTACTATTAAAATTGAGATTTTTGTCAAATATGAGTCCTAGATATTTAATATACTCAACAGCAGAAAAGGAGGGACAAGAACAGTTTTTAGATTCATAAGGCACATGTGGGAAGTTATACGATATTTTGATGTATCGGTTCACCAGGATTGCGAATAGAAAAGAAGTGATGTCAATAAATATAAACTTGTTTAACATCTAAAGCAACGATATAAAAACAAAAGCACTTACTTGGGAATGAAAGTCGTGTCATCTGGGGGCGGTTTCTTCATCTTGTACATGTGACTCCATGGCGCGGCGGGCAGGACTTCCCAGGGCTGGCCCAGCACCCTGGTCCAGACTTCTCCACGGACGACCACAAGACACCTGGGTAGGCACAGTTTGTAAATATGAAACATCATCACCTCTATAGTCCTCAAAGAAGTAAGCAGACATGTATACTGCCCCGAGACATCAAAGGGGCCGTCTCCACGAGCGAGAGAATCGCGGCGATTTGACGTATTTCTATAGGAAAATATCGCTGCGATTCTCTCGCTCGTGGAGACGCCCCAAAAGAGTGTAAGTATAGAAAAACGTGGCAAGGACGATACTATCGCTGCGATTCTCTCGCTCGTGGAGTCGGCCCCTAACAGTTTTCTCTTTTACGCTGAAGTCGGTCGCGTATAGTTACGTCGCCGTCGGTTGCGCGTACAAGAATACATTGTGTTCTATTGTTTCTCGCTGACGTACGCGACGAACATCAGCGTAGGAGGAATTTGGGCCTAACTTGTGTTTACCCGTTAACAGTTAGGTAACTTGTGTTACTGTGTTTGCTGTAATACACTCTCATAGTTAAAATGTGAGGTTTTTATGTTTAGTCAGGCACGAATTCAATAATTGGGTATTTCCTAGTTGAACAATACCATAACAGTAATCCTGTGAGATGCTGGTAACCTCTCTGAAAATCAAATCCAGGACCTCACGTTGAACGTAGACCAAATTTGAAAAAAATGTTTTTGTTTTCGTTTTTTTTTGGAAGTATGTTTTACTTTTGTCATATCGGGCTAATGAATGTTTTTTCTTTCTTTCTTTTCTTTCAATAGACGGTATATGATTTCAACCAGTATGTACATAATATAATGAAAATGGAAATATTAGGAGGAAGCTTGCCACCATCCCGGATGTGACGACGCCATACATCCAATATAAATGATAGTAAAAGATCTCACCTTAGTCGCGTGCAACAGAAGGGGAACTGCATGTTGGTATCTTCCACCACTTCTTCACATTCGATGGCAGACTCCGGAGCTTCAACCCTCTTACATCTACACAGAAAAAAACATTTACCACTATGAATACCTATAGTCCCCGTATCTATATGCAAACCGGATGTTTTTGCTGTGCCGATTAGACGCCTCTATGCTTCAGACCTAAACCGTCCAGGTTCATTATCTTTAATCAGTCGGAAGACATATTCTGATCGACCTAAGTAAGCTTCGCCACAGAGACCAGCCCCGTGTTTTTCTCATCCCACAAATTCCTAATGTCTTCCCCGCCATTGAATTATCTTTTTTGAGGCGTAGGGGTCTCCCGTCGCACTTTCCGGTGAGCGGTCATCATTTCAGCCGAAAGATGTCCACTGCTGGACATAGGCCTGTCTCAAGTGTCGCCACGTTAACCGGTCCCATGCCGCTCGCATCTAGCATATCCCCGCAAGCTTCACCAGGTCATCGGTCCACCTAGAGGGAGGCCTTCAAACGCAACGTCTTCCACGGTTTGCGGTCACCACTCCAGAACTTTGCGGCCCCACCGCCATGTACCCTGCTCGCTGCCACTTCAGTTTGGCAACTCTTTGGGCTACGTTGGTAAGCCTTATTCTTTTGCGGATGTCTAAGATTCATTTCTGATTCAATCACGCACGGAAACTCCGAGTACAGTGTTTTCCATTACCCTTACGACTGCAAGCGGTCACTGCAAAACTTTTCAGTCCATGGACCATACGTTTTGTTAGCAATTTCAAGGAAAAATAGTTTCCTTATGTCATCTGAGGTATACATACCCAACTGTGTATATAGCAAGGTTCCTGCCCCCGGGTTGACATCGGTGCCTGGTGCAAGAGTAGGCGTCTGCCCACTCGGTGTAGGCTGGATGCTTCTTCATAGTCCTCGGATCCGTACAGTCTGGGAGTAAAGAGATGATGACGTCAATGGAAAAGCTTTTCAATGCCCAGTTGATAGGTAGCAAGTTTTGAAAATGTTTTAGTCGTATGCGGTGAGATAAAATTCTCCCCGAATGATTTGGCAGAGGACTCGTGTACCGGGGAATCGACTGTCGTGGTTTGTGTTGAGGAGGGAATCGCATGTGACTATATAACTGATGAATATAAATGTAGGATTAAAGATTCAGAAGTAGGCTGTATAAACCAAACATTTCCAAACGTTTAGAAGGCATGTTTCTGTACGAATGATTGAATAGGTGATTGAATGAGTGAAAGATAAAGAAAAACGCAAGATGGCGAGTAATATAAAATACTGGAAGACGTGTTGTAAAAGGCGTTGAAGATTTTATCGAAATAAACTATTATAAAGACGTTTAAAAGTTTTCCTGGAGATCCCACACACTACATAAATGTTGAGGGATGGAGAGGGAGAGGAAGACCAAAGAAAAGATGGATGGATTGAATGAGACGAAGGAAAAGGAAGTAAATGATAGCATGACGTTTGAAAGATGAGAATGGAAGAAAAAAACGTCTTGCACCGACCCCAAATAACATGGAACGAGAGGAAGATAATGATGTAGAGGTACGTGTTAAAATGCACTAATGCGAGAAATTATACATGATCGGGGTAGATGTTTAAAAACATCGTTAGCCTTATCAGCTGATTCGCCAAAACAGCTTCGTAATTTGTTTGTTTTCTAACAATAGGTACTTAGGGCGCTTTCAATTTAGGCGTTTCGTATCGCACCGCTGCGGCGCCGAAGCGGTGCGGTTGTCGTACTGCGTGCGGAGTTCGTTTGTTGTCATACAAAACGCGCGGTTCGGCAACCGTGCGGCGCCGGTACCGCAGCACATATCGACGCCCGCTTCGGCACCGCAGCACCGATGAAAGCGCCCTTAGTCTACAATTCATTCCGCAAAAAACTTATTAACGATTTTTAGCTTAGCGTTATTTTTAGAAGCAAAAAGAAAACGATGCCTTTGTTGGTTGTACATGGTTCTGGTGTGGTCTTATTCAGGACGAACAGCGCGATCTTGAGTTTTCAATAGTTGCAATTAGACTGACAATTTTATATCACAACTGTTTACCAACAGTTACAGATGCTATGGCAAGATCTAGTAGGTAGAATCTGGAGGTGTCTGGTGAAATTACAAGTAATATAGGAGGGAAGTTTGGAAGTAAAAGACATGCTTCGTCGATGCAAATGAAGTGTGTTGCTCCATTATTCCAGAACGGTTAGGCGAGACGTAGGTATATTGAACAAGTACACTGCCCACATTTCGCCAGATATGTTTAAGCCCCACTTAATAGGGTGTGAACCTATTACCATGGACCAGATCCAAATCTGGACTGCGTGGCTGCTACTGAAAAAATCCTAAAGGGAAAGCCCAAAGGCAGTTTGCCTGACCCAGGGATCGAACTCCGCAGCCGAGGAAGTACCTGTATTGTATAGTCTTCTAGGGGCTATTTCCCGGTACCTATAATATAAGGATCCATTAAAATAAATGGACAAATTTTAACACAGCGTTCAGTACCTACGTCTACCCAAAGATTTCCAACCAAAAGAAAAAACTGAGAAAACCAAGACAAGGATGTGTTTATGTATTGGTTTTAATCAAGATTTTTAGTGTATTTTCGTTAGATGATTTATTTTTCTTGTAGGTAAGTATATTATAATGCGATTTTCTTACTTTATCATTGTCCATATTTTGGTGGTCTCAACCACAGAACATATCAACGATTCCTAAAAGTCTGTCCATCTATTTTAATGGGACCATATAAATGCGTATGAGTAGGTACATGGTCAAAATATTCGTCATCATCTGTCTGAATTTTCCCAACTATGTTAACTAGGGTCGGCTTCCAGTCTTACCAGATGCAGCTGAATACAGTACCTAATAACTAATTAAAATAAAAAGAAAAATTACTTTCAGTACTGAAGTTAGTGACGTCATGACTGCCTTTGTGTTTTCGACTGTGACCAGAGCGAACTGCGAACAAAAGGGAATATGCTAGTCATTATTTGATGACCATTAAATACAATATACCCCTTGGTAAGACTGGCTGTCACACTTTCGGGCCACTAACTACCTGTAACGACTGTCGAAGATATAAAAATGACAGACGGGACCAACGGCTTTACGTGCTTTCCGAGGCACGGAGGAAACTCCTAAATAAAGGATGGCCACCCACCCAGAGACCCTGGCATGCGAGGCTTAACTTGAAGATCGATTCGAGTGACTGTTATTATATACCCATAAGCTCCTGTCAATTTAAATGACCCTTTTGATAAAGACATCTCCAAGTGTAAGAGCTTTTCCTTCAGGAGTTTCTCAGTAGCCAGTTTAAATTACGGTTGATGCAACACTGAAACTTGCGAAATGTGACTGAAAGTTTTACGCGTACATTCCTACTTCTCAACCTTTAACCCTTCAGCAAATGCAGGTGTCACTTTATATTATCTCCAAGTCAACAGTTTCGTCATTATCATCCACAGTCTAAAATCACCCACTGCTAGAATAGGCCTCTCTTTTCTTGTGCCAATCTCCTTGTTCTTGTGCTAGCCTCATCAAGTTTTTCACCCGGTGACAACTAATGTCGACAACAGATTACAATAAAAATATACCAGCAATATGATTACAATCTGGAAATCTCTTAACTGTTTGCGGGCCCAGATTGGCCGCTGTACAAATAATCTGGCCAAAGAGGGTATCATGGACCTGTCCCAAAGACGATATCAGTGTGGAGCCCTTCTGCAGGATATGCTCCACCTCCTTGCTTTCCCATCCTGCCCAGTGACCTGCATCTTCCCAGATTTAAACGAAGCCAACGATAAAGCTGTGCAGGTCGAAACATACTGGTCGGATATGACTTGAGTCTATCAACACGGAGAGAAGAAAACGACTCAAATATAAAATAACTTACATTGATTTTTGAATGAATCCTTGTTATCCGGATTGGACCCAGCAGAGACTACCGCCAGAAGTCCAAGTAATAGAATAATCATGGTTAAATTAAACTAGCACATTGGCTGTGCCTCAAACTACTGTAATCGAATGACTGCTCCTTTGTAACTGCTATGATTTGAAACCGGTACACTGAAGCAGATATGGGTAAAACAAAAAAGAGTAGTTTTTTTACTGTTTTGCCCTTTTTCGTCTAGATGATTTGAGATTAGTTTTATGGGTCAATGCTTTGGCGGGGGAATCTACACTCTACAGTGATAAACGCACTTTTTAACCAACTACGGCGAAGCTAAAAGAAAGTGTTATGAATTTAGCAGTTCATGTTTGTATGTATGTTTGTTTTTACGTGTTTTCCCCCGTAGGTAGCGCTTTAATAGTTGTACCATTAAAATAGATGGATAAATTTTAACACAGCGTTGAGTAGGTACGTCTAAACAAATATATGCAAGCAAAAAAAAAACACAGATCAAAGCATGGATGTGTTTTTACATTGGGTAACCTAAATTTTTAGTGTATTTTCGTTAGATGATTTTTTTTGTAAGTATCTAATGCGTTTTTCTTATTATTTTTTTTACAGAGGCAGTTGGGGCCCCTCCGACACCGGGAGTCCGGGGCGAACCGCCCCTTCCGCCCCCCTGTTAGTCCGCCACTGTCAATGGCCCAAAAGTCTGACCACCAATCTTGCCAAGTGGTATCGTATTACCCTGTTTCACAGAATAGATAACAGTGCCAGTATTAATAATAATACTGGCACTGTTATCTACGGTTTGGTGGCTGGGCCAGATACCTAGGTAGTCGCTCGCATGTAATATACTGGTATTCAGCTCATCCCGGATTATCAGACCCAACACAGGCGCGGTCCGAAGGGGGTATGACCCCCCCCCCCCCCAATCTAAGGTCAAAATGAAAAATCTCAAAATCTTGCCAAATAATAAAAGGAAATTTCTAGCTATCCCCAAACAGCGATCAATTTATAGTTTGCTGATATCTAGTCGTGTTTTTTTCAGCAAACTATAAACGTACGATGGCCAAAATAACTTGGAAATGGCATCTAGTTTAAAAACAAGGAACGGAATTACGTAGTTTTTTGATTGAGGTAAAATTAAAATATTAGTTCATTGTCGAATACTTACTACATTTAATTTAATGTGAAGAACAGATACCTATTTTTTATTAGTGTAGTGAGTGCCCCCTCCAAAATTTCAGGCTGCGGCCGCGCCTGCCCCAACATAGAACTTGGGAAAACGAAAAGCAGATGATGGTTCATTATTTTTTTATGTATTGCTGTTGGTGTCCTTAAATAAATCTTGATTTATATCCGTTTAATGGCGTCAGGCTCGTAATAAATAATTAGAAAAGTTTCTCTTCTGGTATCGACTGTACTCTGTTTTAAGAACAATGTAAAATGTTTTGTGTTTACGCAGTCGATATAGCGGTATCCGGTACTTTTTCTGGTAAAAACTTGAAAAAGAATGCATCGTTTTAGAGGCTATGATGCGTGTTCAAATCTCGTGTAATGGTAAATAGAACCTGTGTCTTGATACATACATAAACTTACAACGTTACCCACGCCCAAGCAGAAAGTACTGAACTCATCATCTAGGTTCAGATTCAGATTCAGATTCATTTATTTGCCTGAAATATGATATTATACAGATTTTACAATATACAAATAGTTCTTCATATTCCGCCAACTAGACAATAATGATTCTAATTGAACAAAATACCTAATTGAAAAACTTACAATGTCAAATTGACTGTGTTAAATCAAGAATTGTCTAAATGATCAAAATACCAATGTCAAATAAAAATAATCCAATTACCTACTAATTTTAAAAACTAAACATACAAACTGATCACCAAATAAATTATTTTACAAAATATGTCAATAACTTAAAATAAAAATGTCAAATATAATTTACATGTCATGAAATGTTTGCCTTTGTCCTATAATTCATAAATCCCTAAGATTCATAATCTACCTAAGCTTTTCCCGGCATCTGCTTCCTGACTAACTGGATGCATCTGAATACCAGTATTTTACATGGAGAGACTGCCTATCTGACCTCCACAACCCAGTTAGCACTGGGTAATACGATACCCCTTGGTAAGACTGGTTGTCAGACTTTCGGGCCACTCTATTTACAATTGAGAGCCGGGACCAACGGTTTAACATGCTTTCCGAGGCATGGAGCAAACTCGGTATGTGGTCACCCATCCACAGACCAACCTAGGCAAGCACGGCTTAACCTAAAGATCGACCCGCGCGGTTGTAAACAGAACTATACCTACCTGCTAATAAGAACCTTATAGAACGGTAGGTACGGTTAATGTGATGAAGTTTTTTATATCGGCTGCAAATATATAATCTAACTAAAGGGTGTTTTTAACGAAACCGAAAGGCACTTGTTCTCCCCGTCTTGAAATCGTTTTTAGGGTTCCGTAGCCAAATGGCAAAAACGGAACCCTTATAGATTCGTCATGTCTGTCTGTCTGTCCGGTCGTATGTCACAGCCACTTTTTTCCGAAACTATAAGCACTAGGCTGCTGAAAGCAATTTATCTTTCATTAAATCTGCGACGGAACCCTTCATGGGCGAGTCCGACTCGCATTTAGCTGCTTTTTTTATTCTACTTACACCATCCATAGATACCTGGGAACCATAAATATTTTTACTAAACACCTCCACGACCTCCGTACTTTAAACCCATCCATCAGCACAATATTTTGAGTGTTTTTAATTGAGTTCTACCACAAAACATGAGATTTCACGCCAAAAAAAAGTTGTTTCCCAGCAATAATTTATGGGTAAAGTTACCTATTTTGACGTACAGAATGCTTGGTTAAAGGCTTCGTGATGAGGTCGTTAACACCATCTACACTAATATTATAAAGAGGAAAACTTTGTTTGTTTGTTTGGTTGTAATGAATAGGCTTAAAAACTACTGGACCGTTTTCAAAAATTCTTCCACCATTCGAAAGCTACATTATCCACGAGTAACATAGGACATATTTTATCCCCGTACTCCCACGGGAACGGGAATTACGCGTGTGAAACCGCGTGACGTCCGCTAGTGTAGTTATAAAGCTAGGTAAATTAAATTGAAGTTGACTGTTTGTAAGTAAATGGATTTAGCAAAATGTAACGGCAAAAAAACTCTTTTGATTGCCAAAATGAGCAAATGATCACCAAAATTAATCCCAATTTTATTGTGAAATTAGAGCCAAAAAAAATAGTTTTCTTGCCTACTCCTGCTAATAATGGTTTATAAAAAATAACCACGAAGGGTATGGCGGGGTCAATTCGCTCGCTCATTCGACCCCGCCACACCCTTCTAACGTAGTCTATCTGTGTCGGGGTGCCCCAAGTCGGCCTAGGCAAAACTATGTAGTTTGTCATCCATCAAACACCTCATTAAAATTTGGTGATCAGTGATAGATGTTAGTGGTCACAAGTTATTTTTGGTGGTCATCATTTTACTCCCTTTCATAATTTCAGAACTACAGGTTGCGGGAATCCGTTGGATGCGAGCAGCAAGGGACCGGTCAATGTGGCGACACTTGGGGGAGGCCTATGTCCAGCAGTGGACGTGTTTCAGCTGAGATGACGATGGTTACTTAATGCATTTCAAAGTATACAGGATGAATTTTTCAAGTGGGCGTGGATGGCTAAAACCGAAACTATGAGGAGTGTCGAAGAATGATCAGAGGAGTTTCAGAGAGTTCGTTTGATGAAAACTAGAACTGCATTTTTTTTAAAACCAATATTCGTAGCCAGGAAGCCAACCTGCTGGTTTTGAAAAAAAAAACAAACACTGTAGGTACTAATACACCATTCCATAGTGTCACTATTATGGACAAATTCTGGAAACTGATGTAGTATTTTTCGCTATTCCCCAGTTTCCTATTTGGCCTTCCTTGGTACAATGAGATGCATTCAGTACCTACTTAAGTAAGTAGATGAGTACCTACTTGAGTAGGTACGGTACTTTTCACAAAATCTGTTTGTTTCGGCGTATCTCCGTAACGGCTGGACCGCTTTTGACGGGTTTTAAGGTGCGGTCAAATCAAGTGTATCGGACTAGCTGCGGAAACCGGACTTTATCATTTAGTCAAGTGTCCACATTCTACTCCGCCAAAACTGTATTTATGGCTTATTGGCTATAATAGTCTTGCCAGTAACGCTGGAGTAATCCCAAATTCCCAATACATTGTGAGAAGAAGAACCAATTCTTCTTCACTTCTTCTCTTCTGGAGCTAGTTCTCGTATAGGTAGCACGGCACTTGCGATTCCATAAGGCTGTATTTTACAACCATTTGCTGATGCATAATACAAGGTAGGTTTAGTAAAATAAAACAATACATTCTCAACATTCATTTATTTACACTAACAGCTAAAACTAAAATCTTATAACATAATTTATTAAACGTAACAGAAATGCATTTTATTAATACATAGAATTTTATGAGAAACATACTACGAACGCTTTACAAACGTTTCACAATAACGTGATAAAAAATACGACCACGACGTTTCATGTGCTTTAACGGCCATTTTCAATGACTTATGGCGCATTTACATTAAGTCGGTTAGACCGTATTCGGCTGCAGGCCGTATTCGGTCACCGACTAATATAAACAGGTATTCGTTTGGCCGTCTTCGGTTTGGCCGTATTCGGTCGAGCCCGTTGTCGGTGTCGAGTGCGCCGTGCCCCGCCCGTCGCCAATCAAGTCGCCGAATTCGGTTAACCGACCAATGTAAACAACTAAATTTAGGTGAGCGTTTCAGTTAAACCGAATGCGGCCGCCGCCTTCGGTGACCGACCTCAAACCGACCTAATGTAAATGAGCCATAACTGTTCGGTTTCGGTAGGTTGCTTTGCTATCTCTGTCAGTTTGACATTTAGCTTACGGACGATTAGTAACAAAACTTCATTTCTTTCTTTGATATTTTTATGAATCAAGTATCAGGTAGGTGACGCGGAGGATGTTTCAAGCTAACTTTATTTATAGAAACATCCTATTAACCGACAGTTATCCGTAAGTTATGGAAAGTGAGCAGTCACAGACACAAAAAAAAAACAAATTTATTAAAAAAAAGAACGAATTTGATTGACGTACTATTCGGTTTGATTCGGATAGAGAGAAAGAGATGACATTGGCTTCGTTTATGTTCGGACAACGGAACTCGATGCGTCATCGGCTCAGGGGGTCTAAAATTTCCCATCCTAAAAAAAGGGGGTCTAAATTGGCCGCTTTATCGAAGTCGGTTTAATATCTCATATCCCGTAAGAAAAAGTTTAAAAAGCGCGGTAATTTTCAAATCAAATATTTATTTATGTTAACGGGATTGAATTATTTAGCCTAAATAATTTCCGCCATTTTATTTTATCTACGAAACAGCGGCCACGCATCGCTTCCGAACGAAGTTTTGTTCGTAATTACGGCACACTTAGGACCGTATTACAGAACATCGCTCAATACTCAAGCATTACTTAAAACTAGATTCAAGCCATTTGATTGGTTGAAACTAGTTTTAAGCAACGCTTGAGTTTTGAGCGATGTTCTGTAATACGGGCCTAAGGGTCCATTCCGATTCGGGGTTGCGGGCCTGTTCGAAAAGATACCGCGGCCCCGGAACGTAAAAGGCGAGGAAGGAACATGGATGGTTTTTAGTCAGTAAGAGTCTGACACTCCCTCCCGCTCCGCCCAGAGTGGGGGGGGTCATTTGATGATTTCCCATCCTTAAAAAAAAAAAAAAAAAAAAGGGTCCATTCCGAGATTTACGAAATAATCACTCACAGCGCTCATATCAATATTTTGCGTTCCGATATAGATTTCACGATTAGCTGTCATCAGGTTATTTGACAGCGCTCACTGTGATATTTATTTGGAGCATGATCAGTGTAATCGCAAAGTTATCTGTGTCGCAAGATGGCGCATGTCATGACGTCATCTATGACGATTCAAGGGACATCGTAATCGCGCTTGTGATCGTGCTCACGCTATTTCGGAACGGGTTTATGGACGCTCAAAGCGTTTACAGCCTGTCTCGGAATGCGGCCTATATGGTTTAATCCATATAGCTGGCATATTTACACACGAGTTATGTATGAGATAAAACCTTCTAAAGTGCCACGTTTCCGAGATATAAGTTTTTAAAGTTACAATCTCAGCCATCAGTACAACTTTTAGTTTCAACTAGGCTTCAAAAAAGAATTTTCCTTCCTCTTCTGTAGGTCATCATTGACCAGATAAGTAACCGTATAAAGTTCTGATCGGAAATAATTTAAATATTTAAACCAAGATGAAGTTGTCAAAAAAATTAAAGGTAATATATTATGTCTTTAGAGCAGCCAAGAGAGGGCGCGTATCCAGTAAGGTGGCAACGTCGCAAAAAGCTGTGAAATGCTACTTATTTTAATTATTTTGGCAATACTGTATGGAAATAAGACAATTTGCTAACTAGTGAACTAGAACATTAATAGTAAATTGCAATTAAAACACAGAATTTGATGTTGTAACCGTTTTAGGTGTACAAAAGGATTTTTTTTTCATCTAAGGCTGAGGCTACATTAGGCCGTGACGCGACCTGCGACACATGAGCGATTACAAGTAAATGAATGCACACGTATATGGCTACACTGTACATCAAATATTACTAGCGATCTTTGATTTCTTTATGCGATCGGAAAAACATTACTGTAATCACGGCATCGGCTACATCAACATAGCGAAATTGAAGCGAATTTATTAGAAAACTAGCTGACCCACGCAACTTCGTCTGCGTCACATAAGAGAGAAAAACTAAAGGAAAAAATATCCCCGTTTTTGCAACATTTTTCAGTCCTGCTCCGCTCCTAATGGTCGTAGCGTGATGTTATATAGCCTTCCTCGATAAATGGACAGCACAAAAAGATTTTTTCAATTTGAACCATTAGTTCCTGAGATTAGCGCGTTCAACCAAACAAACAAACAAACTCTTCTGCTTTATAATATTAGTATAGATACGCCGCAATCTCGCTTGTAATGTAGCCATACCATGATTTTCTCGTTTCGCTCTTCCAGTTGCATCGCAAATCGCTGCCTAGTGTAGCCTCAGCCTTAAACTGATTGTTCGGTGGCACGATATTAATGATTGCATTTCATAACCAATATGTTAGTTCTTTAATTAGTTTTTAATTATTTCCATATAGTGATATTGCGAAATTAATTGTAACAAGTAAATATTTGACAGATATTGGCGAGGACTTTCTGAATACGTCCTCTTAATATTCTAAATCTAAAATTATGTCTCACTTAATTTCGTCCTAAAAAATTGTAAAACAACATTTTATTATCTTTCGGCCCATTTGCATCACAACTCGCTTAACACTTAAGTGCTTTTTAATAGTTTAATTAAACAAATCGTTTGAGTTTGAACTTTGTTAAACGACAAACCTAACTATTTAAAGAATTGGGGTGCAAATGAACTTACAGTTAAATTTTAACACAAAATACTAACGAAATAATATCAAAATTCTTTTGAAATACAATATACATTGATATTTGAGTTAGGTAGGTAGGTACATGAGACTTAAATAATAATGTGCGAAATGTGGGTGAGCTATTACAATTCAGCCTATTCCCCGGCGACTACAGGTGTCAAGTTGTGTAGAGAGGCAAAAATATGGAACTTACCATTCTCAATGGCATTGTGATTGGGTACGTGAATATGTTTTATAAATGCAAAAGTGCGTATACTTGAAAATTAATAAAAAATAAAGAGTGTCAAAATACTCTTTACGAAGCCGACGTTTCACAAGTTCTAAGAGAAACAAGTTTTTCAAGTTATCATTTTATTATTTACCTCCATGACCCGTTAACTAGTCAATGCATATTATGTTACCGATCAAACCCAATTACAAGATAAAACTAGTTTGTCCTAGACCGGTTTATTCATCACTTTGGGCCTTAGCTGGATATCAGCGCTGTGATGTTTTTTTTTTTAATGTTACAGCACCATGCTAAGATAGGGGCCTTTTGGCCTCTTATAGGACATTCGTACAGAACATTTTTTTTTTGTTTTCTCACTGTTTACTTTTTAATAATTCAACCATTTTTTTTTATTTTTGTTTGTATTGTCTTGTCTGGCTAATAAATGCTTTTTCTTTCTTTCTTTCTATGGAGTCTCGGTCGACGGAGCCCCGCGCGGCTACTTCTGAATGGTTTATAAACCATTCAGAAGTTGGTAGTTTAGCCTAGGCAAAACTAGTTTGTCCTGAAAAAGTAACTTAGTTTGATGTACAGATTGCTTGGTTGACCGCTTCGTAAGGAGTGATTTTCACATTGTGTAATAGGTACAATTATGAAGGCCGTCAGCAATAGAGCCACCACCAAAGGCATTTTATTCGAGTTACATAATATTATAAACCTGTTGTTTGAAGATAGTGTGCTCAGGTTTGAACCTACCAGATTCATCATCTGCCTGCCTTTTCCCAACTATGTTGACTTCGGCTTCCAGTCTAACCGGATGCAGATAAATGCCTATGTTTTATATGGAGCGACTGCCTATCTAACCTCTCTACAAACCAGTTAGTTGTGGGTAATACGATACCACTCGGTAAGACTGGTTGTCAGACTTTCGGGCACTCACTATCTGTTATGACTGTCAAAGATCTACAAATGACAGCCGGGACCAACAGCTTAACGTGCTTTCCGAGGCACGGAGGAAACTCGGTATGTAATGGAAGATCAGTCGTTAATTCCAAACCGTGTAAGACGCACGAATTTGGGAAATGAGAGGATTTCTTTTTGAGGTATTAAAAAAGAAACATAGTTTCCAAAAACTCTGTAGATGGCGTTGAACTGACTACGTTACGAGGTGACAAAGTCAAAACGCTTAAAAAAAAACCCGTTACATACGCTCGTTGACTGACACTTTCGTTTGCTTAAGCATCCGAATATAACCGTTTCACAGATATTTAAATTGATTGTTTTTGAACTTGATAAGTTACTACTTACCAAGTTCAGCGCCATCTATCCAGCGACTGGGGAAGTTTTAAAAGAAAATCTCTCATTTATATCACCACGTCTACCCTAAAAACGGTCTTAGAACTAAAATTCGAAGGCATGTGACATCTACCAACCCGCACTGTGCTCGCATGGTGGATTATAGCCCATTCCCTTTCATAGAGAGTAGGGCTGTGTCCCAGCAGTGGGAACATGATACGCTGATTATGTTTATGCTTTCGTTTGGGGTACCTACCAGTCACCATCAGAATTGTACCTACTTCTAAGGCAGCTTCTAGTTGTACGTGTCAGTTAGTTGTAGAGTAAGGGACGGTTCACATTGAAGGTATGCTACTACATTTATAGTTGGTACCAGTTAAAATCGCAATAACGGTCAATGCCCTTTTCCTTATAGCTCTTCGTACAAACAAAAACAAATAAACCATTCGTTTATCATTAGAAAAAATGTTGAAGATCACAATAGATGACGATCCAAGACTTGAACAGACTTATTTTTGGAGTTCAAAGTTAAAAACTTCAATAATTGTAGGTGGGGGTCAATGACCGATATTGCGATCTTAGCTGGTAGCAATAAAACAAAATATATTTAAAAGACTAATCATGGAGTTTCTTGCTGGTTCTTCTCCATAATAAATGCTCCTTTTATGTTTCTACCTTTTTTAAGTGCTTATATAGGCCAATTACTACATAAAGGGTGTAAAACACCTCTTCATGAAGCCGAAAGGCACTTGTTCTCCCCATCATTGCGATCATTTTTTTGTTCTACACCATACCTTCTAGTTACGGAGATATGGGACCCCCCATATCTCCGTAACTAGAAGGTTGTTTTGACCAGTTTTTTTGTTAAGATTTTGACACCTCCAAGACCCCGTTACTATTCAATCCATCCATCAGCACAATGTTTTAAGTGCGTTACATTGAGTTCTACCACAAAACATGATTTATAACCTCAAAAAAAAAAGTTGTTTCCCAGCAATAATTTCAGCGTAAAGTTACTTAGTTTGATGTGCAGAATGCTTGGTTAACGGCTTTGTGATGAGGTGGTTTACACCCTGTATAATAAAACAAAGTCCTCCGCCGCGCCGATTTTCATGCTGTTCACCAAATGCATAGACCGGTCGCTGAAAACCTGCGAAAAGCACTCAAAAACTGAATATTTTATTTCAAACTAGCTATTTTGAGTGCTTTCCGCAGTTTTTCAACGACCGGTCTAGATCAGTTTTCGGTATTATAACTGTGCGCTCGCACCGGCAAAATTTTCGCATAAAACCTCTTCTTTTAGTTGAAATCTTTTATTCAATCAGACATGTTGTTATGCGAATATATCGCCAATGCCGCGTTGGCGTAAAATAGGTTGATATTCCAACTCGTTTTGGAGTTTTATGCGTTTCTTCTGGGCCCTCCTTTACTACGATACCTTTAATAAGAATAGTCCCTTAATCATAGTTATCTAAGTCGTTACGAGTTTCATGTAACTTTTCTGCAGCATACCACCTGTGATGTTGTCGATATCAAACATATTTGTTATGCTACTACTGTTTATTCTCGATAACCAGCTTTTCCGTCCGGTATAAGTCTCCTACGATGATCTGGAAAGAAAAACACATGATTTTGATAATAAAACAGGTAAGTACTTAAAGAATCATGACCATTAACGGTACTGGTTTTTCTCATGCATCAAGATAAAAATTATATTACAATTATTTTCTTTATTTTTGAAGTCATTCTGCAATTAGAATGCCAATTTTGTATAGGGGTTTATTTTGTAAACTTAATAAGTTATGAAATTCTTTTGATAAAATGAATTATTATTCGGCATGTGACGATGCACAGCATCGGCGAGAGGGCGCTGTATACTTCCCGTTAGTTTTCAGCCAATCACAGCTCTCGAAGTCACGTGGTTCCGGTAGTCACGTGGTCCCAGGTGGCGTGTTCGCTAGTGGCGGACTTTTACCTCATAGCGTCGTTACTTCTCGAGCAAGCAACATCTAAATTAGAGTTTGCTGCTAGTTTTTAGTACTTTGAATCTTATTTTAGTTTAATTTTAAGTACTTAGCGTTTGCATTGTGTCGTATTACGGGCTGGTGCCCGTAGCACCACGTCCAAGCGCGTATTTTACGAATGGAGTGCTAAGTGTTATAAATAATTAATTAAATAAGTGAAAATCAAATAAATAGTGTAATTGTGTTTCGGATCAAGAAGTGCAGGCAAGTGACGACTTGTAGTTTTCATGGAGCCATAAACGCCGGCTACCAAGAAGCAATTCGAGCTCTTCACAATTTGATCCTTCAGGTTCTGAGGTAAAGCGACGGAAATGCGGTGAGTCATCAGACATTTCTAAACTTGTGAACCAAGTGCTGTGCTAACGAACCTTTTAATGCAAAATGTGGGTGTCCGCAGGCAGATCGACTCTGACTAGCGGCTCAGGTCCCCAGAACCAGTTTCTGGACCTAGCTCCACGTTACCGTTGGATTTTAAATTTAAATCTGGTGGCTGCCCCTAATATGTTCAGTGGAGTTCCGCGATTAAATTTAAGCATTCTTAAATTGTTAATACGTCCTTGAAGGACCCTAAGGTTCTAATCCGTACCCCGTGAAGCGACTTGAAGCGTTACAAAAGTTCGGTGATTCTTTGTGGAAGGTTGTGCGCTACGCATACGCCTTGAAGATTCATAACGCTGCGCCTAGCTTCGTCAAGCTTGATATTAACGATGAACTTCGACAGTTTGTTAAGGGTAAAGGTTACGGCGAATTCCGCGAGAATGGTAGGTAACAGCCCTGAGTAATGCTTTAATTTCAAAACGCGAGTTACTCAATCAAAGCTTACAAAGTATCAGCGAGTGGACAACTTCTGGTGCGTCATTTAGAGCCTCTAGCATTGTTGATAAAATTTCGGAATCATAACTACCCTCGTAAAAATTCCACAAAAATAGTAGGGAAATCATGCAGCTAGTTTGCAGAAAACGAGCTATGTATTTATAGAAAATCGCCGGGAGCGTACCCTTAGCGATTTTACAAATAAGAACCTTCGTGACGGTCTGCATAAGATCCCTCCAAGTTCTAATTACCTATTTGACGAAATTAAACTGCCTACATAATACGCATACATTCAGAATACAGGGGGACGTAGGACGTAGCCATTTGTCCATACAAATGGCTACGTCCTTGGCTCGGCACTTACAAAGGCCAAAATAAGAACACCCCTAGGGTGGCGAGCAGACCAAATGGCAAACGCTGCGGGCTCCGAAGGCCCTTCCCGAAATGGTTACGGGAATGCGTCAACCATTTACCTCCAAACCACCAGCCACGCCACTTTTACGGAGGCTGTCTTCGAGCGTATCGGGGGCAGTGGCAGACGCTGCGGGCTCCGAAGGCCCTTCCCGAAATGGACGGGAATGCGTCAACCATTTACCTCCAAACCACCAGCCACTTCACTTTTACGGAGGCTGTATCCGAGCGTATCGGAGGCAGTGGCAGACGCTGCGGGCTCCGAAGGCCCTTCCCGAAATGGACGGGGATGCGTCAACCATTTACCCCCAAACCACCAGCCACTTCACTTTTACGGAGGCTGTCTCCGAGCGTATCGGAGGCAGTGGCAGACGCTGCGGGCTCCGAAGGCCCTTCCCGAAATGGACGGGAATGCGTCAACCATTTACCTCCAAACCACCAGCCACTTCACTTTTACGGAGGCTGTCTCCGAGCGTATCGGAGGCAGTGGCAGACACTGTGGGCTCCGTAGGCCCTTCTCGGAATGATCACGGGAATGTGTCTGTCATTTACCTCCAAACCAAGACTGATTCATCCATCAGTACGAACCACAATCGCTAGAGATGTCAATCCAGCAATAATATTTTTTATTATTATATATTTATATATTATTATTTTATATTTATTTTTTTGTTCAAGGCGTTCTAGAAGTGGATCATCGGGATGCCGGTCCGAGTTTTTTCTCAACAATCCTTCTTACAAACTCGAGGAGCCCGTGGCTAATTAATCCGCCCGGGTCGATCCTTGCGTTGGGCCAGGCTTGCCTAGGTGCATCTGTGGATGGGTGATCGCCCATTGCATGCCGAGTATCCTGCGTGCCGTGGAAGGCCCGTTGAGCCGTTGGTCCCGGCTGTCATTTACCTATCTCTAAAAGTCTTGCAACCAGTCTTGCCAAGGGGTATCTGATTACCAGGTACTAGCCGGGTTGTGGTTGGCAGATAAGCAGGCGCGGGTTGTGGGGGTCAGATAAGCGGTCGCTCCATGTAAGGTACAGCTATTTGGCTGCATCCAGTTGTACTGGAGGCCGACCCCAACATGGTTGGGAAAAGCCAAGGCAGATGATAAATGTTTCTTACAAACAAGAGCGACGGGTCCAAGAGGCCCATATTCAACTTGAAGCACCTGACCCAGAACATAGTTCCGAAACCATTCAGACTGGTCTCTAACTTCAGATATCCCATTTTTAACAAAAGGAAGATTGAACGGTGAAGCTCCACCTATCCTCAGCAAGTCAGCATAGTTTCACGTAAACCTACAGTGGTTTCTCAAACTAATTTATTGTTCTGCAGATGAACTGGCTGCCGTTCGGCCAATCTTGCGCACGAAAAAATTTCTCGGCCTTGGCCAACTGGGTGGGCCAAGTTCTACCATCCAAAAGCACGCGAGTCGTAGTCTACTTAAGTCCGTTTTCTATGACTTGCTTACGTGTTCTCTCGTGGCTATTGGTGTTCTTATAGGCGGGGTCAACTCGAAATGTCATGTCCACGTCACCTTTCTCTCGCTTGATTCAATGAAGAATCGAAGAGAGTTTTTATTTTTTGTGGATTTTCGTTGAATGGCATCTTCTTAGACCAGCTCTAGGATAATTGTGTTTTCGCAAATTAAGGGTTCCCCCGATAGACCTCTTTGCCGCCAGAGAAACCAGGGTTGTGAGTCAGTATGTTACCAAAGATTGTTCAGACTCAATTTCGCAACGCCTTTAGTTGTCAGTGGCTATTTCATCTGGCTTGGGTGTTTCCGCCTAGACTCCCGATCCCTAGAGTTCTTTACCATCTGAACTCGGCTCAAGGCGTTTTCGTAGTGGCTCCAATGTGGAAGAGAGGTTATTGGTTACTAGATCTTCGACCTCGAGCACTCTGCTCAAAACCTAGACGGAGTTCGAGTGGATCGGAGCACGGGCCTGTGTCCCTAGCATTCAAGACCTAGAGCTCTGTTTGGAAGTTAGCGGGTGAGGCGAAATAACTAGGAATTGGTCAGAAGCTGAAAGGTCCCTGCTCCAATCTAGCTGGGGGGAATCCACTCTGGGCACTTATATACTGGCCTGGTCTCTGTGAATCAAATGGCGTATAAAGCAATTATGACTTCGGTTGTTCCAGTAATATTAGTTTGACGAGATTATTAACATTCCTATTCACTGAGGAGAGATTGATTAGCGTAAACCCACCATACTGTTTACTAAATCTGTAATTGTGATCTTTAGACGACCGACCTGTATCGAAAATTTGAATTCCGACTTCTTAGTACAACACATGCTCAAAACTATCTCCTTGCAGTCTCCTAGAGCAGAGAAGTCTCCTTTTTTTGGGATCCTAGTGAACTGATTGCTTGTTTGCAGACGAATCCACCAAATAACGTCACTTTATTCAAAGCGTCAAGACGATGGGCTTTTCTGTTTTTGAAAGCGTCGAGAAAACGAGTTCATGACCTAATGCTACTCAGGGTCTCGTCAAGTCACTATATTGATCAGGGTGATCATACCATTCTGTATCCTGTGTTTGATCACGCTAACGAAAATATATGCCCAGTTATTTGGTTTGGGAAAATTTTGGAATCAGGAATACCAGGACGCACACGCGATTTTTTTTTTTTTTTGTGACAATTCGAGGTTCCACGCAAACTGCATCACGAACATTGATAGGTAATTGGACTAAAACCTTACTAAAAGATGCAGGAACATCTGCATATCTTGTAAGTATGCGTTCAGTCGTAGTTTCCTTAAATTGGTACGAAAATGTTCCAGTTGGAGAAATCCCCTCTCGTGGTAATTGGTACTGACCGAATTCTTTTGCTAAATATTATTGTAAACAGAGGTCAATGAGCTATAACCAAGTCCGAGTAATGTTTCGAATAATTTTGAACCAATGTAAGATAAAATCGATGGCCTCTACATCGTGGTTTAGCTGATTGATTCTTGTTTTCTAGATTATTACATTTTCCGAACTGGAAGTACCACTGATCTGTATAGTATGATGATGATCTAGATGTTGCTATGTTGTGGATTTATTTTTCAGTAAATATTATCATATTCTCACATAGCGTCGTTGTGGTCACCAGGAGTTATAAACACGTCTCTCACCGATGCTGTGCATCGTCACATGCCGAATAATAGTGCAAGTTTTACATAAAAATAAAACTTGTATTATTTAGCAGAGACGATGCACAGCATCCATTTAAGGTCTCCTGGTGAGAGACTTCTATGAGGTAAAAGTCCGCCACTAGCGAACACGCCACCTGGGACCACGTGACTACCGGAACCACGTGACTTCGAGAGCTGTGATTGGCTGAAAACTAACGGGAAGTATACAGCGCCCTCTCGCCGATGCTGTGCATCGTCTCTGCTAAATAATACAAGTTTTATTTTTATGTAAAACTTGCACTATTATGAATTACCTACTGCCGGCTATTCTTACGTTAAAGTGTTGCCATAATAGTAAATATATTGACAACTCTAATCGATTTTTTTTTGTTTACGATTACAAATTAATATAAATGTAAAGTCATTGGAAAGGTAAATCGCGGGGTTTTTATAAATAATAATGCGAGACACTACTGTGGTGTGAAATAATTAGTATTTCACACACACAGTAGTCGTATTATTTTGCTTTCAAAACTTTTTAAAGCAATTTCACTTTGTTGGCTAAGGATACTTACGCATGATTGCAAAGATTTTTTTAAATTATCTTGCTGCGGTTTGATATAAATCGAACCTTTTTATTATAATTTTTTATATTAAAAAGGTTCGAATAATTTTTTATGCTAATTAATGATCATAGAACTAAATCAGTCATTTGAAATAATTGTGTCGAGTGTATTTATTCGAGTAATCAATTTTCATTTAAAATCTAAAGTGGCAACATTGGTGTTGGTGTCTCAAATCAAATTGAATAGTCATTGTCAAAAAGTCCAATGTCAATTGCGCGTGGTGCATGTTATGTTTGTTCATAGCGATTTAGATATTACAGTTTTTTGTGTTGATCGAGTCCTACTCTCCACAGTAATTGTGATATTCATTGTAACTATTTGTTTATTTCTTGTTTTCAATCACTATCGCTAACTTTAACTACTACTACTACTTTAACTTACCTCTATACACGACGGATATTTCTATTTTGAGGTTAAGTTACGTTTTCTAAAAAAACTTGGAAATGCGAGTTGATTCCAAAATGGGAATTGTAGATGGTTATTTGGTTAATTTATAAACCATCTAAAACAACTTTGGAATTGACGCAACTCTGTACCGTAGTCCATATTGTCGTGGTCATTCTCCTTTAAATTAAAAACTTAAAAAAACCCCGAAGTGGTGTCGGGTGTGTTTAGTACCTACTAAAAGTTAAATAGAAAATAATTCGTTAATTCGCCATTATGTGGTGGCGGCCATCTTGGATTTTTAGTTATCATAGCGAAAAGTATTCTACTAGTCAAGTTCTTTCATTTGATACCCATTTGAGGGAGTTATTTAATAAATATAACTAAGAACACTCCCGACTAATTCACCTTTCGAACAAAAAAAAACAAAAACAAAATCGGTTCATCCGTTCAGGTGCAACGATGCCCCAGACAGAAAGACACACACACACACACAGGCACACACACACACACACGTCAAACTTAAACATCTAAAGGTGTCTGCACACAGCGGGCGCGGCGCGGCGGGACGGGACGGCGACGCGACACTGAGCAGTTGTAATGTACTAGATATTACGGACGACGCCACACAGCCGTCCGTCGCTCGACGCGACGGTAACCGTCGCGCCACGCCGCCGGCCGCCGCCGCGCCGAGCGGGAATACAAGTCAGAAGCGGCGGGGATGAGCGTGAATGTGATTTTGTATCGTTTTACAAAAATAGATTTCGAAAAATTAGTCGAATGTGTTCGTGCTCACGTATGTTTGTACGATTTGGGCCATAGGCAGTATAAAAACGCTGTTCTTAAAAATGAACTTTGGGAATCTATAGGAAGAGAGTTGAATCAAAGCGGTAAGACGGGACGTGATCGCGCCTGCAGTGTGACCGATGCCGCCGCGCCAGCGCCGCGTCGCCGCCCAGCCACGCCGCGCCCCGCCACGCCACGCCGGCTGTGTGCAGACACCTTTAACTTTTCAAAACCCCGTCGCTTTTGCGTCGATCTTTAATTTAAATACCTTTTTAATCCGTTTTTGCGGTCACACACAATTCCGCACAAAGCAATAGCTGGTCTCAATACAAACAAATTTTGTATGAGATGATGTCTTCTAAAGCGTCAAATTTTCTTAAATAATCAGAATCAAAATTGTACCGTTTGCGTAGATTTTAACTTTGAAGACTTGTGTTTTAGAAACGTGACCCTTAAGAAGATTTTCTCTCATATAATACCTTGTTTGTCATGACTATAAAATTCATTTGAAGATTTTTTTTTTTACCTTAATGATTCTGTTAAAGCGGCCATTGTAGGCCCGCAGGTTTAATTCATGGCAGCAATTTTGAAAATAAAGTATAATGGCGAAGATTAGGCAGGTCAAATTATTCATTACGTTTTACAATAGAGAAATGCAGATAAAGAAGCCAATTACGGTCACTAAATATACTGAAAGATTATTATGTTTTTAACTTTATTTTAAACTAGACAAGGTTTATTTTAGCAGACAACGACGCTTTGTTGTTTACTCAGGTGTTTTTTATCTCTTTCTTTTTGCCATTTACATACTATTAAAGAAACTGCTGAATATATATATTTTTTTTTGCAGAATCTAGACCTCGATCACACCTGATCACCATCTGCCTGTCTTTTCCCAACTATGTTGGGGTCGACTTCCAGTCTAACCGAATGCAGCTGAATACCAGTATTTTACATGGAGCGACTGCCTATCTGACCCGGAAACCTTTTTGTTTTTGTGAAAATTGATAACTAACCCCCTGACGCAAAAACGACGGGGTCTTATGTATGTGTGTGTGTGTGTGTGTCTGTCTGTGGTATCGCAGCTACAAAATGGCGGATTACATATTTATTCAACAACTCCCTCAATATGGGTATCAAATGAAAGGGCTTGACTAGTACTAAGATAACTAAAAAATCCAAGATGGCCGCCACCAGAAAATAGCACATGAACATTGTCGGGATTTTTTTTTTTTTTTTTTTTTTCATTTTTACTTATTGTCAGTTACTCGAGTTCGAACCCAAGACACGCATCTCTGATTTTTCGGATACATGTGCCTATTGCATACTAATCACTTGCATTGGTGAAGGTTGACTGGTAGAGAATGCCTATGGCATTATGTCCGCCTCTGTACTATGTGCTTGAAGTGTTAATTATATAAAACACCATGAGTAAACCTAAACAGCATACATGACAGTTATTTTTCGACAGTATGTAAAAACAAAGTCAGAGGCTCTTATGCGGCATGAAAAGTCTGACACCAGATTACGCACTAAACTACACAATAAAGAAAGAATAAAATAATATAGTCATACCTGTCTCCTTATAACAGCAAGGTTCTCCATAGCATAGTCATATTGTTTCTTAATTTGTTTCGGTTCAGTTAGTGCTTTGTTATCTTTGAATCCATCTTTTACTCTTCTCAATGCGTAGGCCCTGAAAATTTCAGAAGAAATATGATGAGTAGGTGTCACTACTACTGTTTTAGAGTAATAGAGAAGTCATCATCTGCCTAGCCATTTCCCAACTATGTTCGAGTTGGCTTCCAGTCTAACCGTATGCAGCTGAATACCTCAACAACCCAGTTAGTAACGGGTACTACAATACCTCTTGGTAAGAAAGGTCGTCAAGACTTTCGAGTCACTGACTACCTGCAACGACACGGAGGAAACCTGGTATGGGGAACCCGGGACAGGTGGCCCGTCCACAGACCAACCTAGGCAAGCAAGCTAAAGATCGACCCAAGATGCTGTTATTATTTAGCAAGCTCCTCTAGAGTTATAGAGAAGTATGGATATATGTATAGGATATGCTGTGTCAACCTCAAATAAATTGGAGTTAGGACAGGAATTACTCTCCTGTTGGATTGTGATGGCTATGAAGTATGACTGAATGGAGGAGCATCTGAATAAATGTTATTTTATTTTATCAAATATTATATACTTTATATTTTATAACTACTTTACGTAGTACTTTACTACGTTATAACTACTTAATTATTCAGTCAGTATCAAGATGCCGAGATTTCCATCACAGTGATCTTTATTATGAATGCAATTACATGGATGGACAGATACAAAATTAAGAAAAACTACATTGAAAATTCAAGGGTAAATCTTTCTGAACACTTTAAAATAATTATTTTAAAACAACAAAATGGAGTAAAATTAGAATTTAAGAGGGCAAACCTTAACAACCTTGGCATGGGTGCTAATTGACCGAAATTTACTTCAAAACATTTATTGATAACATTATCAGTGTCAAAACAAATGTTATGACATCATGATATCATATCTATTCTTGAGAATCCTCTTAGATTACATCATTGTTTGTAATCAGTTGTTTGTAAGAATAAAAGTGCAGTTTTTCAATAAAAGTAAAATTGACTTAACCTTATTGAGTTATTATTGCGTCCGCAAGTATTATAAAATGTTTCTTTACTCTACACTCATAATGTGCACATCTTTCTACATATAAATGAATGATGTAACCAAAATTTCGTAACAATATTTTGATTGATAAGATTGTCCATGTAGTTTCTTGCCTGTTACATGTACATTCTCAAGTGGCTTTCAGACTATGCACTAATATAATTACATAGGTACACATTTGGTAGGTAGTAGTAGGTAGGTAGTACTTTTGACGCAGACGAAGTTGCGTGGGTCAGCTAGTACTATATATTAGTGGCTTACTCTATGCTATAAAATGGTGCGATACGCTGAGTTTAAGCTATGCTATATCACACACCACCCTCTTCCTCACTCTCACCCCGGCCGTACCACCAGACTCTTCAAAGATTGTGGTCAACTGAACTTGAAAAATACTATAAATGCTGGTGATAATATTGCGTAATGTGAACGCCATGCTATATAGTATAGTATTAGGTCCTGCTTTGCTATACTATATAGCAGAATATTATAGCATAGTCTGAAACCTGCTTCAAGTTATTATGCCTTGAGACAGTGACTGTAGCTTAGCTTTTTTCCGTGGTTATTTTTTTGACATTTAAAAGTGCCGTCTCGAAACAAATGGTTTGAGTTTGATTATCATCATCATCATAACAGACCGGAATCTCCCACTGCTGGGTATAGGGCTTCTCTTTCCTCTGCCAGACTCTTTCTAGTTCTGTGCATCCCCTATCCAGGTGTTTACGTACACGTAGGTGAAACACCATTACCGGTATACCGGTAGCGGTATTATACTCCCCAATAACAATAAATTGTCCGCCTTTGTACAGTTTTAATTGTGCATAAAGTTTTAATAAATAAATAAATTGTACAAGAGTAGCATCACATTAAAATGGGTTTAGGTTTGGTGCAATAAACCATGCCAGATTGGCTCAGGCTGGAGAAAAGAGTTTGTAAAAATAATTGAAAATTGCCTATAAAAAGCCGTGGGACAGAAAATATTGAAAAAACTATGGCTCCTCTGTTGTATCCAACATAAACAAAAGTAAAGGTTGTGCAAACGAGTACTTAATAGTAGGTTCACTCATTTCACCGGGGAAGCCTAATGCCATATGCTGGGCACAATACCAGACACGGTCGCTGCTACTGAGAAAGCTTTGCTGGAAAAACTCAATAACACCTTTCCTGGCCTAGGAATTGAACCAAAGAAATACATTTTTTTTCCAATACAGCCAATAGTCTGCGTTTAATCGACTATATATTGGAAAATATAACAATTACATTAGGTTTTTATAAAAAATACAAGGACTCAATGTCTTGGTTCGTGACAATTGGACATTTTGTATAATGAAATGAAAATGAAAAGCTGATAGAGTATAAAATAAGTACTCCGAACTATCAACTTTGTATAATTACATATTAACTATGCCTAAAGTATCTTTATTTCATCATCATACCAAACAACTTCAGGTTGTAGACCTGAAGTTGTTTGGTTTCATAATGTTAGCCTAGGCATTGTAAGATTAAAACAAAACGATGATGATGAAATAAAGACACTTTAGGCATAGCCAATATGTAATTATATATCGCGTGGTGTTATTCTCGTTTTTTTAGTTAACATTTACAGTCACCTTATTATTTTTATGCCAAAAGAGGTTATGTAATTTGAATTATTTTTAAAATCATTACCTGAAGTTATAATTGGAAAACTTGTCAGATTCCCTCATGAGCAGTTTGTATACCGACAATATTTGCCGTTTTGTTACTCCTGAAGACATTTTTTTATATTTTTATTCTTAATCGGGACACAAGGATTTTTTTCCGAAACGAATGAATTTGTAAATATGAACACGTTACGTTTCACGAATAGATATTTCTGAAATTGTTACTATAGTTTAATATTTTGGTGACGACAGAGTGTCGGTACAATACATTCCTCTGCTAGTTTTGCACAATTTTATTTTGTTTTAGTGTTTCATTTATTTCATTTTTTTAACACAGCAAAAAGAACAAAAAATAAATTATTAATAACAGAAAAGGTAATTGTGATTTACTTGGAATGAATCGTTGTTTCTTGACACAGTTGCCAAGTAATTAATTTTAAAGCCTTGGTAATTAATGCCGATAAGAACTGTTTTTTTTACTTGGTGAGGAAATAAAATAAAAAAGGAAGAAGCTTTAAAAACACACACGAAGAAAGGACCCTTACACACTTCACAGTTTATTTTCAGATGATTCATCTCGTGATCACGAGAGCTTGAATTATAATTCATAATTTTGCGCGTAGTTTCTCTTCCCAAAATAACTACTATATAGTATATGTTTTGACAAGTGATGTGGTAGAAAATTACCACTGCTTGGCAACTCTCCGAACTTTTCACAAATGGCTGCTACAGCTGAATCAAACTTAATGTGATAGTCTGTTTTCATTGTAAAATAATAATTTAATTAATTGTTAATAGTGTTAAAGTATTTGAAAATACTAGCATAACCTTTTATTGTGTGAATCTCGTTACTTCTAGTGCGTAGTGAATATTTAAAGGTGAGTAATTTGAAGAAACATGACATTTTTGACGATATTGTTTATTTATATTTTAGTTTTTCGTCTTTATTAGGACTGCACGACGTCCTAGATTTCAGGAAGGCTTGCTAATTTAATTATGAACGTATACCTTTGGTGTTATCTTGCGTAATATAAGAAAGTTCGTCATATCGAGGTTAAGCATGTCATTACTAAATCATAATATTAGCACCTACTTCTGTTACGATTTACGATGTATTTTTTCCACGAAGTCATGTGATATTACGTCTAAAAAATTCTACAACATTGTATAGTTATTCAAGCAATAATTTAACTTATATTCCGTAGTAATTTCAAACAGATTGGTCACTTTTCATGGAACGCAAATTTTTGCGTGTTTCACGAAAACTATTATTTCAAACACAATGTTAAATTGTTCGTAATTATGCAAAGTATTTAAAAAGATACACATATTAAAGAAGAAGCTATGTAATCATAATTTGCAAACTCATTTGGAATTCTATAGGATTTCATTCATAATAAGAAGTAGAAGCAACACAATCTTTTATTCATGAAATGTGCAATAAATTATGCTTAGACTGTTCGACTATTGTAATCGCAACAATTATGTTTAGAAAACTTAACATAATTGGTTTCAGTTGTTGATAGAAAAATGTTTCTCAGAAACTCTATCAAAGGTTTTTTTTTCTTAGAACCACATTAATCACGATTCCGATAAGTAATTATTTTAAAAATGTTAAGATTAATTTTCCTAAACTTTAGCAGGATAGTAGTATGATCCATGGAGTAGTAGGATTATTAGTCACTAACTTTTGAAAGGGTGATTGTTATTTTAAAAATGTTCTGTGCAAATTATACAGTCTAAACTACTGAACTAATTTTCATAAACTTAAGCAGGATGGTAGTATGATTCATGGAGAGTTTATTAGTCACATATAACTTTTGAAAGGATGGTTGTTATTTTTAAAATGCTGTGTGTGTGTCTAAACTACCTAACTAATATGGCATGTTAAGCCAAGTCAGAGTTCCTTGGGCGGCATAAAAACCCTGACACCAGGTTAGGCAACTATCCACAAGGTAAAGAAGAAGAAGAATGAACTCATTTTCATAAACTTTAGCAGGATGGTAGTATCATTTATGGAGAGTTAATTAGTTGCTTAGAACTTTTGAAAGAATTATTGTTTTGCCTGCCCAGAAACTGTGTTGTTGAAATCAGAGATGGAGTACTACCACTTGTGCACTTGTTACTAATATCACTTCTACATTGTAAAACTGTTATAAATAAATAATCATAAGTTTAGAAAACTTTATAAAAGTAGGTACTACCTATTTACTATTTCTTTTGGAAGAAGTTATTCATTAATTATTTATTTGAATATCATGTACAAGAGTGGGACATAGGTGGACTTAATGCCACAAGGCATTCTGTATCAGTCAACCTTTGGGTCAAATAGGACAGCATTCTGATAGAGTACATAAAAATAAATGAGGAAAATATTATTTCCCACTTTAAAAACTTGTATAAAAATTATAAATAATTGATCTGAAATAACACTGTATCTTTATTGATCAAGTTTACCAGAATATTCCAAAGGAAGAAGTCTCTGTAACAATTCTTATACTGTTAAGGGGGAAGCGTCAGGGTAGCATGCGAAATTCAGTTTTTCTTACGTTTTCCGCAATTTGCAGGCCAGTGGTATAGGTTTTATGAAGTTGAAAATATCGTTCGCGACTGTAAAACGTATTTAGTTACAGAATTATAATGATCAAAATCATCAATACAACCCTCTAAGTTTATATGTATAAGTCGAGGAACGATTTTTTCAATGTCAAAGTCGTTCCTAGACTTTTGTGAGCTTGGAGGATTGTATTGATGATTTCGATGATCATAATTCTGTAACTATACACGTCTTGCAGTCGCGAACGATATTTTAATCAACATGCAACCTAGCACTGGCCTGCAAATTGCAAAAAACGTAAGAAAATTAGATTGTCCCGCGCGAATTAGAGTGTCCGAAACAAAAATCGTAATTTTTGTTTCGGATTGGAAATCATCAAATGATCCCACTCTGAGCGGAGCGGGAGGGAGTGTCAGACTTTTACTGACTAAAACCCATCCATGTTCCTTCCTCGCCCTTTATGTTCCGGGGCAACGGTATCTCTTTCGAACAGTCTCGCAGCCCCGGCAGGCTTCGGCCTCTGCGGGCCTTTCATTTTGCTGACATCTCTTTGAGGCGCGCGTGGAACACGAACGCGCCGTCGACACGGCCTGTCGTCATAAGACGCCCGGTGCGTGTCCCGCGGCGGCTGGGGCGAGTGGTTCTGTTCCTCTCACGTTCCGCCACCTCCTTCGCTAGCATGACTGCTTCGCAGAAGTAGGCGACGGCTTCCCATTCCGCTCAGGACCATGGATTGAACCAGGGCGGACGCGAGAGGTCGCCGTCGCCGATCGCCGCTATGAGAACACGGCGTTGCTCCGCCCACGCCGGGCAGACCTCCACCGTGTGCTTCACCGTGTCCTCCGGTCGATCCTCGCAGTGGAAACACCCGGGCGTTTCCTCCCGCCCGATTCGATGCAGGAACCTCCCTAAACATCCGTGTCCGGTGAGGACCTGCGTCAGGCGGAAGGTGAGGACGCCGTGGCGCCTCTCAAGCCACTCCTTAAAGAGGGGACTTATCGCCACTGTCGTGGCGTGCCCTTTTTCGCGGGGTACCCTGACGATTCCCCCTTTTTTTTTTTAAGGATGGGAAATTATCAAATGACCCCCCCCCCCACTCTGGGCGGAGCGGGAAGGAGTGTCAGACTCTTACTGACTAAAAACCATCCATGTTCCTTCCTCGCCTTTTACGTTCCGGGGCCGCGGTATCTCTTTCGAACAGGCCCGCAACCTCGGCAGGCTTCGGCCCTTGCGGCGGGCCCCTCTCCTTTTGCTGACATCTCTTTGAGGCGCGCGTGGAACACGAACGCGCCGTCGACACGGCCTGTCGTCGTCGTTAGACGGCCGGACGGCTAGCTAGCCCATAGCCAGCCGTCCACAGGCCCGCATCTACGGTGGCCGGTAGCCACCACGTGGCCCCCGACGCCCGTTGCGTCTCCCGCGGCGGCCGGGAAGAGAGGATCTCTCCCTCTCTCGTTCCGCCACCTCCTTCTAGCATGACTGCTTCGCAGAAGGAGGCGACGGCTTCCCATTCCGTCTCGCTCCGGACCATGGATTGAACCAGGGCCGGACGCGAGAGGTCGCCGCCGCCGATCGCCGCCACGAGGACACGGCGGAGCTCCGCCCACGCAGGGCAGACTTCCACCGTGTGCTCCACCGTGTCCTCCGGTCGATCCTCGCAGTGGAGACACCCGGGCGTTTCCTCCCGCCCGATTCGGTGCAGGTACCTCCCGAAACATCCGTGTCCGGTGAGGACCTGCGTCAGGCGGAAGGTGAGGACGCCGTGGCGCCTCTCCAGCCACTCCTCAAAGAGGGGACTTACCGCCACTATCGTGGCGTGCCCTGACGATTCCCCCTTAAGTAGAAGAATTGTTTAGACATGTTATTTAAATGTGTTTTTATAGGCATAAAACAAAGTTTATCTTGAGTGTAAGGTCTTCTAAACTACGATAATTTTTTATTATATTTGTTGTAGTGTTAATTACATAATTAGGAGTCAAGTTTAAGAACTTTTAACCTGCAATAGACTGATTATGTTCCAAGTAGTGAAAATCAGATCTTAGGCAGTTTCTTGATGTAAAAGTAGTAAACTTCATCCGTGTTAAATGATAAATTTCACTATTTGATTCAGATTTTGTTAACAGTTTCAAGTGTTTTTGTTTTTTTTGACTGAACCCTATGTATGTTCTTAGATTTTCATTTTCCTGTATTTACCTACCTACATACTTATAAGTTTTAAGTATGGTGGGGTACCATTTGTGGTACTGAACATAATTGTCATAGGTATCTTTTTTTTAAAGACACACCACATTTCGCACAAATAAATACGCAAACTTACTTTTTCACGGATTCATAAAAACACTTTGTCATTAAGTATTGTTGTCATATCCTGTATAACTATAGTAATTTATTTTGTAGTTACAGAATTGTATGTAAATGTTCTTTGAGTCATATTGTACCATTATTTATGATTTGGTTTGTTGTTATTGGGCACTACCATGGTCATTTACCTCCAATTTAAATGTACCTACCTCTGCAGGGTGTAAACAACCTCATCACGAAGCCATTAACTAAGCTTTCTGTATGACAAACGAATTGACTAAGTTATTTTACGCAAAAAATATTATAATATAGTAAACGATTTTTATTTTGGAGTGAAATTCATGTTTTGTGGTAGAACCTAGAATGGGTTGAATAGTATGAGGGTCGTGGAGGTGTTTAAGGCGATTACATGAGCTAAACGCGAGTTTTATAATTACTAAAAGTATATGATTCACTGCCTTAAACAAGACCAGAAAAATATATGATATTCTTCAGGATATATGCTAGTATGATACTGTTTTGAAAACATAATACAATTAATTTGGCTCTATAAAAAGAAATCACGAACTTATCTCTAAAAATATATTTCAAACAATAAAAAACATACTAATATACATGCGATCATTCTGATTTTTTGGCAAATAATTCTACAAGCAATATATTAGCATGATACTGTTTTAGTTTTTTAATCCAATCAATAGTTTTTTTGTAAATCGATCGAAACCACTCATTTCGCGCTATTTGGCCCGCAGTGGCTGACGTAACAACCACTTTGTAGTGCAAGCTGATTAGAACTTTATTCTAACAGCATTTTAAACGAAGTTTGAACCACCACAAATAGAGTTGCTAATTTAGCTCGTCTAAGCGCCTTAAAGTAAAATCTTCAATAAAAACGCCTACTTATTAAAAAAAAAGTTGACAAAAGTTGTAACTTTGATCTCTAATATCTCCGTACCTAAAAGGTTCCCAGCCCGCGTAGTAGTAGACTCGACAAATATTTTGTTCATCTGTCATTGAATCGACAAAATGACAGATGAGCAAAAGATTTTTCGACTTTCTGTCGTGTCTACGGTGGTCATGGTTCGCGGGCAGGTATGATGTAGTACAAACAAAATGATCACAATGATGGGGAGAACAATTGCCTTTCGGTTTCGTTGAGAGGATTTTTACACCCTTTATAGGTAGGTGCTAGCTGCTGCCAGCGGTTTCGCCCGCGTGAAGTTTGATAATTATCCCATGGGATCTTACTACCGGTATAAAAAGTATCCTATGTGTTAATCCAGGTTATAAACTACCTGTGTGCAAAATTTCATCCAATTTCGTTCGGTAGTTTTTGCGTTAGAAAGAAAGAAAAGAAAGAAAACATATTTATTAGAGAGTAAGAAACATCTCTGCACACATCAATACTCGCAAACTTTCGCATAATTATTGGAGTTTTCTTATTTCTTACTTATTTCAATGGTGAAATAATGATGTCATAAAAAATACAGACGAATTGAGAACCTCCTCTTTTTGGAAGTCGGTTGAAAATGGGTCCGTAAAATAACTTCGAGAGTCATTTGTTCAATTAACGGAAAGTCGACGGAACGATTGTTCGAATGGAACTTATTACGAAACAACCTTTTATCGCCAAACGCTACTTCGAATGAACGATTCATCGAATATTTATTAATCGATGGACTGCACTTTCGAATGCTGAATGCTGTTCGTTAGTCTCGCTAAAACTCGAGCACAGCTGTACCGATTTAGCTAATTTAGGTTTTGAAATATTTATGGCAGTCCAGGGAAGGTTACGAACGGTTCAAACTTTATAATGGCTCGGAACTTGCCAGAAGGGGATCCATCACAAAACCCTTCGAACCCGAGCCCATTGTGCCCATTCCTCTCAAGCAACTAAGAAGCTGGTAAAAGGATTACACTCGAATACAAGCGGAAAAATGGTGGACCTCGACACCAGGACGTAGACAATCCAAGAAGGCTATGCCATCCCTGGATACGAGAGATAGCCTGCGACTGGAGGCGCGGACCATCACTGGGCACTGTTCACTGAATAAACACTTCCACACCCTAGGTATCACTGATAGTTCCATGTGCAAAACGTGCATTTAGTCGGAGGAAACGGTGGCACATGCGCTCCTTGAGTGCACCGGCGTTACCAAGATTCGCGAGGAGACCCTGGGAACACCAAGATCCCTTGCGGGTTCCCTGAGAAGACCGGGAAGTTTGATCTGGCCCTGTAGGGAGGTGGCCTGGTTGGAGTAACGGCCACCATGGCTCATGCACAATGGTCCACTCTAGGGTCTAAGTGCGTAAACCTAAACCCCGTAATAGGATAGATAGAATGGCGGCTCTGAAGTTAGCCGCGAGTGACGGGTAGTCTGCGCTGGCAATTTTAGGTATCAGCGGGACTTTTCTTCTTGACTGTATAATGCACGGACCGGACTTGCATCTAACTTCCGAGCAGTCGTAAAGTTTGAACAGAACTGTGACCGATATCAAGGATCTTGCCGGAACCAACGTCTTTGCTCAATCTTTGACCCTCTCAGTATATACTTATTGTATAGTCACTCATCCATCCTTGGACCAACCTCGGCAAGTTCAGCTTAACCTTCGATCGATCCGTGCGGCTGTTATTGTTTAGAGACAAGTCTTTTGTATATATACTATCGAGTTCACTCACGGTCGACCATTTTAAACCTTATGCACTGAGTAATAAGATTGAAAAGTTTGCATTCGTTCAATCGTTTTTGCCATGTCCCTATGTGCCTATAGGCCTTGTTTAATTCTGTCTTCTGCTGATATGGAGGGAAGTGGAAATTATGTTTTTCCTCCGCCATTATTTTTTGATTAAATTCGTTGCTTGCGCTGTTTTTTAGGACTTCGTCGAGCTTCATTGTCTCGGCGCTTTTCTGGTGGTCGCCACTGTTACCTTTGGTTTTCGGGAGTTGCGCGTGGAACAAACGTAAATAATGTTGTGGCTCCTCCGACTCACTATGTCGCAGTAGCAGAAAATCTCCCACCGGGACACCTGCCATGGCCCACCTGCAAGACTAAACCGTTTGCGAAGCCGCGTGGGCCGCTGTAGATACAACCTGGTCCGGTGGGGGTATTCCGATGCAGCCTTATGTGACTGCGGTGCCTCAACGCAAACCTCCTGTCCTGCACTATGTGTGGTTCCACCTGCACTCTGGAGGAACCTCTCCGAGGCCACCCTCGAGGTGGCAGAGTACTGGTCGAAAATTATTTAATTAAAAAAAAGGGGAAGAGACCGGCAGCAAAAATGAAGAAGTGTTAAGTCAAAGTCAAAGTCAAAATAATTTATTTGCAGTAAATGTGGTACAAAAGGTGGTAAAAAAAGCTTTTAGTGCGATGACACATTTCGCCATAAAAATAGCATGCAAATATTAATAAACACAAACTATTAGGTATACCTGTTTCTAATTTTAATTATCTAGACACAAAACAAAACAACAAAAATAACAATTATAATTATACCTACATACTACAAAAGAACTTTTAACATATTAAAGTTAAGATATTTTAGACACAAAACAACAAAATAACAATTATAATTATACCTACAAACTACAAAAGAACTTTTAACATATTAAAGTATTTAAGTTATTCAACAAATTGTTAGCGCATTAAAATTTATTCTATAAATATAAAAACATACAAATAGGTATAATTGAATTCGGTAGTGATATGACTGACAATTAGTTTTTTTTAGAAATTCTGCTATGGAATAAAAGCTATGTGAAATGAGCCATTTTTTTAAAACTTTGCAGAATTTCCTGTACGGTAGTTCTGTAATAAAATTTGGTAGTGAGTTAAAAATTAGTGGAGCCATATACACACAATTACGTCTGAATAATTCAATTCTAGGTACAGGCATTGTTAATAGATACTGTGTAACTGTACGTTTATTAATATTGTTTTTAAATTCAAAAAGCGAAGAGTTAGTTTTGACAAATTTGGCAATTTCATATATACTATATATATACAAGGAACTGTAACAAGGTTTTGTGATTTAAACACGGGTCTGCAGGAATCAGTCCAGTCCAAATTGAAAATTGTGCGGATGCATTTTTTTGTGCTAACAGAACCCTAGTTATTTCAGTGGAGTTACCCCAGACAATGATACCATACCTGATGACGGAGCATACATAGGCGTAATTTATACCATTATCGCAGTTTGTCTGGAGGTTTCATCTTTAACCTTTTTTAAGGCAAAAACAAATCTGTTTATTTTAATACAAATGTTTTAGGAATAGTGTGGCGGGCTTGTTCAAAACAACGAGTTGAAAAGTAGTCGATCGTCAGTAAGGACGTTAGCGGTGGCACAACGCCTCAGCAATCAGATAAAGTGTATTCTAACAATCAATAAAACATTTAAACGCTGTAACATTCATGCGGCCATGGACTATTTTTACATGCGCATTGCAATGGGTGCATGACTCATCCTGCAACCCACACCTATTAGCTTACAGCAACATATTTTATTTGTTACAAGATAACGTCTATTTTAGTACAAATCGTGCATGTTTCTCCATTTAAGCAGCACCTGAATTATTCACAATTGTTTTTTAAAAATCCTTATCGCCTTTTTGAATTAAAGTCTGTGAATGAATAAAATAAAACCTATTTTGGTAACCTGTTTATAGACATCTGGTAGTTACAAGCATTTTGACAAGTGACAGTGACTGACACAAGGAAAGAAGTTCCAAAATAATACTCGTAAAAAATGTTATGGAGGAAAGTAAATAGGTGGCTTCGCTACATTTATTTTGTGGTGATAAGTAGCTTATTTAATGGAGGTTTGTACCAAGTTTTTCTAATTTATACATCATCATGATGTTTCGATTTATAATACGTATTTTATTTACGAACAAAAAAGTATGTGTGTAGTATATCAACCATCTAGTGTCCACGACACAAGCTTCGTTGCTTAGTGTGGCACTAGACGGCGCTGTGCGCAATGTCCAGCGATATTTATTTATCATCTTCCTAGCCTTTTCCCCGTTAGTGTCGGCGTCCAGTCTAACCGAATGCAGCTGAATACTTAGTAAATGTGACATGAAGCGACTGCCTATCTGACCTCCACAATGCACTGTTAGCACGTTAGTCGATACCTTTTTTTTTTTTTTTTTTTTTTTTTTAAGGATGGGAAATCATCAAATGACCCCCCCCACTCTGGGCGGAGCGGGAGGGAGTGTCAGACTCTTACTGACTAAAAACCATCCATGTTCCTTCCTCGCCTTGTACGTTCCGGGGCCGCGGTATCTCTTTCGAACAGGCCCGCAACCCCGGACGTTAGTCGATACCTTAAGTTTAATTTCACCAAAATTTACTGTTTTTTTCTCCTCAATGGCTTATAATATTCAAATGATGAAATTCCTTCGTGAAGTAAAAGGTAGACGACAAAAATATCTAATTAGTCCGTCAGGTAGAGTATTAAAAAACATTGGACCCGTATTTTTTCTTTTGTTTCGTAAATCAAAATTGATGAAGTTACGACGCTTTTAAAATTCCCAATACGTCACGCCTTGGTATAATTTTAGCTAGTTCTGACGTCACGAGCCCCCACTCCCGAGTTTTGATGCGTTTTATCTTTGTCAATAGTCATTGATTTACAAAAACAAAAAATACGTGTCCATTATTTTTCAATACTCTAACTGACGGACTAAGGTCCATGTTCACCAAGAAGATGACAGACTGATTACCTAAAACAGCTGTTTAAAACGCATTTTTGTATGGGAACATGTCACAGTGACAGCTGATTTTAGATAATCAGACGGTTATCTTTTCGGTGAACATGGACCTAAATAGATTTGTAATTTTTTGATACTGTCGTCATGCCTATTATAATGGGTGTAAAAAGACTCCCACATTTCGCCATTTAGGTAATGGGAGCCTATTGCCATCAAAACGGGCTAAAATCTAGACTCTGTGACTGCTACCGAAAAATCCCTGATGGAATAACCTAAACACACTTTAACCTGACCTGGGAATTGAACCCAGGATCTCTTGCTAATGACACATTGATGAGGAGAACATGTGCCTTTCAGCTGCATTAAGGGGATGTCCCAAGGTAGCCCGCGATATTCAAATTTTCCAATGTTTTTTGCAATTTGCAGGGCAGTGCCAAACTGTACGCTCATGAAAACATCGTTCGCGGCTGCAAGACACTTGCAGTCACAAAATTATAATCATCAAAATCATCAACCCTCAAAGTTAAAAAAATAAGCCGTCTTCTAAAAACCGACTTCTGAAGCTTAAGTTATTTTTCACTTTGTTGTGTTTCACATGCGCTGACTCCTTTACAGCATACTGGCGTGATGTTATGTAATGAACTGGTGTAAACAATAGACAGACATGAGATTTCAGCAATCCCAGTCCATTTGCTATTATATATTCAGGAGTTCCGTTACCTATCTCCGAAGTTCTTCATCAAATTGAAGGGGGAACTCTCCGAGAAAGTACTATTCCGAAAACTATCCAAATCGCTTCATGTGTGCCTATAAAGTTTGAAGAATTCTCTCTATTTCTCCAGGATTCCATCATCAGATCCTGACTTGATGATTATGGGACCTCCTGTGAAGTATATCCTTTCGAACAAAGTAAAAATAATCCAAATCGGTCCAGCCATCTTCGAGTAATCGGGGAACTTACTTATAAAAGATTCCGACGAATTGAGAACCTTTTGGAAGTCGGTTAATAAAAGTCGAGGAACGACTTTGACCGTGAAAAATTCGTTTCTCGACTTTCATGAACTTGGAGGACCTATGGTTCTGATGACTACAATTCTGCAACCACATACACCCCACAACCGCGAACGGTACATCCACCAACATACAACCCAGCACTGGCCCACAAATTGCAAAAAAACCCAAGAAAATTCGAATTTGGCGGGCCACCCTGACGCTTTCACCTTTTTTTCGTTTTTATTTTTTGACTTGAATGTGCCCTGGCGGTTAAGAGCGGGCCTAAAGCAAAATCTTCAATCTTAGATTAGATTTTTAGAGTAGTAAATCATGTTCAAATTAGAAAAAAAAAATATGTCAGGAAACTTCATTATAAATGTGAGGGTTGGGTCTGAGCAAAAACATAATAGGATAAAATTTTCTCGATAGAAAATCGTCACAAAGTTACCTCTAATTTTCAACAATTTTGGTTTGTATTCTATTTCGGTGCATTTTACTGAACCATAAACTACATAAATATTATCACTCATGTATAACCTAGGGCTGACTCTGAGAAAATTTTCAAAATATTTTCTATTTTAAGAGATAATAGACTCGAAATAATTTGGCGCTTACTACATTTTTAATCCGCGATATGCGCCGTCTTCCGTCTCGCGGGACGCGAGCTTGAGACATCAGTTTGTTTCACCGATCAGTAGCCCTCGCTCTGTTGAGACGGGCAGTCTATGTCACTTTGCTCCGCGCCCAGCCGCCCTATTATTTTCATAATATTACTATTTTTTTGCTGAGTAACATGGCTAACAAGAAAAATACAGTAACAAAACGGAAGAAGTGAGAAGTAAAGCAGTTGAACACTCAATTTAGGGCTGATTGCCGTAGTCGAAAGTACTTTTGTATTTTTTACGTGCCTAAGCGCATAGTAAACTCAAAATAAACGGATGATTGATTTGATCGTGCATTATTTTTGTGTGAAATTATGATAATTACATACAACGTTGGATGCGAGTCGCCGTTGACCGTTCAATGTGACGACACTTGGGGGAGGCCCATGTCCAGCAGTGGACGTCTTTCGGCTGATACAACCCGTACGAATTAACTATTATGTAGGTATATTATTATAAATTAATAAAATTATGATAGTTATTATTAAAAGAGATTTGTTTTATTACTTGTAGATACTGTCTAATACGCATTCCCTCAATCACTCAATCTTCTTCTTAGATCTTCATTCAATGTTATTTTATTCTATGTTCACTCTACACATTCAACACATTCATTCATCATCTTGCAAACAGCTCCGTCGCAACGAAACGTTTTTTTAAAGTTATATAATTTGTTAAGGTTTTATTAAACCTCTGAAACGAAAATATCTTTGTTTGATTTATCGCAAACAAGATAATAAAATAAAAATAAAAAAGCCTTTCAATTCTAATAGCTATTAAAACTACGTAACAATAATAAATTTAATCAAAGTCCTAATCATGCTAAATTAGAATTGATTATTTGAGAAAAATAACAAAATAATTTAAATTAAATAGTCCATAATGAATTTTGATTAAAAAATGAAAAATTATAAATCGCAAACAAGATACTTATGTGTTATTATTACGTGAAAGTAGTGGGTGGTAGTAGGTAGGTAGAAGGCAGGTAGTAGATAGGTCGGGTCGGCTAGTAAAGATTTAAAATAGACGAGGGCCCTAAAATGGCTGCTTTAGCAGAATCATAATATGAATCACGTTAAAAAAATATAATAAAATTAATGTGATTCTGAACACTCGCTTGTTTCAGGTATTAGTTCCCAGAAAATAATGCACTGTGGCATCGTAGCATCCGAACGGATGAAACGATTTTAATTTTGTTTTTTATTAGAAAGGTGAATTAGTCGGGAGTGCTCTTAGCTATGTTTGATGAAAATTGGTCCAATATGGCCGCTGACATAAAATGGTGGATTACTTACATTTTTTTTCAATTCCCTCGATATGGGTATCAAATGAAAGGGCGTGACTAGTAGAAAACTTACTATGATAAATTTACAATCCAAGATAGCCGCCACCACAAAATGGCGAATGAATTATCTTTTTTTTCAATATGGGTATCAATTTATCAAATGAAAGATTTTGACTAGTACCTACAATAATGACTATATTCAAAGGGAATAAGGAAAATTAGCTAACAAAATGAGACACGGAAAGTGGAGTGATGACTGGTTCCTAGAACTTAACTATAATCAAATATTTTCTATTTAACTTTAATTACATTATGTATCGGAGGGTTTTTTAATTTTTAATTTAATTTTACTTGTTCGTATTATATTATATTTTCACACAATAATAGAAAAAAAAACTTTTCCCCATACTTAGAACTCAATTTTTTTTTCTTATATACTTGGGGTATCTATGGATATGGTATTGAGGTTGTTTTTTTATGTTTTTTTCTAGAGACACTTCCAAAGTGGTAAAATGTGTGTTCCCCCCCTGTAACTTTTAAAATAAGAGAATAATAAAACTAAAAAAATACACTGGACAGTAAATAAACCGAGCCACCCGCTACCTAGGCACTCTAATTCGATTTTCTCAAAAACTAAAAAACCTACAATTATCAAAGTTGTACCTACAGAAAGTGCGTTTCATGGTGATTAAAATGAAAGGAAACTCATTGGGTTTAATCAATATTTCAGTGTTTATTAAGAATTTTACAAAGAAGAGTCGTTTTCCAGTCGTGACAATCGTTAGTAATGACAAAGTGAAAAAAAAAAATTAAAGCCAAAAACAAAGATAAAATCAAAAAAAAGTTTTTGATCAATATTCTGTATGGGAATACGGAATATTGATCCCCTTGCTCGGATAACTGCCAGCATCCTTGAATTCATCGACCTTGCTAGCCTGACGATAAAATCTTGAGGAATTGTATTCCACTCCTCTTCAATTGCGATTCGCAGCTCTGGAAGCCTTGTTGCAGCAGGTACCCGGGCTCAAACCCGACATTTCAGCTCATCCCATAAGTGTTCTATCGGATTCAAGTCCGGGCTTCGAGCTGGCCAGTCCATCGTACGAATGCTGACGTCGCGTAGATACTGGGTCACCACATGAGCAACATGAGGCCGTGCATTATCATGCATCAATTGCATATCCTGTCCGATATACCCTGCGTAAGGTACCACATGGTCTGCGAGGATTCCAGTAATGTAGCGATGAGAAGTCAGTCCACGTGTACGGCCGTCGGTTCGATGAAAACTAACGCTGTATGTGCTGTTAACGAGATGCCGCCCCAGACCATTACAGATCCTCCTCCATAAGCAACAGTTTCCTCGATGCAACACTGAGAATAACGTTCTCCAGGGCGATCATATACTCTCTGACGTCGATCACTTCCATGTAGACTCACCCTGGTCTCATCAGTGAAGAGTACATTACTCCACTGCTCTAATGTCCAATCCCTGTGTGTGCTACCGTTAATGCTGGGCCTGTTGCAGCTCTTTTTGGGGTCAGGTTCCGTTCAGCAAGTCTCCTTCTGACGGTATCTGAACTTATGACCACTTGGCGTTCGTCACGCAGACATTGTTGGACTTGAACTGTGTTGAGGTGGCGATTTCGCAGAACAGTAAGGTGGATATAACGATCATCTGCTGCTGATGTAGCCCTAGGTCTGCCCGTACCTGGACGGCGATCGAATGCTCCAGTCTCTAGGTATTGTCTGTAAACTCGTTACACCGAAAATCTGCTGATTCGAAGCCTTCGAGCGACTTCACGTTGCGCAATGCCTGCTTGAAGTAATGCTACAGCTTGAGCTGCTTTCTGAGGTGTTGTATCCATTATTAATCGAAAAAAGTAGCAAAAACTCACGCGTCTGAACGATGGACAAAAACTAAAGAAATGATAAGAAATATCCGACTACCCTCATTGTAGACAAAAAGAACGCTAATTTCAAACTCTGGTGAAAACGGAGCAAATCGTTAGCGTTGTGTTTGTTGTTTGTTGCTTGATTACTATGTGAGTTGACGGTACTTTCGAATTAGTTTGAAGTCATTTTAATCACCATGAAACGCACTTTTTGTAGGTATAACTTTGATCGTTGTAAGTTTTATACTTTTTGAGAAAATCGAATCAGAGTTCCTAGGTAGCGGGTGGCTCGGTTTATTTGCTGACCAGTGTATATGATGTACATTACCATGTAAATTTCCACCGAAAAGTGGTTTGAACGACATCTAGTATGTATTTATACATCATAAACCGTTTACCGCAATTTACCTTACATTCAATCAATTCATTTTCAACCGACTTCCAAAAAGAGGAGGTTATGATTCTTTAAACTGGGTGAACCGATAATGATGACTTTTTTTATTTGAAAGCTGGTTCTTCTCGTTTGGTCCCATTTTAATTTGTTGAAGATCTGATGCTGATCTTCCGAGATATACAATGGAACTCTTCAAAAATAGGCTGCAAATCTGCAGTTATTTCTGCAATCGCTTGTAGGTTCATTGTTCATACTACATCATGACGTAACATCACGCCTGTATGCTCTGAGGGAGTACGCAGAAGTGTACAATACACCCAGATTTTGACAGTTCGATGTGTTAAGTTCCATTTAATGGGATCCTGGAGAAATAGAGAGAATTCTTAAAATTTTATAGGCACACCAGAAGCGATTTGGGTAGTTTTAGGAAGAATACGTTTTCGGAGTGATCCCATTTCAATTTGGTAAAGATCTGATGAAGAACTTCGGAAGATAGGCGACGGGAACTCCTCAATAAATGATAGCAAATGTACTGGGATCGCTGAAATCTCATGTCTCTCTATTGTTTACATCAGTTCATAACAAAATATCACGCCGTTACGCTGTGAAAGGGTAAGCACATATGAACCACTAAAAAGTGAAAAATAAAAACTTTTTTGCCGGTCGGTGACAAAAAAACTAAATCAATCAAACAAAGGTCACCGACTTCTGAAGCTAAAGTTATTTTTCACTTTTTTGTGTGAAGTCGGTAATATTTTTTGCAAAAAGTTTTTTGAGTTGCTGCTTCAACCCTTCATGGGCGAGTTCGACTAGCAAATGGTCGTTTTTTATTAAATTGTAAAATATATAATATTTGCTTTCAAGTTTTTATGTAAACAGGTGCTTGACATTCTTGAAGGTCAATTATTGCGCTTAAATTATTACATTCAATTATTGCACCTGTATGTCCAAGAAAATAGCCTCATGAAAATTAAATTAAATAATTTTTTTTTAACTTTCTGACTAAAGAATCAAATGCTAACTAATGTTGAAAAGTAGATTACCAAAATGGCTTAACAAACGTCAAGATATCCCGGTTTGCCGAAAAAAAAAATACCACCTATTTAAGAAGTGGCGTCCAACCATTGTATCCTATTAATTATGCATTCCGATGTCTACAATGAATATCTTATATTAAGAAAACTAAGGTGAAATAGAATAGAGGGGTACGTCGGGATTAAATTAAAGGTAAATTCGCGATAAATACCCGTCTTCTTAAGTTTTATAATGAAATAGAATACTTACCTAGTCAAAAGTTTTATTTCACGACATACAAACAACATAGGAATGCATTGAAAGTGTTAAAAAGTTAACTTAAAAAAAAATAAGAAAAGAAAGTGGTTTCATCTATCTATGTTGCATATACTCAGCTCAAAGACTTCAAGTACGCGAGTTCGGTCCCGCGCGTCGCGCATCGTGGCGCCGCGCCGCCCGTGTTTGATAAACGCACTAATGCGGGTGTGGCGAGACGCGCGGGGGAAATCAGATTTTTTCCTGGCGTTAGGCCCGCTCTTAAGAGTATGTCATGCTCTCTCAAATGTCTCGCTGATGGTGGCGCGTGTGTCGGGTCATTTAGTTCCCTTCAAAATGGTTGAGTTGAACGGTGCTGATACATGCGTCATGTTCGTGAACGGGCGCTGTCGGTTGGGACTGGTCACCTCTTGGTTGCCACGGCTTTTGTTTTTATTTTTTAATTAATTATTTAATTTTTGAATTGTTTTTGTTAGTTTTAACTATGGACACTTTTATCGTGCACATCTTGCTCACATAATGCACCATCTCAACAGAAATGATGTAACCAAGATTTTGTAACAACTTTATGATTTAAAAGAGTGTCCATGGAGTTTCTTGCCCGTTCTTCTCCATAGAGATTTACGCTAGGGAATGGGCAACTACAGTACTTTCACAGTTTTTATGTCTTGGGATTGGGACTGTAGCTACATTTTACTTTTCATCTTTGTTTCGACAATTCAAAAGCGCCTGTAACTGGCCTACTTGAAATAAATGCTCTGATTTTGATTTTTGAGGTCTTTTACACCCTTTTATATTAGTGTGCTGATCACTGTGTTGTTTTTGTCGGCAGTTAAATCTATGGATGGTGATAAACACTGGTATGACGACGACCGACTGTACCCCTCTGTCTCCAGCAGTGATGATAGCCCCATACTCTCTCACAGGTAAGCGTCTTTACCAACGAGCGGCACGTTGCCAACGGCAGATAAACTGCAGCAGTCGCGACCTGTCGACGACTACCGTCGACGCCACAACTGCAAACGTCGACGCGTCGGCGACGGCTGCAGTTCTGCCGTTAGCTACGTGCCGCTCGTCTGTAATAAACCTAACACAACACATTTTATCGTGTGTGTAGTTATAACTATAGTAATTATAAACTAGCTTCTTTACCGAAGTTAAAGTATTATTACCTAGCTTCTGCCTCCGTCAACATTTGCATATCAAATGAAAGGGTTTCGCACGAGATTTCGCAAAAATCATGCGCTTTAAACCGAATCTGAATGTGTATGATGTTTTCAACTCGATGCGTCATTGACATTTAACGCCCGGCCGATGCACCTATATTTGTAAACAATTCTGTGTCCTACTTGGCAAGGATCCTTCTCCATACTTGTCATCAAGGAACATTGTTCGTAAGTACCACAGCTAATGAATTCCATTTAATTTTGAATAGGGCAGACGACAAAAAAAATATAATTACTCCGTCAGTTTGATTATCAACAAATAATATGACCCGTATTTTTCTTTTTTTGTTACATAAACCAAAATTGGCGAAGATACGACGCTTTTAAAATTCTCAATACGTCACGCCTAGTCTAGGCTCGCTAAAAATTATATCTAGGCGGCCTAGATATAATTTTTAGCGAGTTCTGACGTCACGTGCCCCCACTCCCGAATTTTGATGCGTTTTATCTTTGTCAATTTTTTAAAATTGATTTACAAAAACAAAAAATACGTGTTAAACATAAGTCCGGAAAATATCGTTGCAAACAAAAAAGTCGTAGTAAGCCGGCTGATTTTGTCATCGAAGGTTGGTTGATGTTATAATAAGTAAACCAACTGTCAGCTGCTCAAGTAGCGCTGGGTGTAGGATTGAGAGGTTCCTGAAGTTGTAATAAAATAATTAATAATAATAAAAATTAAAAATAAAAATAATCTATACTTATTAATATTATAAAGCTGAAGAGTTTGTTTGTTTGTTTGTTTGAACGCGCTTATCTCAGGAACTACTGGTTGGAATTGAAAAAATCTTTTTTTGTTGGATAGTCCATTTATCGAGGAAGGTTATAGGCTATATATCATCACGCTATGACCAATAGGAGCGGAACATAAATGAAAAATGTTGCAAAAACGGGGAAAATTTATTCCTTTTGTGAGCTTTTTCTCTCATATATGTGACGCAGACGAAGTTGCGTGGGTCAGCTAGTAAATAATAAGTTTCGTTAATAGTTTACAAAACAAAGCTGAAAAAAAAATCGTCAGCTGCATTGTGGAGGGGGGATTATGCGTCAGCCGCTCGCATGAATTTGAAAAACTAATGAATCACTAACAGCACCTCCCCGGTACCTCCCGGACTAAAAACGACTTGTTTGACTTGTTTTCTGCTTGTGTATAGGGGACTCGTAGACTCGAGTTTCTACGAAGACAAATAACACTTCGACCGCAAAAATTGAAATAGCTCGGTTAATTTGCATGATATCAATATAATTTATAGCCTATGTTACTCGGTATAGATAGCTTTCTAATGGTGAACGTTTTTTTAAATCGGTTGTGTAGTTCTTGAGTTAAATCGTAGCAAACAAACAAATAAATCAAATCTTTCCTCCATAGAATAATAATGTAGACTACAAAATTTATTACCACAATCCAATTTCAATTTTATTTGAAACTATTTCCATAGCAACGGGGATGTAGGTAGTTCATCGTGTCACTTCTTTTTATTAGCCTAAATATAATATGCTGTGTACCTACCGCTGCTGGGCAATGCTGGGCGAAGGCCTCCCCATTCCTTTCCAACTCTCTCGGTGTTTTCCCTTCTCTGGCCATTAAAAAATGTTAGCTGTCCACCACATATCGGCTACGTCTCGTAACGGCTACCATCGACGCTTGAAGTTGTCGTCGTTCGGCGGCTGCCGTCGACGCGGCGTCGACAGGTGGCGGTGGCTGCAGTTTATCTGCCATTGGCAACGTGCCGCTCTTAGATAAGAGCCCTTAGTTTTGATGAAAACATAAAATGTGATGTGCTAAAAACGGGTTTAGACACTGACCCTAACACAAGTCTCATCTAGCACAGGAGTCAGGGTTTCAAATAGAAATGTATAATTTTATCTTGTGTCAATATTTTTTTTTGAGTTTATTCATTACGACCAAACAAACAAAGTTTTCCTCTTTATAATATTAGTGTAGATATCTTAATATATACAACATTATTTTTTGTTTATACTAAACCCGAAAAGGGGTCATTGTACTCATCATTTTGAACAACTTTTTCTATGGGACGAACTTCGAAATCGCGAAAAAAAAATCAGCTGTTCCCTACATTTTGACGAGTTATGCGAACATAAATGTAGGGAACAGCTGATTTTTTTTTCGCGATTTCAGGGTTCGTCCCATAGAAAAAGTTGTTCAAAATGATGAGTACAATGACCCCTTTTCGGGTTTAGTGTAAACAAAAAATAACCCTGTATAAATCTCGTGTCACAATGTTTGTCCTCAATGGACTCCTAAACCACTTAACCGATTATAATAAAATTCGCACACCATGTGCAGTTCGATCCAACTTGAGAGATAGGATAGTTTAAATCTCAAATTATGAGACGCAGACGAAGTTGCGCGAGTCAGCTAGTAGGATTATAGGATTATTATGTTGCCAACCTCAATATTGTCATTCTTCGACAGTTGTATAAAACAGCCACGACTCGCCAAATTGGCGAAGTGGGCCGATAATTTTCCTGAAAGTAGAACAGCTAATGAATTCCAATTAATTTGTAATTTTAACACGTTACCGATTAATTAACACATACATACGGGTTTCGCCAGGCCACTTTCTATTACTAATTTATTACTGGGCCGAAAACTAAATGAAATTTGGCACAAAGGCATCATTTATTATCTGGATTAACATTTCTTTAGGATAAATCCCAGTAGTATGATCCCGTGGGACAGTTACCGAACAACACGCAGGTGAAGTCGCAGGCATAAGCTAGTAGAATATAATATGAATAAATGAATAAACATCGTTAGACATTACACACATTACCATCAAGATGGCACTGTGTGTAATGTCTAACGATGTTTAATGTCCAACGATGTTAATGTCCAACGATCAAGATGAGTGCGAGTGAGAGAGACGGATGGATCCGAATATACACAGTACCATCAAGATGGCACTGTGTGTAATGTCTAACGATGTTTAATGTCCAACGATATTTAATGTCCAACGTCGTTTAATGTCCAACGTCGTTTAATGTCCAACGATCAAGATGAGTGCGAGTGAGAGAAACGGATGGATCCGAATATACACAGTACCATCAAGATGGCACTGTGTGTAATGTCTAACGATGTTTAATGTCCAACGATATTTAATGTCCAACGTCGTTTAATGTCCAACGATCAAGATGAGTGCGAGTGAGAGAGACGGATTGATCCGAATATACGGACGAAGCGTTAGAGAGTAGGGCGTCTTTTCTGCGCTGCGCCGGCGCCACGCCATCACCTCGCCCGTGTCACACCAACGCCTCGAGATGGCACTGTGTGTAATGTCCAACGATGTTTAATGTCCAACGTCGTTTAATGTCCAACGATCAAGATGAGTGCGAGTGAGAGAGACGGATGGATCCGAATATACGAACGAAGCGTTAGAGAGTAGGGCCTCTTTTCTGCGCTGCGCCGGCGCCACGCCATCACCTCGCCCGTGTCACACCAACGCCTCTTGTATTTGTCCCGGGACTAACGTGCTTTCTGAAACACGGAGGAAACTAGGTATGTAATAGGTTGTCACCCATCCACATACCAACCTAGGCAAGCACGGCTTAACCTAAAGATCGATCCGAGCGGCTGTTATTTTTTAGCCACGAGCTCCTAAATAAAAATTCAATGCTGCACTTCAAATAAATAAATTCACAAAAGTAGTGCAATAATAGCAAATAACAAATAAAATACCGGTAAAGACAATATCAATAATCGAAGCAAGCAATTACAATACAAATTGTAGCTCTATGTCGATGGGTCAGGTCAATAGCTAATTTAAATAAATGATATGGTCTCGTATTTAGGTGGTGTCCTTCAAACTTTTACATGTTTACTATGAATAACCGGATCACGATTTGACACATGTTATGTTCGATTTCTGATAAGGGCGAGGCCGAACTAACGTAGTTATGAGTGCCAGTCGCGTAATTTACACCACATTTCCATACAAGTCTGGTTTGTGTCATCACATTACGGCGTAAAATGAGTCGCATCGGGGCGCACGGAGTGGTCCCAAAAAATTCGCGCAAATATCTACTTACAAAAAAAATGTTCCAACATCTTATCGATAAAGAATTAAATAATCATTTTATGATTCACTAGCTGACCCACGCAACATCGTCTGCGTCAAATAAAGCGTAGTCGACGGAGCCCCGCTTCGTAGGGCCCCTATTTCGATTTTTTTTTATTTACGATAGTTATATATGTCACCGTAAAATTGTCAAACACGTTATATTACAATATAACGTGTTTTTTCTCACGATATTGTAATGTCTCGAATTATTGTCAACTGAACATACGGAAGTATCTCTGCCCTCATAATCGGGACTTGGGGCACCCCCCGTTAGGTTAGTTAGGTTCCTTTAAACCCTGCACTCGGAAATAGGGGCTCCGTCGACTACGCTTTTTAGGGGGAATATAAAGTGTTTTAAGGTTATGTTATATTAATCGGTATTTCTCAGGAATGGTGCATTATCTTTTCATAAGAGTTGTGCCACTGGGCAAGGGCGACCCTTCCTTCCCTCCACACCGCGTAAGTTCACTACCATCGCATGCATTTCACGAAAAATAATGCGTTTTGTTGTAAGCAGTATGTTCATTTGACAGTAATTCGAGACTTTACAATATCACTAGAGATATTACAATTATCTATAACGTATTTGACAATTTTACGGTGACAATATAACTATCGTTAAACAGCAGTTACAAAGCTTTCCAAAATTCCAAAATGTCGTTTTCTTGCCGATTTTAACCGACGCGGTGGTGTGTCGCGCTCGTTTTCATTCTGTACAATCAATTAAACGAACAAAACTTTTTATTCCTCTTTCAAATATTGGTAGATGAAGATAATTTTGACGTTCAAAATGCTGACTATTATCTCACCTAGATAAATCAGCACTTTTTGAAATGACCATAATTTTAACGAATGAAATAATGTTTTTGAATGATTATGCAATATAGAGATTGAGGAGCACGTGGCTAAATAATAACAGCCGCATCGGTCGATCAATGTTAACCAGTGCTTGCCAAGTTCGGTCTGTCGCCGCGGCGATGGGTGCCCACCCATTACATACCGAGTTACCTCCGTGCCTCGGAACCCACGTTAAGGGGCCGGCGGAGGATAGTTTTCATACAAACGTAATACCTACCAAAATAATATCTATGAAAAGCAAACATATTCTTAAGGTAGTGTGTATATATTTTGATTGGATTACAGAATATCTATGTTCCTAAATAAAAAAATATTAAAGGAGAACGATAAAAAGACGAGATATGAGGAATTTAAAATTTCTATAGAAAATTTATTTTTCCCATAACTCTTGTTTAAATCACATTCAAAATATATGTATGGGGACCTATATATTCTGTAATCCAATCGAAACAAATACACACTACCTTAAGAATATGTTTGATTTACAAACTACTTTGGTACCTATTGCGTTTGTATGAAATTCGCATGCTCCGCAGGCCTCTTAAGCCGTTGGTCTCTGCTGTCATTTGTGAGATCTTCGACAGTCTTAACAGGTAGTCAGTGGCACAGAAGTCTGACAGCCAGTCTTATCAAGGAGTTTCGTATTACCCAGTACTAACTGGGTTGTGGAGATCAGATAGGCAGTCGTTCCATGTAAAATAATAAATTATAAACAGGAAAGATTTCATGTTTTGTTTGTTTGTGTGTTTTGTTACGAATTAACTCTTACATTTCTCGACTGATTTTAAAAATTCTTTCACCATTACAAATAACATAGGCTATATTTTATCCTCATACAAATAATATAGGCTATATATGTTGTTGGTCAAATAATATAGGCTATATTTTATCCTCATACAAATAATATAGGCTATATATGTTGTTGGTCAAATAATATAGGCTATATTTTTATCCTCATACAAATAATATAGGCTATATATGTTGTTGGTCAAATAATATAGGCTATATTTTATCCTCATACAAATAATATAGGCTATATATGTTGTTGGTCAAATAATATAGGCTATATTTTATCCTCATACAAATAATATAGGCTATATATGTTGTTGGTCAAATAATATAGGTTATATTTTATTCTCATATTCACACGGAAACTGGGTGTAAAATAAAAAAATATCGCTGGAAATTAACACACAGAGCCACCTAGTGCCACACTAAGCAAAGCTTGTGTCGTGGACACCAGATAGTTGATATACTACACATATACTTTTTGTTTGTAAATACAGTCAAACCTGGATAAGCGAGAGTTCAAGGGAGCTCAATCTCATTCTCGCTTATAGAGGTTTCTCACTAACCTGAGTTTCTCGCTAATGCAGGTACATGGGTAGCATTTCTCTTTTATAGAGGTACACAGGCACACGTGTCCATTCGAAAAGAATGCTATAAAATAACAACATTATTTAATTCCACGAAATAGAATAGGTACAATATTGACGAGAAAACAATACAAAAACAATGGTAGGAAGTTCCACGAAAATTAAGAATGAGTCATAAAATAGCAGATGTTCTATAGTTCCTCCTAAATCTATATATATAAAAATGAAACCCGTTTTCCGTGAAAACGGCTTGACCGATTTGGCTGATTCTTTTTTTGTTGTGTTTGTTATTGTCAGGAGAAGGTTCTTATGAAAAAAAATGTAGTAGTAGGTAGGTAGGTAGTAGTAGTAAGTAGGTAGGTAGTAGTGGGTAGGGATTAGTAGGTAGGTAGTGGTAGGTAGTTTTTCCCTCTTATGTGACGCAGACGAAGTTGCGTGGGTCAGCTAGTAATATAAATATAAATAAAGCTCGACTGTCGCTTATAGAGGTAAAGATAAGTAGCAGTCTCATTTACGGAGGTCCATGAGGGAAGAACGACTCTCTTACAGAGGTTTCTGTTTCTTGCTAATAGAGGTTTTGGGAGCTTAAAATGACGGGTCCTGGCTATTACTCACTCAGCTTTCTCACTTATCTAGTTCTCACTTACTCAGGTTTGACTGTACATACTTATAATTATACATATAAACATCCATGACTCGGAAACAAGATGTCCATGCTGATCACACAAACATTTGCTCCTACCTCTCTCCTCCTAAGAACGTAAGGCAGCCTCACTACCACTACGCCATTCGGGTCGTCAAAAATACTGGTAATCAACTGCATCCGGTTAGATTGGAACATAATGGAAACTAGCTGACCCACGCAACTTCGTCTGCGTCAAAAGTACTACCTACCTACTACTACCTACTACCTACCTACTACCTACCTACTACTACCTACTACCTACCTACTACTACCTACTACCTACCTACTACTACCTACTACCTACCTACTACTACCTACTACCTACCTACTACCTACCTACTACTACCTACTACTACCTACTACTACCTACTACTACCTACTACTACCTACCTACTACTACCTACCCACTACTACCTACCTATTACTACCTTCCTACTACTACCTACCTGCTACTACCTACCTACTACTACCTAACGGGATAAAAAGTATCCTATGTCCTTCTCCTGGCTCTAAACTACCTCCCTGACAATTTTCAGCTAAATCGGTTCAGCCGTTCTTGAGTTATAAGTGGAGTAACTAACACGACTTTCTTTTATATATATAATAATAGATAAGCGGGCAGATTACGGTAAAAGGTATGTTTTCTATTCACAGATACGACAAAACCCGTCGGCTCTCACCATATGCGACCCCCAAGTTTGAGGAGCGCGAGCGCCGGTCCACGCTCACCGTCCTAGCGAAGTTCTTCCTCTTCTGCACCGCCATGATCCTGTTCTGTGTGCTGCTGTACATACCTGTCTACAACAAGGCTAATGTCCAGCTGTCCAAAGGTAATTTTTTCGAAAATATCGGCGATAATGGCATATACGAAGCCGAAAGGCATTTGTTCTCCCCGTCATTGTGATCATTTTTTTGTTCTACACCATACCTGGGAACCTTCTAGTTACAGAGATATTGGGAGTAAAAGTTTTTATAAATGCAAATATTTATTTTATTTTTTTTACTTAAAACACCTCAACACCCCCGTACTATTTAATCCACCCATCAGCACAATGTTTTGAAAGAAAGAAAGAAAAGAAAGAAAAAACATTTAACACATCAAAATTAACAGTATAAAAATTACACAGAAAAAAAAACAAATATATATTTAAAAATTAAAAGAAATGAAACTCGTCCTGTACGAGGCCAAAAGGCTCCTATCTCAGTGTTTTGTGTGCGTTACATTGAGTTCTACCACAAAACATGATTGTTCACCCCAAAAAACAAAATAGTTTGACATAGAGAATGCTTGGTTGACGGCTTCGCGATGAGGTTGCTTACACCCTGGGCTGTACGTTCCAATAAATGGACAAATTTTCAGGACTCATTCAAGAATTAAATATTTACTAGACAAATAAAAATACACTAAAAAAAGTTGGTTTCTCAATGCATAAACACATCTATGTCATTGTGTTTTTTTGCATGGATATCTTTAGTTAGACGTACTTAACGCTATGTTTAAATTTGTCCATCTATTTTAATGGGACCTTATACAGGGTGTAAACAATCTCATCAGCATCACGAAGCCGTCGACCGAGCATTCTTTACATCAAACTAAGTAACTTTACATGAAGAATTTTGCTGGGAAACGACTTTTTTTTTGAGATGAAAAAATTTGTTTTGTTTTAGAACTCAATGTAACGCACCCACTCAAAACATTGTGCTGATGAATGGATTGAATAGTGCGGGGTCATGGTGTTTTTTTAAAGTAAAAATCTTACAGTAAAAAGTTGTGAAAAAGTTGATGAAACTTTGACCCCTAATACCTCCGTAACTAGAAGGTTCCCAGGTATGGTGTAGAACAAAAAAAAAAAGATCGCAGTGACGGGGAGAACAAGTACCTTTTGGGAGGTTTTTTTACACCTTTATAAACAGATTTGATGATCTCCTTTATTCACTTAAACCTTTTATTCCCAGGTATAGTCGCGGGCTGGTCAATTCACACAAATCGAGACACAAAAATATACATACAACCGAAAAACGTAACGACAATACACGCCCCTAGGAATATATGCTCTAAAGACGTTAACAATAAGCTTATACTATTAATTGTCGTCTGCTCATCCACACTGAACTTCGAAAACCGATTAGTAATAAGAGAAACATGGGGTGACCAAAAATATTATCCAGAAATGTCCAAATTGTATAATGCAGTGAAACAAAAGTATGTACATTACAATTTCACATATGATCTATATACCGAGAAGAATGTACATAACCTAACTACCGCTAGGTCGAAGCGAGACATATCCAGCTTAAGCAGGCTTTTGCCCGAATTGGCTAAAGCGTTGCAGGACAATCTGGTGACGGAGAAGACTGATGAAGAAGTACCTGAACAGAGATTTGAAGACGAAGCTATGTTGCCAGAATTCGATATGAATCAAGAGTTAGGAGAAAATACTGAGCCAAATTATGATTATTATGATGACACTAATGTCATGAAAATACCCCCTAAAGGGTACGAAGATAACCCTGACTTAGACAAAGTACTCTCAATGTTGAAAGGAAATAAAAACTTCCGGAAAATGAAAGAGGAATTATTTTTACCCACTGACAACACCGAAGATTCGAAAATTGAGCCAGAGTATAAGGTGGTGTTCCTTCTGGGGTTGCCAACAAAGGACAACGATTCTACCATTCAGAATAAAATCGAGGAAGAATCTAATAAATATGGCGATGTTATCCAAGAAAATTTTATTGATGCTTATAATAATCTGACGCTGAAAACTATTATGATGTTGAAATGGATCACGAAAAATTGTAATAACAGTGGTAAGTGTATTAAATAATTATTCAGGTGCTTTGTTTGTTGTGCGTATTATACGCCTACCTTTGCTTTTAGCGACATTATCTGCTTAGTTATTTTTCAAATGTGCTGGGGCCTTCACTTTGGGCCTTATCAGAACACCAACGCTGTGACATTTTTTTTTAATGTTACAGCACCATGCTGAGATAAGAGCCTCGTACAGGACGAGTTTCGTTTATTTTTATTTGTTTAATTTTTATTATTAAGTTTTAAATACTGATAATTTTGATGTGTTATGTCCTTTGCGGGCTAAAAATTTTTGTTTCATTCACTATAAAGCGGTTGTTGATATTACAAACAGAACCAATTTTATTTATTTTCAAATACCTAAAGGTTATTTAAATTGAGTAGCTATACTTGGTGCCAGTTAAAATCGCAATAACGGTCATTGACCCTACCTACATTTTTATTAAAGTTCTTATCTTTGAAATACAATAATAAGCCTGTCCAAGTCTTGAATCGTCATCTATATATATAATCGGGATCTTCAATATTTTTACTAATGAAAAACGATAAAATTATAAAGTAGGGCCAATTAAACAGATCACATTTGACACTTCGTCAAAATACAAGGTATCCTTGTAACGGCAGGCAATATGATTTATGTTTTCAAAGTCCTGAACTGCATAATTGCTTAAGTTTTTTTCAATTACGATTACATGTAATTGTAATAATGGCCAAGAAAGGTAACCTTACTTTGAACTGACTGATGTCAAATGTGATCTTTTAAATTGGCCCTACTATAGATCATTTGTTTTGGTATGTTAAGGAGAGGGCAATGACCGCTTTTGCGATCTAAACCGGCAGCAAGTTTTTGTATATTGAACAATATTTGACGGTGTAAAGTTAGCTTATTGTCTATCGACGTCATAATAAATATTTTATTTTCCAGTGCGCTACATACTGAAAACAGACGACGATATGTATATAAATGTGCCAAATCTTATAGCCAATCTGAAGAACAGATCACATGAATTTGACACAAAGACCAAGGGAGTTAGCAGAAAGGAGTATATGCTGATAGGTGACCTTATTTGTGGTGCAAGGCCTGTGCAGGATACCCGTGATAAATGGTAAGTTTTATTAGTAACTAGCTGGCCCACGCAAGTAAGTCTGCGTCACATAAGAGAGAAAAAGCTCACAAAGGGAACACAATTTCTCCCGATTTTGTAACATTTTTCAATGCTGCTCCGCTCCTATTGGTCACAGCGTGATGTTATATAGCCTATAGCCTTCCTTGATAAATGGACTATCCAACGCAAAGATTTTTTTCAATTCGAGCCGGTAGTTCCTGAGATTAGCGCGTTCAACCAAACAAACAAACAAACTCTTCTAATTTATAATGACGACCCGATTGGCGTAGTGGTAGTGACGCTGCCTTACGTTTTTCGGGTCCTGGGTTCAAATCCCGGTAGGAGCAAATCTTTGTGTGATGAGCACGGACATTGTTTCCGAGTCATGGATGTTTATACAACATTATTTTTTGTTTACACTAAACCCGAAAAGGGGTCATTGTACTCATCATTTTGAACAACTTTTTCTATGGGACGAACCTTGAAATCGCGAAAAAAAAATCAGCTGTTCCCTACATTTATGTTCGCATAACTCATCAAAATGTAGGGAATAGCAGATTTTTTTTTTCGCGATTGAGTACAATGACCCCTTTTCGGGTTTAGTATAAACAAAAAATAATGTTGTATGTATAATAAGTATGTATTTACAAATAAAAAAGTATACAAAGGGTGTAAAACACCTCATCACGAAGCCGAAAGGCACTTGTTCTCCCCATCATTGCGATATTTTTTTGTTCTAGACCATACCTGGAAACCTTCTAGTTACGGAGATATGGGGGTCAAAGTTACAACTTTTTGACAACTTATTTTTTATACAAGTTTTTTTGTAAGATTTTAACTTTTAACACCTCCATGACCCCCGTACTATTCAATCCGTCCATCAGCACAAAGTATTTAGTGCGTTACATTGAGTTCTACCGCAAAACATGATTTATAACCTCAAAAGAAAAACTTGTTTCCCAGCAAGAATTTTTCCGTAAAGTTAATTATTTTGATGTACAGAATACTTGGTTAACGGCTTTGTGATGAGGTGGTTTACACCCTGTATGTAGTATATCAACTATCTAGTGTCCACGACACAAGCTTTGCCAAGTGTGGCACTAGGTGGCGCTGTGTGTTAATGTCCAGCGATATTTATTTTATTTTTATTTATTTATAATATTAGTATAGAAGTATAGACTAGCGGACGTCACACGGTTTCACCCGCATAGTTCCCGTTCCAGTGAGAGTACGGAGATAAAATATAGCCTATGTTACTCGCTAATAATGTAGCTATCCATTGCTGAAAGAATTTTTCAGATCGGTCCAGTAGTTTTTATGTTTTTGCTACATACAAAAATACAAATGTTTCCTCTTTATGATATTAGTATAGAATAGCACTTCGTCTACGTAAATTGTTATATCTCGGTTAATTAGCATGATATCAATATAATTTATAGCTTATGTTACTTGGTATAGATGTAGCTTTCTAATGGTAAAATAATTTTTTAAATCGGTGGAGTAGTTCTTGAGTTAAATCGTAACAACCAAAAAACAATTCTTTCCTTTTAGATAGCCTTTTCCTTATGAGTTTATGTAGGAACTATAGGACGTCTAATTACAACATTCGCCTCGTTTCCGTTCATAAATCTGCTGGCCTAAAATAGCCGCTTTAGCAGAATCGTCATATGGATAACATTCAAAATTCATAAAATGGACTTTATAGTCAAAATCATAAAGTCCATTTTAAGAATTTAAAATTTTGATTCTGCTAAAGCAGCAATTTTAGACCCCTGGTAAAACCGGTTGCGAGTACTGCGCACCTACCTGACCTTACTTATTAAATGTTTTTACTAATCCATTATTTATTATTTGCAATGAAACAGTAAGTACATAAGTAAGTTTAATTAATTGTTATTTATTTTATAATTAAACATGACACCCTTAAGGGGACTACAGAAGCTACTCGTAAATTAGCAATACTTTTGTGGTGGTTCAAACTTCGTTTGAAAAACGGTAAGAATAATCAGCTTGCACTACAAAGTGGTTGTTACGTCAGTCTGCGGGCCTAATAGTCCAAAACGAGTGGTTTCGATCGATTTACAAAAAATCTATTGATTGAACTAAAACAATAAAACACTATGATGCTAATATGTTGCTTGTAGAATTATTTGCCAAAAAATCTGAATGATCGCATGTATTTTAGTATGGTTTTTACTCGGAAAGTTCGTGTTTTTTTTTATTGAGTAAAATTAATTGTATTTCGTTTTCAAAACACTTCCATACTACCTTATGTCCTGAAGAATATCATATATTTTTCTGGTTTTGTTTATTGCAGTGAATTATATACTTTCAGGCATTCAAAAATTCGCGTTTAGCTCATGGTCGCCTTAACCCCTGAAGTTACTCAGAGGTGCCCCTACAAAGTATTTTACGCGCGTTTCGCCAGTGACCAATTTAACTAATTTTTTCATGAAATATAAAAAAAAAAATTGACCGTGTACCTTTGTTGTCCTTTTTATATAATCTAGTCAAATTTGTGTTTTGGATATTTGAACACAGCGGAAAATCTGGCTAATTTTCTAGACTTTTGGAAGGTTCATCTTCAGCATCATCATTGTTTTAGCCGAAAGACGTCCACTGCTGGATATAGGCCTCCCCTAAGTGTCGCCACATTGACCGGTCCCGTGCGACTTGCATTCAAGGTTCATCTTATCTTTTCGTAAATAATTTATGAAAAAAAAAGACAACACTAGGACATACCAATAGTGGTTTTAGATTTTTTTTTTAAAGAAAATATTGCTGTATTAGTCAGGAAGGAACTACGTTTTCATGGAAAATCGGCCGTTTTGTGTCCTCTTAAGAGTGTTACCCGATTCTGCGTCGATAAATGTGGGGCATTTATCGACGCGGAATCGGCTAACACCGCTCATAAAAGCCTCTATGTCTACGTAATAAGGGTGTTACTAATACCATTCGCACCGGCTCGGCTCAGACGACGCGTCGCGACGCCGCCGGCCGACGGCGAAACGAGCCGTTTGCCTATTATATGTCGAGTAGTGTCGTGATACGCACGGTTTAAGCCGATTCCGCGTCGATAAATATAGGGAGCTAAGCCAGCAGCGGAATATTTAATATTTACATGTTTTCTGTTTATGTTGCAGGTACAGCCCGCGCTACATGTATGGAGCGCGGGTGTACCCCAAGTATCTGTCGGGGACAGGGTACGCGTTCTCCATGGATACAGCCAAAGTCCTCTACACCACCGCTTTGAGAACTAACCTATTCCATTTAGAAGATGTATTTCTTACTGGTAAGATGAAGGTTTTTGCACTAGTTTAAAATTTGCCCCTATAGTTGCTGCCGGTTAATATCGCAATAGCGGTCATTGGCCTTTCCCTAATATCTCTTCGCGCCAACCAAAACAAATGAACTATTTAGTTTTTCATTGGAAAAAATGTTGAAGTTCGCGACGATTACGATGACGATTTAAGACTTGAACAGGGTTATTTTTGTATTTATAGAATAAATAAATAAAAATAAATAAAAAAAAAAATAAAAATAAAAAAAAAAAATAAAAAAAAAAAAAAGCCTTTTAATTCCATTAGCTATTAAAACTACTTAACAATAATAAATTTGATCAAAGTCCTAATCATGCGAAATTAGAATTGATAATTTGAGAAAAATAACAAAATAATTTAAATTAAATAGCAAATAAATGAATTGATTAAAACATGCAAAATTATAAATTATACAAAACATGACATTTTTCAAGAAAATTATGGTAACGTATATAAGTAAATAATAATAGTGATTACGCTAATTGGACCCCTTTTCGGGTAAAGGCCTCCTCCAGAGAATGCCAATTTTCTCGATTTTTGGCGACATCTGGCCAGTCTTTTCCTGCGATTGCCTCGACTTCGTCTTTCCATCTCGCTTTCGGTCTACCTCTTCGTCTATATCCGTGGGGGCCTCTCCATAATGTCACCGTCTTCGTCCATCTATCATCTGTATAACGGGCCACATGTCCTGCCCACCTCCATTTTAGACTTCTGGCGAACGTTAGAGCGTCTATAACTTGAGTTTTTTTCCTTATTAAATTGTGTCGTACTCTGTCTTTTAGTTTTATATTAACGGAACTACGTTCTAGCGCTCTTTGACACGTTGCGATTTTTCTGCTGGTTATGGAGTCAAATATCCATGTTTGGCATCCGTACGTAAGGCAGGGAAGGAGGCATGAGTCCATCACTTTCTTTTTCAATTGCAACTTCATGTTTGATTTCATGACCTCTTTGTAGGCCCAGTACTTCTTCCAGGTGATTGCAATTCGTCTGTCTAGCTCTTCAATGTGGTTATCTTTTCGAAAGGAGACTTGCTTGCCAAGGTAGATGTAATCGTCTACGTAGTCCACGGTTGTGTTATTTACAGTTATTGGTTTTTTGCAGTGGTTAGTCATTACCTTTGTTTTTGTGATGTTCATCTCCAAGCCAATTTCTGTGCTAACTGCATCGAGCTCTTCCATCATCGTTTGTAATTCTGTGGCGTCTTCTGAGAACAGTACGATGTCGTCCGCAAACCGTAGATGGTGAAGGTGTCTCGTTCCTATTTTAATGCCCTTTTCTGTCCAGGGTAGGTCTTTCATTATGTTTTGTAGTACCGATATGAAAAGTTTCGGCGATAGCGGGTCGCCCTGTCTCACTCCTCTACAAATTTTTATTCTTTGGCCTGAGTTTTCTAATTTTATTTTACTTGTACTATTTTTATAGATGTCTTTTATTATTCTAATATACTTTTCGCTTACGTTTTGACTTTGTAGAGCGTTCCAAATGCTTGTATGTGAAATCGAGTCGAAAGCTTTTTTATAATCGACGAAAGCTAAATAAAGTGGTCTTCTAAATTCGTAGTACTTTTCAATTATTTGTTCGAGTACTTGTATGTGGTCTGTAGTGCTGAACGATTTTCTAAAACCAGCTTGTTCCGTTGGTTGGTGGGCTTCAATGTCGTTGTCGATTCTTTCTAGTAAGCAGGTCGCGAAGAGCTTGTAAAAACCTGGCATTAAGCTTATGGGGCGGTAGTTTCCTACGTCTGTTGGATCGCCTTTCTTGTACAGTAGTATAATTTCAGACTCAGCCCATGCCTGTGGGACCTTCTCTTCTTTGAGAATTTTATTAAACAGTTGAGTCAAAGGCACTAGAATTACTGTTTTTGCTACTTTTATAGCTTCATTGGATATGCCATCGGTACCTGGGCTTTTGTCGTCTTTTAGTTTTTCGAGCTTCGTTAGTACTTCGAATTCTTCAAATTTAGGAATGTCTGTGGTTTGCTTCTGGGAGTCTAGAGTTCCCTTAAGTTCTTGATTCGACTCTTCAGAGGCGCTATATAGCTGTCTATAAAATTCGGTCGCTGTATCGATGACGTCTGCACGACTTTGGTGTTTAGTGGCGGTCTTGGAATTTAGTGATGGAATCCATTGTTTTTCTGTAGCTAGTTCTTTGAGTGCCTTCTTTAGACTCCCAGATGTTTTTAAATGTTTTGTGAAAGTAGCTTCCCTGTGGTCTTTGTAATTTTTCTTAATTTCCTTATTTGTAATTTTAAATAGTCTTGTAAGTTCTGTCTTTTCTTCGTGGTTTAATCCAGTCTTGTGTAATAAATGATTTCTTTGTTTCATTAGATTTCGCGTATTTTCTGTTAATATTCTTGATTTTTTAATCTCTTTGCATTCATTTCCTTGTAGACACTGTTTCATGACATTTTCTATTTTCTTATAGAAAGTGTTAACACTGGAATTCTCACTGTCGTACAAGTCCAGCTCCGAACTTTTCATTTTAGATAGGAATTCTGAACGTCCTTCACTGGTTTTCAATTTGTTTTGATGGTGTGAAAAGCTTTTCCTGCTCTTCTTCATTGCTTTTAGTTCAACAGTGCCTCTAAGCATCTTGTGATCGGAAGGGAAAATGGTAGTTACAGTTTCATAGTTTGTGAATATTTTAGGTACATTAGATAAAATAAAATCAATTTCATTTCTGGTTTTTCGGTCTGGTGAAAGCCATGTCCATTTTTTAATCTTACTTTTTTTAAACACTGTATTGATTACAGTCAATTTCTGTTCGTAGGCGTATTGGAGCAATCGTTCACCCCGTTTATTCCTGGTACCGTATCCGTGTTTACCGGTGATCAATGATTCTTCCTTCTTTGGTAGGCCGATTTTTGAATTAAAGTCGCCCATACATATTACGTATTTTCCTGATACATCATGAGCTTGCTGTATTTCGCGGTAAAACTTTTCAACATCTTCGTCGCTGGCGCTCTCTGTTGGAGCGTATATTTGTATCAAGGTGAGATTGTAATTTTCGAATTTTAATTTTAGTGCGCAAACTCTTTCTGATATTCCTATATAACTTTCCAAGTGATGCTTAAACTTCTTTTTTATGAGGAAACCAACACCGTATTGCCCAGCAGTTTGTCCTGTAAAGCACATAATATGGTCTTCGTCTTCTATAATTTTTGTACCCAAGCGTCGTACTTCGGCCAATCCTATGATGTCATAGTTGATGTTTTTAAGCGCTTCTTTTAATTCTAATAATTTCTCAGTTGTGCTCAGTGATCTGACATTGTACGTGCATAGATTTAACTTTCTTGTATTTTCTTTCATCTCTGGAGGGTTAGAGTCGCATATCCCCGCGGTGACAAGCCGTTCTGGGGATGATTGTAGAGAAGGGGGCCACAGTCGTTGCTATTCACTAAGATGGTTCGACGGGGTTGGTGATTTGTGATCCACGTTGTTTGGTTGACGGGGTCCTGGAGTCCCCCTTCTTGGTGCAAAAAATGGGTTAATGTTTGTTTTGTTTATCTTATTTGCTTGTATTTGTACGTCCGGAGTCGAACTGGTGGTTCGGTTCTCGTTTGGTGACGTGGATAAGTTTCGTTTGTGATTCTTATAATTTTCGGTGTAGCTGGTTTTGTTCTCTAATATCACAATTTTGTCGTATTTAATTATAGCTTTGATACCGTCTGCTTTGTATTTATTTATTTCCTTTTGTAGTTCTTTCCTTTTTTCAAGTATGTTCGGAGGAAACTCTTCTTTTAAATAGTAGGTAGTGTTTTCTAGGTTCTTTTTGTTGGTCAGTATCATTATCTTTTTTCCCAAAGTTGAAATCGTTACAGAAATTGGTCTAGGATTAGTACCTTTCCTGCCGAGTCTTCTTATCATTTCTAGCTCCGATCTTTCGCATGGTATTTTAATGTTTTTGTTAAATATATTTAGTACTTTATCTTCTAGTTGATGATATTTTTCTTCCGATTCTTCTACACCAAATAGAACAATATTCTTTTTCAAATTCTGTCGTTCTAGAAAGTTTAGTCTTTGTTCTTGTTCTTTGACGAGAGATTCAAGTTGGTTATATTTTTCATCCATGACGTTGAATTTTAGGTCTATATGTCTGTTTATATTTTCAGTAATATTTGTTTCCATTTGTTTTATATCCAGTTTTTGCTCCGTTAGTTCTTTTTGTATGTTTTGTAACATTTTTTTAAGGTCTTCCATGCTTCGATAATTTTAGATTGAAGATTTTCAAATCAATCAATCAAAACAGCAATATATAGTTGTGCTATTTGGCGATAGATGGCGCTAGAAATCGCGCTAGAATTTATAGAATAGAATAGAATAATCATTTATTCGCTAATGGACAGCACAACACAAAGAGCAGCACATACATATAGATTATAACAACAAACAGCTTAACAATTAATTATAACAGCTCAACTGCGCTGAGCATATATATAACGAAAGGGTAGCCAACTCAGCACATGCTGGGTGTAAAACACTCAGCGCTGGTTTTCAGTAGGCCCCCCGCAGTGACAAAGTTAAGAACCTTAATAAAGGTAGGTGGGTCGATGACGTGTCGTGGAGGTATTCAAAGTACCATCATAACATTTAAATCAAAATCAAAAATCAAATCAAAATCAAAGCATTTACTTCAAGTAGGCCAGTTACAGGCACTTTTGAATTGTCGAAACAAAAATGAACATTTAAAGTAGCTACAGTCCCAGTCACAAGACATAAAAACTGTGAAAATTCAGTAGTTGCCCATTCCCTAGCGTAGATCATGGAGAAGAACGGGCAAGAAACGCCATGGACACTCTTTTAAATCAAAATATTGTTACAAAATCTTGGTTACATCATTCTTGTTGAGATGGTATTTTAAATCATGTAAGTACTTAAACAAAACCGCAAAAATGTTGTAACGTCACCTACAATATCTCCGTAACCATTGTAGTTTAAAACAATAAAAATATTGCAATGGCGGTAAAATCAAGTACCTCTCGGCTTCATAAGGGGTCAAGTCTTTTACACCAAAACAGCTCTGAGTAGCTCGTGGCTAAATAATAAGAGCCGTTCGGGTCAATCTTTAGATTAAGCCGCGTTTGCCTAGATTGGTCTGTGGATGGGTGACCACCCTTACATACCGAGTTTTCTCCGTGCCTCAGAAAGCACGATAAGCTGTTGATCTCGGCACCCATTACCCAGTTATGACTGGGTTGTGAAGGTCTGATAGGCAGTCGCTCCATGTATAATACTGGTATTCAGCTGCATCCGGTTAGACTGGAAGCCGACCCCAACATAGTTGGGAAAAGGCTAGGCAGATGATAATGATATCGAAATAGCTACGTGCGGTGAAACCATATATTAATTATGCACATTCGTGTACATTTTACTAATAGATGTTAGTGGAGCACGATTAGCGGTCATCGTGGGAGCTACCTCACTTCTTTGTAGTACTAAACCTTTGGTCTGGATAATAAAGGGCGTAAAAAAACTCTTAACGAAGCCGAAAGACACTAGACTCTATACCATACCATCTAGTTAACTTAGATATTGGAGGTCAAAGTTCCAACTTCTCCACTAGCTTATTTTTTTCATTTATGTTTTTAATGTAAGATTTTTACTTAGAACACCTCCACGATCCCCGTATTATTTAATCCATCTATCAGCACAATGTTTTGCATGCGTTACATTGAGTTTTATAGCCTCCTCAATAAAAAGTCGTTTCCTAACAATATTTTTTTTTAACTAAATTTATATTGTCACTCACGGGATGTCTTCCGTGATTATTCTTGTTTTTTTTTGCGTAAAGTTACTTAGTATGGTGTACAGAATGCTTGGTTGACGGCCTCGTGATGAGTTTGTTCACACCCTGTATTTTTAATCTGACCATCTTCCTAGCTGGCCTAGTCCTTCGAGCTGGATTCCTAGTCTTTTGAGCCGGATTTCTACTTTCCTAGAGTTTCATACTATCAGAACTCGTTCCGTTCTCTTAACGTTCTCATTGTACCCTTCCAGGGATGGTCGCCGGCCGGTCGCACCCCCGCATGGTGCCCCGCAACGACCCCACGTTCGAGTACCGCACGCCCAACAGCGTGGGGCTCAAGCGAGCGTGTAGAGCCCACGCCCACGCCACCACGCACAGAGTCGACTTTGAACTTATGAGGAGACTGCATGCGATGCTGAGGAAACCGGGCTTGTTGGATACGTATGTATTTTATATTTTTACTAGCTGACCCACGCAACTTCGTCTGCGTCAAAAGTACTACCTACCTACTACTACCTACTACTACCTACTACCTACCTACTACTACCTACTACCTACTACTACCTACCTACAACTACCTACTTCCTGAATTTTCTTGCTATAAACCTCACGGAGCCCGAGACCTTTCCAACGAATGCAAAACCGTGGAAATCGGTTCGTGCGTTCTGGAGTTATAACGTCAGGAAGGAAAACCCGATTTTTATATAGTAGACTACCGTAAAGGTTCTGGCGGTGTACAAAAAGTAAACAACGCCATCTTTGACACAAATGAAGAACTAACGTCGATATTCTGAATCCCGCGAGCTTACAGAATACTTCAATATTTTTAACAAGTGCGGAAAAATAATTGGTGGTTTAGTAACAGTAATAGACCACAATTCCATTATTAGTTCAAAACTATGTTTTTTACGGGCATTTCAGAACCCCAAATAGTAAGGTAAGGTCCAAAACCGATGAAAGTATGAAGGAAAAATTGGAATTGTAACCAACTTAAATACAATAAGACGAAAAAGCCCATAAAATCAATTTCAAAGTAACCATCTTTCGTTTACGATAACTTTTTTGAACCAACACTTATCAAAATAAAAAATATATGTTTAATAAAGATGATCCACAATAAAGATGATTTGATTTGATTTGATTTGAATAAAATTCATTAAAGTTTAGTTTTTCAATGTTTGCGCACTGAATAAAAAATATTCCTGAGTAGAATACTCTGACTGTAACTGGTAATAGCCCATCAGGCAACACCCGGTCGACACTCTAATCAGAGTATCCTCTCTCCTCTATGGAGTGTTGAGGAACCTTATGCCCTTATCTTCATACTCCTAATTTTCTAACATCATATTCACACAAGAGTCGCACAGAACCGGTCAATGTGGCAACACTTGGGGGAAGCCTGTGTCCAGCAGTGGACGTCTTTCGGCTGAATTTATGATGATGATGATATTCATACCAACTTTTCTAAGGACTTAACTGTGGTTTGCGATTTACCAGTCAATTGGATAATATTTTCAACAATTTGTTACTAAATCAGATCCAGTCTGACATCCAGTCCTACCAAGGAGTATAGTGTTACCCAGTACTAACTAGGTTGTAGTGGTCAGACAGGCAGTCACTCCATGTAAAATACTGTTATTGTGTTATTCATCTGCCTTGCCTTTTTCTAACTATGTTGGGGTCGCCTGCCAGTCTAACCGTATGCAGCTGAATACCAGTATTTTACATGGAGCGACTGCCTATCTGACCTCCACAACCCAGTTCGTACTGGGTACTACGACTGGTGTCAGACTTTTTGGGCCACTCACTACCTGTAGCGACTGTCAAAGATCTACAAATGACAGCCGGAACCAACTGCTTAAAGTGCTTTTCGAGGCACGGGGGAAACCCGGTATGTAGTGGGTGGTCACCCACCCACAGATCAAACTAGGCAAAGGACAGCAACGTGATCAAATAATAATAATAATAATCTTAAATACTAACTTTTTTTTTCCACAGATGTGAAAGAATGCGTCTGACAGAGGTAAGACGGGATCGGCTCAAACCTAAAGCGCCGCCTAAGCGTTTGGTAAAACATTAGTGTAAGGAATTAGAACATTTAGTCATGATAGTCGACTCGTCCATAATAGTACATAAAGTGTAGTCACCCCGTCGATATACAGGGTAGTTTTTATCGATCTCAAACTTTAAACTTTACGTTTATTTAATTTAAACCATTTACGCCCGTTTTTACTTAGTCACACATCATGTTAATAAATACGTAATTAGTAAAACAGTGCACTTCTTAGTCGCCGGTTTGTGAAAACGGTCATTAGGGACTGAAAAAAAAGTTATTTAAACTACTTACTAGATTTTTTATCCAATATCCTTTTAAGATAAGACTATTTTACTAACCTTATTTATTTTTTTAGTTTTGCACTTATTTTTTAACGAAATTGAATCTCATTCCAATTAAAATTCGACGTATCAAAAGATACGTAAAAAAAATTATCCTCTTCTTATTTAAGACTGTTTTTTTTAGAAATTTTTAAATAATTTGTTTGAACAAATCTGATCGAATTTATTTTTTTTACTAATAAGTACAATTCAAAACATTCCACAATAATTTTAGTTAGAGTATATTTTACACGTAAAATTGAAACAGCTGTAAAGCATAAACCAAACACCCTGTATATCGACTCTAGGTACCTTTGCACTAGTTTTTGAGTACAATATTAACTATAGTTTGGTCTCAAAGACACGCCATAGATTAATAGGTAACAATTGTCGCCATAATATTATTGTCCTTAATAAAAACATGAACTGTGGTCACACTATAAAAAAAAAATTGGCTTAGGTTATGAAAACATCGACTAAATTAAACTGAATATATTGCTTTCTTTTTCTGGGTTATGTAAAAAATAGAGACGGAAGATAAGATAAAATAAGATTTGATTTGCATGAGGTACAGCATGTGGTTTTGTTGTATGTAAACTACTTATTTGTCTCTTTCTGAAATGTCTTAAAAGTATGCTTAAAATACGGAAATGTATCTCACACTCACTGGTCTCTCTATCATAAATACTATTCGTGCATGTACAGGCAAGGCATTTAAGATTTATAAATACTAAACATGAAAATCGCCAAAAAACGCTGAAAAAATTTTGTTTTGCTTGCAATGTCTTGTTGACTTCTGACGACGTTTAAATCTCTTATCTGAAGATACTCTTAGTACAAGATAGTGATATATTATTAAAGCACATTCACAACACAAACACACACACACAACACACACACACACAACAACACACACACACACAACAACACACAAAAACAACAACACACACTCAAAAATACGTGTACATTATTTTCCAATATTCTAACTGACGGACTAAATAGATTTGTGATTTTTTTAAACTGTCTCCAAGCCAATTGGTTGACCGAAACAAAATGATGTTTTAGTACTAAAAGTATTTTGTGGTGCAAGCAAGTTGAAGTTTAGTTTGGTCGATTAGTTACATAATCAGCCAATTTTATACTAAATTACATATTTAACTGGAAATAAATAGCACTAAAAATTAACCCTAATAATAGAACAGAATTTCTTAAATTTTAAAATGCAGCTTTAATAAATCAAGTTGCTAATCTGCGCAGCCATTCTTTAGTATTATGTTAACAGAAACTTTAGTATTCCTATATTTTTGTTTATAATATTATTAATATGAGTATCCTTAGTAATGCACTAATATTTGTTTCATGTGTGTAAAAATAGAGTGATAGAATTGAAATGACGTTTGTAAACTGATCAAAAGTACGTGTCATCATTTTCCAAGGCTTTGCCCAACTATGTTGGGGTCGGCTTCCAGTGGAATCGGATGCAGCTGAATACCAGTATTTTACATATCTGAGAGGTCAGATCCCACATCCCGAAATTGTGCCTCCACAATCGTGGTTTAGGGAAGCTTGGTACCCGGTAAGATTGTTAATCGGATTATCGGCCTGAAACAACTGTCAATCAAAATCAAAGCATTTATTTCAAGTAGACCAGTTACAGGCGCTTTTGAACTGTCGAAACAAAGATGAAAATTAAATGTACCTACAGTCCCAGTCACAAGACATAAAAAACTGTGACAGTACTGTAGTTGCCCAACTGTAAAAACTTTACAAATAATGGACACTCAACCTCGGACCGATATTGACAATCTTACTAAGAGGTGTCGTATTTCCCAGTACTAAATAGGTTGTGTAGGTGAGATAGGCAGTCGCTCCGTGTAAAATACTGGTATTCAGCTTCATACGGTTAGACTGGAAGCCGACCCCAACATTATTGGGAAAAGGACGGCATTTGACAATGTAAAATATGTCTATTTTAATGCATTCAGTGATTGTTACTCGATTCTTACTGTTCAGTGATAGTATAGTAGCTCATAGCGTCAGTAACGTAATGCCTTATTCACGCACACTCTCTAAGAGAACATATAACCTCGTCCGCACACAAAAAGTTTAAAATCCGGTCGTATATTTGGCACGTCAATTTTTAGGAAAAAAAAACCTTGCGGGCAGTCTGGGGACTGCCGAGTGAAAACTAAGTAATCTATAATCTGCTACGGGTTGTGTCCCGCGCACGCCTATGTGGTGCTACGCCGTAGCGGATCGGCTACGAGTGCTACAAAGCGTTAGGTGACGGTCACGCGATTTCCATGATTTTTTGTTTACTCAAAAAACGCTCGACGCGCATAAAGAAGTTTCCACTTCAAAAGTGTTCGCGCCGTCTTTGTCACTCATACTTGTGTTGCTGTCTCTTTCTTTAACCCGAAACAACACAACTTTACAACTTCGGAGTAAAGGTCATGACACACTATACTAGCAGTGTTTTTTTTTTTTGTAATAATAATAAACAAAAACACGAAAAATTATATTAATAACTTTTTTCATCGTTATTTTTTATAAAATCGTTAGAGTTTGATGATCGAGTTTATGGCTTTCGGTTCTAGAAGGACCTCAAATTAACCGTGTATTTTTATTAGTATCGTGGACGAGGTTTTTGACAAAAACTAGAATCTCATTTTTAATAGAAATAATTGACATTTACTTTAAAACGTGTGAAGATGCTTCACTATACAATAAGGTATTCCAGATTTTTATCGGTAAATTGCAGAACTTAGAACCAAGGTAAATTTTGTTTGTATGATAAACTCGCAAATAACGCTGCATGATTCTGAAAATTGGAGCGTCAACATAATACAGGGTGTAAACAAACTCGTCACGAAGCCATCAACCAAACATTCTGTACATCATACTAAATATCTTAACGCAAAAATTATTGCTGGGATAATATGACCTTTTTTTTTTGAGTGCCATCACGAAAGCCAAAAGACACTAGTTCGCATCATTGCGATTTTTTTTGTTCTAGACCATACCTGGGAACCGTCTCGTTATTGGGGGTAAAAATTACAACTTTTTGACCAGTCTTTGTTTAAATACAAGTTTTTAATGTTATAAGTTTACTTTAAATACTTCCATGACCCGATTACTACTCGAATGCATCCATCAGCACTATTTGTTGAATGCGTTACATTGAGTTTTACCGTAAAATGTGTTTTCCACCCCAATAAGAGAAGTAGTTAACATTTTTGCGCAGAGTTATTCAGTTTGATGTACAGAATGCTTGGTTGACAGCTTGGTGAAGACTGTTTACACCATGTATTTTAATTTGACCAGTAGCTGGCCTGGTCCTTCGAGTCAGATAGTAGTAGTCCACATGCGTTATTTGTGATTACCATAGCAAATTAAAATTCTTGAAAACACAGCTCAATATTAGTAATAAAAAAGCATTTTACCGTCGCCAAATAATCCCCCAAACGTGCCCTACGGTTGGTCGATATTTATTAACTTAGATTTAAACGTTGATAGCAAAGCTTTATACCCTTAAATTCCCGACAGATAGTATTTCACCCCCTTTTACTCTTTGAGTCAAACTCATGGGTAATGAGCGGTTCAACCCTAGTGAGAGTAGTTAACCCCCTTGGGGTGAAACTCGGGGAAATTGGTTGCCTTTCATGTTAGGACAGAAACTTGGTAAGGGGTAGTCTAAGTAGTAGATAAATAAAAAGTAGCCATAAGTACATGCAGTGGCGTGTCTAGGGGCTAAATACAGTTAGTTCTTAGGGCAGGGGTCGGCAACCTGCGTATCGCGAGCCACATTCTTTGAATCTAAAGCACTCTTTGGATGTGGATTGGCGGCACTTTAGTTTCATACGCAATAACGCAAATATTATTTATTTGAAAGCGTTCGGTGATGATGACGCGAGTTCGTTGATTTACATTCACCCACAAAGTGCTCAACGCGCCTAAAGAAGATTTCATTTTAAAAAATCCAATTTGTTGTGAACAAACACTTGAAGTATTTTAATAAACAGATATTTTTCTAATGAATAAATAGATTAGTTTTTTTTTTATCAAAACACTTTACTTATGCAAGTACTATTTGTTGTTGGCAAGATACATTTTTGTGGCTCTTTAAATAGTTTTAAGTTTTGTAAATAATAAGTTTTGACTCTTTCGACTCAAAAGGTTGCCTGCCGACCCATGCCCTAGGGCAATCAGACATTCAGAAACTTCAGATCATGGGGTTCAGTAAGCCAAGCTTTTAAGCTTCTATAGAAGTACCGCCACTAAGTACAATCTTGTTGATTCAATCATTTCTCGTGATACTTAGTATTAGCTTATGTTAGGGATGTCTTCTTGGTACCCTAATTTGGCAACTTTTCAATAAGTAGTACTACTGTTTTTGAGAATTCATAATCATTTAATCATTCGAAAAATATTTTTTTTTAGAGAAAAAAAAGGTTCGAAAAGTAAAGAGATCTGGCAACTTTAAAATAGGTTTTTTTTTTAAAGGGAGGAGGTTCTTAATTCAATAGAATATTCAAGGCGTTTGTGGGTGTCGCCAAATAAAAAATAATAAAGCATTTTGTAGCCCTAAACAGCATGGTAGAATTATTATGACAGTTGGCAACATATTCTATATTTGTACAATTCATCTAAGGGTTTGCTTTTATTAATCTTATTTTTTTTTATTAGATAACTGTTCTCTGTTGTAAACAAAGTGCATAAAATGTAACTGTGTCTGGTTTTAATCATATATTGAATAATATATGTGGCTCTATTAGCTTTAATAAAACATATATTATCACGCTTTTTACATAATAATATTGCATCGTGCGAGCATTAACTTTTTACTCCTTAGGCGCACTACGAAAATAAGCCGTTGCGACTTTTAAAGTGCGAAATAAAATCGCAACCGACAATAATTCCTACGCGTACTACGATTTATTATCTGTCTGACATCGTCAAAGATCACAAGACGACTGACCGCTGCGTTTGCGATTTTTTCCGCAATGCGCGAAGCCAGTACCGCTTCATAGGGTACAAAATATACGTACGTGCGAAAACTTTTTGCAGTGCGCGGATTGTAGTACATTTCTGTTGTTCACAGATTAACGAATTTTCTTCGCAACGAATTATTTTCGTAGTGCGCGCATACCCTTACTAACTAAAGTATATTTCGTTTTATTTGGTAAACAAAAATGGCTTAATTTTTTTATTTATTTATTTATTCAAAAATACATTTTAAGCTAACAGTTTTATACCAAGGTTTTTTTTTAGAAGGTAACTGTGAAACTAGTGGCGTTAACAATGCTTGTTCTGAACATTGTCATCGGTTGAAAATCTGTAACACACTGTATAAAGGGTGTAAAAACAACACCCTTAATAGAGCTGAGAGATTCGTAGTCTTCCCGTCATTTATTATTTAATAGCCTTTCTCACGTCCCACTGCTGAGCAAAAGCCTCCCGTTTCCCCCTCCAAACCTCTTCTGGCCATGTTTGCCCTGCAAAGGTTACCAGATCGTCACACCACCTTCCCCGCGGTCGACCTCGTCTGCAATGTCCACCCTCAGGCGTCCAATGAGTGACGATCTTTGCCCACCTCTCCGGGTGCGTCTGTGCGACATGGCCAGCCCACTTCCCGTCATTGCGATAGTTTTTGTGCTAGACCATACTAACTGTAAGAAACTTGAGGAGTAGTTTAGAATCACAAATAAAAATTAATCCTTCAGCGTTTTGAGAGTGGTGATGAAATAAATTACACTAAGTAATGCGCCTGTCTGGGTTCAAACCTTCGAACCCACGACTTACTGTTCGTAAGCCGCCACCGCTGCTCTCACTTTGACATACCTTCCTATTAATACTCGTACGAAAACTTGTTATTTAACTTGTTGTTGTTATTTTCATTCCATATTTGTTTACCAAATAATCACACAGCTTTCTGATATTGTAGTTCTTATTATGTATACCAGCACGTCAATCAACGACAATCTGTCAAATTTCTTTCTTCTCTCAGAATACTTGCGTTCACTTTTCTTTTTGCTTTTTTTTTATTTATTGTTTTCACCTCTTTAATACTTGTGTCCACTTTTTTTTGCTTTTTTTTTGTTTTATTTTTTTGTTTTATTTTTTTCTTTCATCTCTTCAATACTTGCGTCTACTTTTATTTTATTTGCTTTTTTTTTGTTTATTTTTTTTTCTTTCATCCTTTTCAGATAAAAGAACAACAGCATAGAGATTATGTGTTTTATAAGTTCTTGAAAACGCTTGTTACTACCAAATGCTAGCTATAGTAGGGCCCTGATATATTAAGAAAACTGGGGATTTTACAGTGGGGCGCCGACAATACGACAATAAATTAAAACACTGGGGGAAAACTAGTTCATATGAATAATTTAAACTATCAAATAAATCTTAAATAGGATTCAAAATTAAAATTTGTGATTTATTAATATTTTTTTGGTTGGAATGTTTTGAAAACAAAAACAGGAAAAATTTAGATTTCCTTTTTTTACTGTTATTTAAAAAAAAAACCCCAACTGTTTCGAGTGCGATGCTTGAGTTTATGGCTTTCTGTTCCAGAACAACTTAAAATTAACGGTGGATATTGGTCTACTAACTAACCTTAGGTATAATTTTCACTAATTCGCATCAGGAAATAAAATTTTAGGAACTAATGTGGCAAAAGTCTCAAGTAGCTAGTTGGCAACGTGTGTTTAGTGTTAATACTGATGCGCGGGACTTAGAAAATACTTCAGTGTAAAAACCAGTAAAAAATAGTAGTAAAATACTAGAAAAGTATTTTCTACTAAAATAATTTAATCACAAAGAAGAACAGGCAAAAAAAACCCAGACCCGACAGAAAAGTAACATACCTCAGTTTTTTTGTTATTATTTATATAATCATATTATATAGTTTTTATATTCGAAATCAATGGCTAACACCAAAATATTGCCTTATGTTTTTGTTCAGGCTTTACACTAAAAAAGTACTAAATGCCTACGTATCTACACAATTCGTAAATATATGTAACTAAATGACGTAGAAAAGTAAGTAGTTATAATACATCCCGTATTAAAAAAAAAAATGTAAAAAAAAATAATTAAAAAAAATATATTTTAATTTAAGTTATTTTTTTTTTTTAGTCAGTAAGAGTATGACACGCCCTCTCGCTCCACCCAAGGGCGAGAGATGTCATTAGATGATTTTAAACCACCTTAAAAAAAAAGTCCTAAGTTGAATGTTGTACTAGGAGTTCAAAAATTATATAATACAGCTGTATCTCCAGGTCTCCTGGATACATCCCATAACTATTTATCGTCATTTAGTTACATACATTACGAATTGTGTAGATAAGTAGGCATTTTGTATTTTTTTAGTGTTAACCCTGAACAAAAACATAAGGCTATATTTTGGTGTTAGCCATTGATTTCGAATATAAAAACTATATAATATGATTATATAAATAATAACAAAAAAACTGAGATATGTGACCTTTCTGTCGGATCTGGGTTTTTTTTGTATGGGACGTGACCGTTCTTCTTTATTTTTTTATTAACATTTTTAATTATTTTTTCTTATTAATAGTTCTAATGGAAAATAATTTCCGGCGACTAAACTACGCACTGGATATATATTTTTTTTTTATGCAGTCTGGGAAAGTCTTGGGGTACATTCAGTTTAATATTCTTTGTCGTATTTTCGGTGTCACCCTGTATACTACATATTTTACTAAAAAAAAAGCTTTAAAATTTAGCAGCTTTCAATTGCTCAATTAAAATATAACGATTTACATTATTATTTATTTTATTACATAGTTCTTGGTAAATTGGGGCTCTACTGAAACTACTTTTATAAACTGACGATTAAATTTTTGAATTGTAAGCCGATATTTGAGTCCAACAGTTCAAATGTTTGTCTAATGCTTTAGCTTTAGTATTTTAAACATCTATCTCTATAATATTCTATTTTTCGACTTTCGTCTTTAGCATAAATTTTAAACTAAACTGAAATTATTATTATTTTTTTGTTTTACATAATAATCTCAGTTTTTGGCTTACTAAAAACTCACGATACATTTATCTGAAAGCGAATGGCAATGTAGAAGAAAACCTTCCGGGAGCCGAAATACACTTGTTCTCCCTTGAGCAGTTTTTTTTTTGTTCTGCTTCATATATCTGGGAACCTTCTAGTTACAGAGATATTGGGGGTCAAACTTCTAACTGTTCCACATGTTTAAAAAATACAAGTTTTTAATTTTACCTTAAATACACCCATGGCCATGACCCAGTACTATTCAATGCATCTATCAGTACATTTTTTTGATTGTGTTACATTTAGTCCTAATGCAAAACTTGGTTTGTCACCCCAAAAGAAGTTTGACTATAAAAAAATTGTATGTAACCTAGTTTTATGTACAGAATGCTTGTGATGAGTCTGTTTACACCTAATATTTAAGTTATTACCTACCACAAACAAGTACCAGTAAAAGTAAGCAACATTTCTGGAAATAACGCCAGTTGCTTTCGTGAAACGTGCGAGCAGGGCAGCGAGTGTCGTGGCATCTCGCTCCCACTTGTTGTACTTGTGACCGCTAAAATGGCGAATTTGTTCCGTGAGTTTTTAGTCAGTAAGAGTATGACACGCCCTCTCGCTCCACCCAAGGGCGAGAGATGTCATTAGATGATTTTAAACCACCTTAAAAAAAAAGTCCTAAGTTGAATGTTGTACTAGGAGTTCAAAAATTATATAATACAGCTGTATCTCCAGGTCTCCTGGATACATCCCATAACTATTTATCGTCATTTAGTTACATACATTACGAATTGTGTAGATAAGTAGGCATTTTGTATTTTTTTAGTGTTAACCCTGAACAAAAACATAAGGCTATATTTTGGTGTTAGCCATTGATTTCGAATATAAAAACTATATAATATGATTATATAAATAATAACAAAAAAACTGAGATATGTGACCTTTCTGTCGGATCTGGGTTTTTTTTGTATGGGACGTGACCGTTCTTCTTTATTTTTTTATTAACATTTTTAATTATTTTTTCTTATTAATAGTTCTAATGGAAAATAATTTCCGGCGACTAAACTACGCACTGGATATATATTTTTTTTTTATGCAGTCTGGGAAAGTCTTGGGGTACATTCAGTTTAATATTCTTTGTCGTATTTTCGGTGTCACCCTGTATACTACATATTTTACTAAAAAAAAAGCTTTAAAATTTAGCAGCTTTCAATTGCTCAATTAAAATATAACGATTTACATTATTATTTATTTTATTACATAGTTCTTGGTAAATTGGGGCTCTACTGAAACTACTTTTATAAACTGACGATTAAATTTTTGAATTGTAAGCCGATATTTGAGTCCAACAGTTCAAATGTTTGTCTAATGCTTTAGCTTTAGTATTTTAAACATCTATCTCTATAATATTCTATTTTTCGACTTTCGTCTTTAGCATAAATTTTAAACTAAACTGAAATTATTATTATTTTTTTGTTTTACATAATAATCTCAGTTTTTGGCTTACTAAAAACTCACGATACATTTATCTGAAAGCGAATGGCAATGTAGAAGAAAACCTTCCGGGAGCCGAAATACACTTGTTCTCCCTTGAGCAGTTTTTTTTTTGTTCTGCTTCATATATCTGGGAACCTTCTAGTTACAGAGATATTGGGGGTCAAACTTCTAACTGTTCCACATGTTTAAAAAATACAAGTTTTTAATTTTACCTTAAATACACCCATGGCCATGACCCAGTACTATTCAATGCATCTATCAGTACATTTTTTTGATTGTGTTACATTTAGTCCTAATGCAAAACTTGGTTTGTCACCCCAAAAGAAGTTTGACTATAAAAAAATTGTATGTAACCTAGTTTTATGTACAGAATGCTTGTGATGAGTCTGTTTACACCTAATATTTAAGTTATTACCTACCACAAACAAGTACCAGTAAAAGTAAGCAACATTTCTGGAAATAACGCCAGTTGCTTTCGTGAAACGTGCGAGCAGGGCAGCGAGTGTCGTGGCATCTCGCTCCCACTTGTTGTACTTGTGACCGCTAAAATGGCGAATTTGTTCCGTGAGTTTTTAGTGTCAACTCGTCGTTGCAATATTATTATAATTATTTATACCACAGTACACATTTTATGCTTAGTCTAATGAAGAAATATCAAGTCACTATGGTTAAGTATATGAAAATAATATTACTTATATGTTTATATTTATTTGCACAAAAAGGGTACAACTAAAATAATAAAATCGACGGTGCAAATTGAAAAGTTTTAAGCGACATAAAGTATGCTGTTGGATTTTATTTATTTAAACTTCATGTACAATACTGGTACATAGGCGAACTTAATGCCTCGAGGCATTCTCTAGCAGTCAACCTTTTTCAATTATAAGTACTAATCTGAAGGTTCACAATCCCTTAAATGTCGCTTACAACTTTTCAAAATTTCACCGTCGGAATTGTTGTTGTTTGATTGTCTGGCTTATATAGCACAGTTTACAAATTTTATTACACAGCACACACTTTTAGTACAGATTTTTTTTTAAATTATTTTCAAATTGTGCTAAAAGTGTGTGCTGTGTAAAGTCAATTTTAGAGTTGTTAAGGTGAAGTTTCTAACAGAGACTTGCTATTGTCTTGTTTTATTTAATACAAAAAAGAATTGACTAGCGAAACTCCACAGTAGGTAACATGACTGTTTAACGGTTGGTAGGTAGGTATAAAATATTCTACTAAGATTTTTTTTTACAATTTGTATTTGAAAAGAGCCTCCTTGCCTTCTCCTTAAAAGAGAAATATTGTTTTCGTTAGAACTCTGTATATTTATTTTAGTATAAACTTTTTGTAATATTTTGCAACATAGCTTAGTGCCTTCAAATTGTTAATAAATATTATCTTCTTATACTATAGTTCGTACTGATGAATCTCGTAAACAAAACTCGTTACATTTTTTAAATCGAACAATATAAATACGTAATTTATAATTATACGTACGCTTTTTAATGTTTTTTTTTTTTATATTTTGGTATTTATATTTGTGGTCAAATGTTGAATATTTACAATTTTATTTTTTATTTTTATTATTTTACTTGTTCAAATTGTGTGTATCATATTCGTTAAGTTTTTTTTTAAAATATAAATAAAAAGTGGGCTTAAAAATAGTAGTAACCAGAAATCTCGAAATTGATTCTGTCACAATGCGTATGTGCCATATACGTAAGTACATAATATAATATACTTACATAATAAATTCTTTATTAAAAAAAAAAAACTTATAAAATAACAACTGCCTAGCTTTTTTTTGTAAAAATGTTTATAAACACCAGTAAAAAAAGAAAATAAACACCAGTTAGGTTAGTAATCGAAACCAGTATATTTAAGAAGAAATAAAATAAATACATTATAACATTAACTTCTACATTGTGATCTAAAATCTCTGCAGGATGTATCAAAAAGATATGCAGGATGTATCATATTTGAGGATGCGGTGGTACCGACCATAAAACGAAAAACTTTCTCTATGGTACCAACTTTATATTTACGAAAAAAAAACCATTCAATTGGATCGCATAAGAATTGAAATTTGTATGGGAGAGTTGAATTGCTTTTCGCGATTACGTTGATGGTCCCATGGAGAAAGTTGTTTAGTTTGATAATCTATGCCACGTCCTTAAAAATCACCATACCTTTGTGATACACGCTATATAAGTACACTAATGTTTTTAGTTCGTTCTGGAACCAAAAACCATGAACTCGAAACGATTGGGAATGTTTTTTTTAACAACAATATAAAAAAAAACACTTTTTATTTATCCATTATAAATTTAATTTTGAGTGATTTTTTTTTAAATAAAAATAAATATTACGAAACAATGAATTAATCATAGGACTTAAATAAAAAATGTTTCAATCGTTTCGGGTTCTATGATCTAGTTTATAGATTTCGGTTCCAGAACGACCTAAAATTGAGCGTGTATGTATAAAAAAAACAACAAATACTAATGAACAATAAAAAAACTTAGTTCCAATAAATAACCGGTCCAGTAGATATCAAGTTAAATCGCATAAAATATATAACTTTTGTACCATTCGTCCTGTAAATAACTAAATAAGAAAATGTACATAGCATGTTACATAGAATAGTTAGTTTACTTATAAGTAACTAAAGTGGTTTTGTATGTGCCTATACCCGATAAGAAACGGCGTGATGATAAAATGTACCGCCAAAATGTTAGCCAGTATTAGAGATTTGCTAAAATATGATGAAGCTGATAAAATGTTTAAGTAAATTATGTACAGTTGGGGACATTAATTGTTGAGCAATTTGACACGAGTCCTCTTGGCGCTTGAATGCTAGGAGCGCGTCAACATTAACTGTGGAAATTGTATTCATTATTTATCGTGTGGTTTGTGCCTATCCTGGCCCCTTATTCACAACCATTCGACTCGCTTCCGATACGGAAAGTCGTATATCTGTCTTCTTCTGGCATTACGAAAACGACTGAGATAGACATACGACTTTCCGAATCGGCAGCGAGTCGAATGGTTGTGAATAAGGGGCCAGGTGTCAAGAGTCGCCCGTGAGCTTTGGCTTCACTTGTATTGAAAAAAAAAACAAGATAAAGGCGTCAGTCCTGGCTACAATCCTTTCACAGATATGTTACTTCTGGTCTTCCATCATAATCAATATCATAATGATTTATATTTTCGTTGTACTAAGGTTACTATTTGATTGTTGTTCTATGAAGTAAAATACTGGAAGGACGGTGGCCACCCGTTATTTAAGTTGGTAGGCAATTTGCTTAACATTTAATGTCCCTGATCGTACTTTACCCGTAGAGTAAGATTCATATCAACTTATTTTCATATCAATTGTAAATATTTTATTTTGAATTTCTGTCTGTCCTGTTGTGGTGTTTTTATTTACTTGATACAATATTATTTTAAAGGATTTTTTATTCAATGTGGAAATTTGCGTTCAGCTGCCATGGAGATTTTTTGATGTTTTTTTTCCCGCGAGATGGCGCTTAGTGTTTCCCTTGTCACCCATTGGTCGCTTTTCGTTTAACATGACTGACAAGTGGCATTTATTCAGCGCCCTCTCGCGGTAGAACCAAGCAATTGAACAAGTTTAAAAACTAAGTATTGGTCACGAAATGTGCAATAACAAAATTATTTATTTAGGCCTTGGGTCCCTTGACAATTATTCAACAATGAAATTATATAATTATATGATTATTGAAGTATATAATTATTTATAATTAGAATAATTTAAAGACATTGGCCGTGCTGCTGGATTTTGCTTTGAGCTGAGATTTGCAAATCCAACAACACGCCCATGTCGTTTACGACAATTAGAAAAAAAAATCTGCTGTTGTTTTAAACAATATTGGGTATGTATAATTGCAACGAAGGAATTTTTTCATTTATTTTACATAGGTATATTTTTTTGTATTGTATTGTGATATTGCGAAATTAATACATTCCATATAATGGTAACCTAGTACCTTCGTCCATTTTTTTTGCTCAGTGTTGTAAAATTTAATAATTAATTATTTTTTTAAATTCTACTTTTCCAAATTATTTATAGTTTTATGAATACAAAAAAAAACCTTTTTTTGTTCTGTTTTTTTTTTCAATTATTCACACTTAAATTTTTTTAGCTTGCTATTAGAAAACTAAATTCGGCTTTTGGTTGTGGCAGCTTTTCTGCCTCCACAGTAGTTATGGGACCTGTCAAAAATATAATGTTATAAATTGGTGATAGCTGTATATTTGGGTTATTAAACATAAGAATTAAAGAGTGTTGTCAAAGTACCATTTTATTTCAATTTTTTTTTTTGTTAGGGTTTTGAAGGTTTTTAAAGTATAGTTGACATGACCATTATCACTAAAAAAGCTATATTTACCTAGTTTACTATTTATAAGAGCCACATTACATTTTATCCCCGTACTCTCACGGGTCCGTACCCGGGCTCGTGTTACTCAGGGTGAATGTAGCTTTCCAATGGTGAAAGAATTTTTGAAATCGGCACAGTAGTTTTTGAGTTTATTCATTACAAACACACAAAAATACAAATTTATCTCTTTATAATATTATTAGTGTAGAAGTATACAAGGTAAATATACCGCTTTAGTGTTAATGATAATGATTTTTCTTGGAGAATAAAATCTTAGTTTAGGTAAGTTAAAGGTTTATGGGATAAAATGTTATGTAATATAAAAAATCTATATTAGAAATAATCAGCGGTCGATAGAATACTAAAAACATTCATACATTTCCTAGAATTTTCGCTGTATTCAATAGTAATTATAAGTTTAAGGATATCTTTAAACAACAATATAAATCATTACACCAGAAAAGTTGCCTTTAAAGTTAGTCAATGTAATTTTTTAAGAAGGTGAGAAAGTTGCAAAAAGTCTTCATAGATGTCACTGTTTTGATAAATTACTGTTGCTTTAATAAGAGGTTTTCTTTTGAGTATTAAAAAGAAAACATATGTTTCAAGATCTCGGTAGATGGCGTTGAACTGACTACGTTACTAGGTCCCAAAGCCAAAACGCTTGGGAAAAAAAAAAACATTGCGTCACGTCACATACGCTCCTTGACTGACACTTTCGATTGCTTAAGCTTCCGAATATAACCATAACCTCCAAGTGAAATGATGTGACGTTCCGTTCCTAGCAGTAACTTACCAAGTTCAGCGCCATCTATCCAGCGATTAGGGAAGAGTTGAAAATGAAAATCTGTCATTGGATCAAGTTTCAGCACATTTCACATGATCAGCATTCATTGCTTGGATGTATAAAGCTCTTTTGGCTCCAACCGATTCCACGTCCCTCCCTAACACTACCTACATACAAACAATATTTTCAAGCAAAATGTATGTTTTTAAAGCGATTACTAATAAAAAAACAAAACAGAAAATTCACAACAACTATAATCGAAATTTAATTTAAAAAATAGATAGTTCTATAAAAAATAGTATTAAAATAAGACTCGGTGCCGTATTGTTGATAGTTGTTTAAAATAAGCTTTTATTAGTCTAAAATAATAATGATAAATTATTTGAAATAATGTAAAAAAGGTGTTTTTTATAAGTATCAAATAAAAAAATTGCTCTAGTGAATGTTGAAACAAAATATCTCTCCTCTATTAAATAACAGTTTTATTGAAAACTATTAATAACCGTTTAATTAAAAATATATATAAATAACTTAAAATTAAAAGATATAAAGACCGATTTACATCCTAAACCATTATTTAAACATTTTGCGCATACCGTGTTAGATGATAATACAATGTGTATTTCTGTCTGTCCGTGTCCATCATTTGAAGGCATCACAGATTCAGTGATAGGTGTAACTGTGTTCAACGCATTTAGTAATGACCACAGAAATACTTTATTATATCTATGGTAATGACCCACATCACAAGTAACTAAATCTAATTAGCGCTAAAGTTATTTGAAATATAATTCTGTCTCAGTTGTAGCGGCATTACAAAAAGTACTACAGCGACAAAGTACAAAAACCACCATGATATTGATAACAAACAATTTATGTTCGTCTAACTGGTCGAACATGTTTGAGTATCATAGATTTTTATACAGGTCTGTACATCGCCTAGTCTTAAAAATTGGCTCATTCTTAGTGATGCATAAAACTGTAGTTTTCCTAACAAGAATCTCTAAATAGATCTAATTTAGAAACATTTTGCATTGTAGTAAATAGAAATGTATTTACACATTATTGACGTAAACATTTTTTTTTGTATTTGATACAAATGAAGCAGATAAAATCCCGGCAGACTTAAAACTAACTGACTCTGAAATGCTAAAGAAGACGATTTACCTACAGATTAGTGAAAATTATGTTTTTTCAGGTTTAATATAAATTTTAATCCGTCATGCTAGGCAACTGGGCTTATCCCAGTTGCAAACAGCCCTTTGTGCCTATTGGCCGTGTTTTGTAGTTTCCTGCTGACATGGAGGGAAATAGAAATATAGATGTTCTTACTCCTCCGCTATTCTTTTCTGATGAATTTCATTGCAGTTAAGAAGAAGACAGTTGGAAGTAGAACCTTGGTCGAGCTTCATAGTCTCGGCGCTTTTATGGCTGTCGCCACTATTCATTCTGGGTTCAGTGTTATTTTATATTTTTTTATATACGCCCCTGTACTGGTAAAGTAGGTTAAGTAGGTACCTACTTAAACATTTATCTATAGGTCAAAATCATATTTGTTCTTTGCGGGAATCGTACAGCCACTGCGCCAATCGTATTAATATTTTGAATTCACATATAGTTCTGTGCAAGCTTTATATGCTGTAATATACATTTGTCAACCAAAATAGAAACACAATGAGAAGTTTTCTTTTTGAGAATTAAAAACAAAAACAGTTTCCAAGAACTCGGTAGATGGCGCTGAACTGACTACGTTACTAGGTGACAAAGCCAAAACGCTTGAAAAAGCACACGTCACATACGCTCGTTGACTGACACTGTCGTTTGCATAAGCTTCCGAATATAACCTTTAGGTCCAAGTGCAATTATGTGAGGTTCTGTTCCTTGCAGTAAGCCCCTTCGTACACAAGGCTACAAAAATCTTCGATACTCGACGATTTTAATCTCCAAGCGACTGCCGCCATACAAATCCATTGAAGTTCGTACACGAGTCGCGTCGCCGACATTATGGATTTGTATGGCGGCAGTCGCTTGAAGACTAAAATCGTCGAGTATCGAAGATTTTTGTAGCCTTGTGTACGAAGTTGCTAACAGACCGAGATCAGCGCCATCTACCCAGCGACTAGGGAAGAGTTGAAAAAGAAAATCGCTCATTATCAGAGACGTTAATACCTTTCCATTTGTAATATTTTGTTGTAATAGGTCTGTGATATAACCTATTTTAAAACTCGTTATTAATAATATAGAAGTATAATATTAATAGTTATGTGAGGTGGCCTATTTTGTTTGATAATAATTAATACACTTATGAAAATGATCATCTTTTAATATGGGGCCGACTATGAAATCTCGAGGAAAAACTCAGCTGCTTCATAAATTATTGGTCGCGTAACTCGAAAACATGTAGGTAGCAGAATTTTGTGGCCATATCTAAAGAACCATAATCAAACATCTGAACTGATATGATTATGGTTGATTAAGGTATAAAAATGGCCATAAAATTAAAATATACAACCTGTAACGGAAAGGGTATATACATACGAAAGGCACGGCTTCTTTGGATGGTAACAAACGATATGGCAAGGGTTTTTTAACCCTACCTCTACATGTTCGGAAGTTATGAATTTTTTAAATACATTGATACCAGAAACCAAACTTTTCAAATTGCAATAAACACATCACTAGCACTAAATCAGCTGATCGGTGTCAGCGAACTATTTGCAAGTAAGAATAAACCTCTTACTCCTGATACTTTCGAAACGAGGGTTCCGCATGTTTATTTTTTGCTAACTAAATAATTTACACACTTGTTTGTTTTTACGTAGTTTTTCTTTTGAAGATTATTATGTAGATCCTTGATCTGTTAAGCCTGGCCGTAAGGGTCAGACGCCATTGTTTAACTATTGTGTCAACTTTGCTGAAAGTTAATGAATTAATTGGTATCTACTATCGTACCTTCAAAACAGTAAATACCTAATTTAATAACAATCCACAGACCGAACACCGTGCACTAGAACCGATATTCAAAATAACGTAAAATCGTCGGTTAAAATCACAATGAGAACAATATCACAATACAGAATAAGACGCCGTGCGATAATTTATTAAAATACAGCTATAACTCGTATAACTAAAGTATGCACCCTTATCATAATATTTTTTTACACATAAGATCCAGGAGATCTGATTAACCTTATTATTGAATCAATTTGCTTGAAGATCAGATTAAAACGAATCGATTCGAAAAAACGTCATCTTGCGGCATTGATTGAATTTCTCACAAAAATCGCTACATGCATCCTAACAGGAATTAATTTATTAAATAAACATTATTGTTAGTCATTATTAAGAATAGAAAAAGGATTTAGTAACAGTAATTTGTCCAACTGAACCCAAAACACCACCTCTATGCAACTTATGCAATTCCTAGTACAAATAAAATCACAGTGGGTTCCGTTCATAATTTTAAAAATAAGGTTCGAAAACTATTAACAAGAAGTTAATACATTTTCTTTAAATAATACAAGAATGCAATTACAGTCTGTCTGTAGGACTAAAAAATGCGCAAAACTGTATCTAGCTGCGGAAAGAAATTAATAAAAGTACTAGGACCGCATGAGTAACGAGAATATTGTTATTGCGAGTTGAAAATCTTTCCCTCACATAACCCTAATTTCGACGTTAGACACACATAGACAGACATTAGACACACTATCATCCGAGTTAGGGTATGTGAACCAATTGCAGTCCATGCAGTTTAAATTACTCCTTACTCCTGGTAAATAATACTTCTAATCAGATTCAGAATAACTCTGATAATGTTATTATTTTGATCAAAGATTATTAAGTATTAATGTTATTTTGAAATAAAAGCCCCGGGGTTCAGATTCTGAAATAAAAATGTACCACAGATGTTTATGTTTATTATCATGTTTAATTGATTGAAATTAATGATTTTTCAATTTTGAATTTGATTTATGTAGTTAACTCTTGTTTTATTTTTGGGGACATTTCTAATTATTGGTGTTTATTTGAAATTTTTATTAGGACGTAGAACAATATTTTTTAATAGTGGTGGACACTAAATGGGACAGCTACCCTATTAGCAGGATAACAGGGAATAGGAGGTTTTTTTTTGCATTGTTTGCTCGTCAGTCGTCAGTCGTCAAGTGTTCCGCGTGCGGTGCATACTGTTTCCACGTGTGATTCGCGCATCATTTCAGTACGGCTACCTTGAATTTAAAAAATTGACTTTGTTTTCGTTGTTAAGTTATCGTTTTTGTTGTGTTTTTTTTTTTTGTTGTGTTTGTTATTGTTGGGTTTGCAAAATGTCATTTAGTAATGCCGAATATTACGAAATGATACTGTGTGTCGGAGCAGAACATGGTAATTTGCGTGCTGCCCGAGAACTGTACCATGAACGGTTTAGTGAGGGTAGACCAGATGCTGAGCGTCGACAGCTGCCTTCGTTGGCGTGCTTTAGTCGGATGGTACATCGTCTGCACCAAACTGGGCCTCCGCGGTCCCCAGACCATAAGCCGTTGGACTTTTTTTTGTGGGGATACATTAAAAACGTAGTGTATGCAGTGCCGTGTGATACAGTGGATCAAATGAAAGTGCGCATTGAGGCCGCTTTCACGACGGTAACACCACAAATGCTACAGAATGTCCAAGAATCCATGAACAAGCGAGCGGCCTTGTGCATACAATACCAAGGTCACGATATCGAACCCCATCTTTAAAATGTAAGTCAATTTGATAAAACGAAGCTTTAAGATTTTACTGTTTACTCGGTAATAAATAATAGGATAAAACTAGCTTACTTATCTAAACTTTGTTTCGAATTTTTGTTACGTAACTTTTGTTATCTAAGTTTTTACGTGAAATTACTTGCTTGAAATTAACGAGTAAACTGTAAATAAGTAAATCAATAATTACGCATTAATAATTTTTATATCACGGTAAAGTAGGTAAGTTTTCTATTCTGAGGCACCGCGCACTTTTGCTAAAAGAGGCCGCCGCGCGGCGGCCCTTGTGATCTCGTCAGTGCGCGCCGACAAAGCACCGCCTTCTTCTAGGCTACTTGACGGTACTAGGCGCGCAGGATTACGGAAGAGATTTATTTATTTCTTTATTAGAGAGAGAGAGACTGATGTGTGCAAGTAACGTGCAAAGTTATTGACCTACGTGGTGAAGTGACACGTTTGTTATGATTTGAACTTCAGAATCTTACGATACCAAAATTTTGGTATCAATTTTTTGAGTATCTTATTTTGAGCTGAAACTTCGTATAGTGATTCTATACCAGCTGTTATCTTTAGTGGTTAAGGATGGATATACCCTTTCCGTTACACGTTGTATAGAGTCGGGCGGGGTTATTCCGCCGAGGTGCTAATACGTCGTTTCCATACATTTTAAAGCGAAACGACGTATTAGCCCCTACGAGCTTCTCCGGCGGAATAACCCCGACCGACCGACCTACTTTATGCCTGGGAATTTCTCTCGGAAGTATTCTACATTAATATCACATTTTTTCTTAAATACAACAAGAATTGTGATAGCCCTTTTAACAAATTAATTCAATCAATTTTTTAACAATTATGAAATATTTTAAAAATATTACTCATAAAAAGTATTCCATTGTGTGTATGTATAAAAACTCTAAGAATTATCTAGTAACTAGCTGACCCACGCAACTTCGTCTGCGTCACATAAGAGGGAAAAAGCTACCTACTACTACTACCTACCTACCTTTTACTACATTTTTTTACTACTTCTCCTGACAATAAAAAACACAACAAAAAAAGAATCAGCCAAATCGGTCAAGCCGTTTTCATGCTATGTCGTGACAACGGAAAACGGGTTCCATTTTTATATAAATATAGATTTGATAGAAGTGAACTCAGTAGCATTTATGAGAATAAATGAACCATTGGCTAACAGGTGAAATAAAATTAACTAGCAAAAACTTCAAGCATCGATTCGAAAACATAAACTACTACACAAATATGTAGTAGGAACTGATTTCAAATTTTTACTTCAAAAATTCTTAATTTTTATATTGTATCGTCCTTCAGTTGGTCTTCCTTAGTTAATTTCATTGCACTTAGCACGCCGCATATCGGGATAAATAGAAATAAAACTGAATTTATAAGATACTAGCTGACCCACGCAACTTCGTCTGCGTCACATAAGAGAGAAAAACGAAAGGAAAAAAACGTCCACGTTTTTGCAACATTTTTAATTCCTGCTTCGCTCCTAATTATTGTAGCGTGATGTTATATAGCCTAAAGCCTTCCTCGATAAATGGACTATCCAACACAAACATATTTTTTTTATTCGAGCCGGTAGTTCCTGAGATCAGCGCGTGCAACCAAACAAACAAACAAACTCTTCTGCTTTATAATATTAGTATAGATGTTACCAACAAGTAGGTACATTATTTTATTTACTTAATTATTTAGGGCTTTCTCACTAAGTCTCTAAAGAATCCCTCTCAGTGTTTTTGTTGAAATATATGAAAAGTTCAAGCTGCATCCGGTTAGACTGGAAGCCGACCCCAATGTTGTTGGAAAAGGCTAAGCAAATGATGATGTGAAAAGAATTGAGATCGACAAAAATAGGCCGCCTCACTCATAAGTAGTGAAACATAAAAAAGTGAGACTATATATTGAAGTGAGTCCCAAGCGAATGATATTATTAATATTGTAAATAAATAGTTTTTCACAAATAAGAGATGTTTAAGATATTGTTACAAGCTTCGCCTGTCCGTATGCGTAGTTCTAATGTCAAACATTTTATAAATAAAAGTTTTTAAAACTCTCGCTTTTGTTTTCTTAAAAAAACGTGTAAGTAGGTACCTACTGCAAGAACCACCCAAGAGAGATATTGTACACTATGTATTTTATATTTATAAATACCTAATTATTTTATTTTTAAAGTTCTGGAGTGGCGACCGCGAACCGGAAGCCCATGCGTTGTAGGACCTCAAACTAGGTGGACCGATGACCTGATGAAGGTTGCGGAAATTTGCTGGATGCGCGTCGCAGGGGACTGGTCAATGTGGCGACACTTGGAGGAGGCCTGTGTCCAGCAGTGGACGTGTTTCGGCTAAAATGATGATGATTTTCATTGATGATATGACCGAATAATGGAGTAGTATGGAGAATGACATGTTGCGCCGACCCCAGCCGGTAACAGAATGATGATTACGATATTTATTGTTCAAATACCTTACCTGGTAAACCTTGGCGCAGGCCCAAGGTAACAACTAGGGGTCAGAGTACTCGTTTCTACACCCCCCCCCCCCCCGAACCAAAAAGTTTGGAAGCGTGCTTCTACGACACGCACCTCGTCGCCGTGTCGCTACTGGGTCAACTTTTAAGTTAATGTTATCCCGCAGGTCAACCTAGGTTAGAAGTGTATGTTCTGCTTAGCTGGGCCATCCTGTGGGTGCCTGTATTACTCTCACAAGGCACCTCCGTGGGGTAATGGAGTACTGCGAGGTACAGGCTGGAGCGGAATCTTGTTTTTCTTTTAATATTAAATGGGCGTTCGCTTGTCCTGAGGTCGACAATGGGAACGAGCTTACCAAAAAGAAGCCCATTAACTCACTACTAACATGGATTGGCTTGGGAACACCGACGCGGGCAGGGAATTCCACTCCTAGACTGCGTAAAATAAGGCCTGAATTCCTGCTAAGCAGGTGTTGGTCGCGTACGTCGCGTCGGTCGCACGTACGAGCATACATTGTGTTGTGTACTATATGGCGCCATGCTGCGACGGTGACGTCAACGGCGCGTATTTCCTACATAAGTAGGTACTTGCGTATGTCATCTTTCGGTCGCACGGTCGCACCGAAAGATGTAGACAAGCGCTTCGTTCGGGTGTGGAACATCGACAAGGTTTGGGTGATAATTCCTGCAGTTCGTCTGGACTTCCAATGGAAGAAGGGAGATGGAATCGGATCAATTTGTGTCACCATTGTACTGCTCTGTTTAGTAAAGTAGGTAGTAAAGGAAAGGCAGGTATGTAAGTAGGTATACATTGTGGAGTAAATAAAAAACGTTATATATTTCTGTAAAATCGAGTTGGACATCGCAGTTGTACCACGGGTCGGGCACGGTTTTGAGGCACTGTAAGTTATTGAATACGTGGTAGGTACTTAAGTGTTTTTGCGTCGGAATCCCTTTCACCACGTACAGTAGGTTTATGTTTATAATGTTATTATACATCTTCAATCTCATTATCCTCCAAAGAATCACTGTAATGTGGTAGTATGAGTTTATTACACCCGTAGTCGCAAATCAAGGAATCTATGAAAACTTTCGCCAGTCTGTCTCCACCGTAGAAGAATGCCTCTCGTTCGAATATGTTGAGTGCTGTGAGGTCCCTCGAGAGGAAGTTCTTTGTAGGTTTGTCTGTATGGAGAGAAATGTGTTGTTTAGTAAAGTAATGTACGTTATAAGCCGTTGGTCCCGGCTGTCATTTGTAGATCTTTGACAGTCGTTAGATAGTCAGTGGCTCAACCAGCCAAAGTGTGACATCCAGTCTTACCAAAGGTATTGTATTACCCAGTACTAACTGGGTTGTGGAGGTCAAATAGGCAGTTGCTCAAATTCAGATTCAAATTACCAGATTCAAATTCAAATTCATTTATTGGTGTGATTTTTGGTACATTTTACATGAGATGTTATAAATAAAAAATAGTTCCTCAAAAATCTACCATAAAGGTGTACACTCATGTTAATGCATCCTACTAATATTATAAATGCGAAAGTTTGTAAGTATGGATGTATGGATGTTTGTTACTCTTTCACGCAAAAACTACTGAACGGATTTGGATCAAATTTGGCACACAGATAGTTTATTACCTAGATTAACACATAGGATACTTTTTATCCCGGTAATAAGATCCCGTGGGATAATTTCAAACTTCACGCGGGCGAAGCCGCTGGCAGAAGCTAGTGTTAAATACTGGTATACAGCTGCATCCAGTTAGACTAGAAGCCGACCCCAACATTGTTGGAAAAAGACTAAGCAGATGAAGTTGAGTAAAGTATTGTAGGTTTGGTAAAGTAAGTAGGTATAGGTGATGCTATGATTTTGAGAGTGATAAAATTTTTAAGAATCTTCCGACACAAAAAACCCCCGTAGAAGTTGTTTATTACTCTTCATCAACTAGAAATTAGTGGTAACCCTAAAATGGCTAAGCTGACGGGTTCAAAAGCATGTCAGTGGGTCGTCTTAGAGTCACTCTTCTTAAAATGAAATGAAGAGGAATGTCCGAGAATGAATCCTGTGTCATCAACACTACAATGTATGTGCAAAAGTGACGATTCTGTTCGTTTATCAGTCCAGGTACTTACCTACTGGAAACAATAAATACTGCTGGAAGCTACTGCCACTTTTCCACTGCTACAGCTGTGGAAAAGCCTCTTCTCAGAGAGGGAGAAAAGAAGAATCAGCGTCCTTGCTTAGGTACTGCATGATGAGAATGATGACGCACGGGGCGATCTTCGAGGTTAAGCCACGTATGCCCGGATCTGTTTGTGTTGGTTGCCCCTGAAAGTAGGTACGTTGAGCCGTTGGTCCTCGCTGCCATTTTTAGATCTCTGACATGACTTTCAGGTATTTATAGTACTTACCCTGAAAGTCTGACAACCAGTCTTCAAATCGATGAAAATAGGCCCAAAACTCAGCTACGCGAACTCCGCTCGCTGATGCCGTCATAAGATCGTCAACTGTGCAGGTGTGACATACAACGCAAGGTGGAATGTGAAAACCACGTTCATACTGATCATACACGCACGCTGGTTGCGAATACCTACTACACAACTGATCTGATAGATAATGAAAACTTAGAACCTTTAGGATCGATGTGGAAGCGAGGCAGCTCGACGACTTCTGTGAAGATGTGCGCCTTGCAGAGGTCCATGTGATCCCGGACGCCCAGGTTCAAGTTGAGGCGGATCAGTGCTGAAAGATTTGGTTTGGTTAAGTGGTGTCTTTTCACGACGTTTCTAACTCGTATTTTTTCTCAAAAACTGATCAACTGCAGCGACAAATGTGTGGCTGGCACTCAGAGCCGATACCAGACTTCACTTTCTGCTAATTTTTGAGTTTTTTCAGTGGAATAGAAATGCCTGTACACAAAATGGATGAAAAGTGAAAAATTATAAGTTTAAGGCCTGAATTCTAGTCGCGCTGACAGTCGGTCGCACACGGTCGGTCGCGTAGGTACGAGTAGGTATAGGTACAGTGTTCTATACTGGGTGTAAACCACCTCATCACGAAGTCATCAACCAAGCATTCTGTACATCTAAGTAACTTTGCACAAAAATAATTGCTGGAAAAAGAGTTTTTATTTGGGGTGAAAAATCATGTTTTGTGGTAGTACTCAGTGTAACGCGCTTATAACATTGTGCTGATGGATGGATTCAATAGTATGGGGTCGTAGAGGTTATTATAGTAAAATCTTACAACAAAAACTTGTATTTAAAAAAAAAACCTCTCAAAAAGTTGTAACTTTGACCCCTAATATCTCCGTAACTACCCAACAAACATTTTTGTCATATAGTCCAACTTTTATATGACCTGAAGTCCCTTTAAAGTTATTTTATAGTAATTATTATACCACTTTGTCATGTACTGGTGTATTATATGTCCGAATAGTCATTTAAATGTTTTGTCGTATAATAATGTCGTATAGACGTTATTTCGAGCTTTTTATACAATCATCATATAATATTGTCTACGACGATATCTATAAACCAAAATTATACAACTTTTAGTCCTGTAAACGTTATCGTAGTATAAACGTCGTAAAACAGTAAATTTTGTCATATAATTACCTTTTAAACATCTGCTAAACGGATAATAATTGTTTACACGTAGTATTTGTAACCAGTATATATAAATCGAATAAGTATTACAAGTGCAACCTGTATACGTCATAAAGTATCACAAACATGATAATACGACCGCTATTTAATTAATACTCATGTCAAAGGTTTATAATTATCTTTTATACAATTTCCACCATTTTGAAATCAAATTCAGCATATTATTCATTTATTGGCTGATACAACATGGGTCTAAAAAAGGGGAAAAGTATTAAAAGAAGGAGTCCATTCAAAAGAAAAGCTAAAAACAACTTTCATTCGCTTCAAGCACGCACTGTTTTACAAAGTAAGACTGATCAAGCTGAGAGTGAGGAAAATAAGAAGGGTTCCGTATCACATTTAAACCCAAATTTAACAAATCAACTTAACCAAAGTGCATCATGTTCATTTTCAACATAACTTAGGAAACTGAAGCAATATATTATATTACTGATGTAAAGTGTGAATTGGTTAGTGTTTCATACAACTCAAATATATATAAATATTGCTACATTTATAGATACATTTAAGAAATAGGTAATAAAAAAAGGCTATACAAATTGTTTCATTCTTTAATTAGTCCCAGGAACGTAATTAACATTTCAAGACAGTCGAAATTTGACACAATAAGTGACTAATTAATTTCGACTAATCAAAATTAAGCAAAGCTTTGAAATATTGTTAATCTAAACCACGGGCATTTCAAATGTGCGCGTATCATTTCTGTGAAGTCCAACTTTGATAAGAACTTATCGACATCCGCATAATATAGATCATTGTGGGGTTCACCTGAAACAAAAGTATAATTTAGACTTAATTGCGTTATATATCACGAACACAAATATTCTGTCTTAAAAAATAAATTCTTTGAACCAAGTTAGCTAGGCGTTTATGTTATTTTATTACTGATCCCTAAATAAACTGATAATTTGGCGTAAACATATATGAACACGCAGTTTATACGTCGGGAAGTTATGTAGTTGTCGTATAACGCAGTCATTCAATAAAATTATTGATAAAATATGCGAAAACAATAAAATTTCGAAAGCGCATGAAAAATTTGTTATAAACTTACCCCACATTAATCAGTAAACTTGATTGCGCAATGGTTTACAACTGATGAAATGGTTTTATCACCTCAAATAACCATGAAAAAAATGTAAATATTAATTCAGCTGTCAAAAACACTGCCAAATTAAATTAACGTGTTATAATCTGTTGCAACATTTTCGTTCAGTTAAGCATCATCTTTAAACGACAATAACACAACGATTACATTATATAAAAGTCATATTGTGTACAATAACTCGACCCGAAGTCGAATACACGCCGCGACACCTATCATTACATGATAAGTAGTCAGATCGCCGACATGTATACGACTACTGTGCGACTAAGTTAGGTATTTATATGACTGTTACACTAAACTCTTAGCGACTTCAGTTGAATAAAATGGGCCCTAATGCCGTCCTGTAAACGTCCTTATAACGTTTATACGATTATACTAAATAACATTAAGTGGCCACCAAAATGTCTACTCGACGTCGTAAATGTTTGTTGGGTAGAAGGTTCCCAGGTACGAAATAAAACAAAAAAATGATCGCAATGACGGGAAGAATAAGTGCTTCGTGAAGAGGTTTTTTACACCCTTTATAGCACCATACTGCGACGCTTACGTTAGCGGCGACCGACAGCCATATTTTGCTGTCGCTGACGTCACGACCGACCGTACGCGACCGAACGTCAGCGCGACAAGAATTTATTGTCCGTTGCTGGGGTAGCGGCTCGGAAGCCTGAGTGTGTCCATGTTACCGTAAAATCGTCCAACACGTAACATTGTAATCTCTCTAGCGATATTGTAAACTCTCGAATAATGAAATGCATGCGATGATAGTCAACCCACGCGGTGTGGAGGGAAGGAGGGGTCCCCCTTGCCCAGTGGTACCACCCTCATGAAAAGATACTGTACCATTCCTGAGAAATATCGCTTAATATAACCTAACCTTAAAACACTTCGTATTCCCTTAAAAAGCGTAGTAGACGGAGCCAAGTCCCGATTATGGCGGCAGTGATACCTCCGTATGTTCAGTTGACAATAATTCGAGAGTTTACAATATCGCTAGACAGAAACACGTTATATTGTCATATAACGTGTTTGACAATGTTACGGTGACATCCATTCCATACACAATAGGCTTGTTAACTGAAAAAATCTAATTAGTCCGTCACTTAGATTATCAAAAAATATTTGACCCGTATTTTTTGTTTTGTCACATAAACCAAAATTGACGAAGATAACTACGACACTTTTAAAATTTCCAATACGTCACTGTTTGGTATCATTCTTAGTGAGTTCTGACGTCACGAGCCCCCACTACCGAGTTTTGATGCGTTTTATCTTTTTCAATATTCGTTGGTTTACAAAAACAAAAAATACGTGTCCGTTATTTTCCAATACTCTAACTGACGGACTAAATAGATTTGCAATTTATTAATGGTGAAAACAGCCTATTGCACGATCGACACTCTCGGATTCGACACGGGCAAAAAAGTACTAGTAGCTAGGTCTACTCACGGTATTCAGCATGAATATGGTAGTGATACAGTTCGTCTTCCTTCTTGCTCCTGTGCTGGATGAGCACTCGGTCGGACTCCAGGTCCAGCTGTGGGCAGTCCACGCAGAGGACCGCCTTGTTCGTGACTGTGTTGTAGCTGGAATAGATTGAGATATGACGCTACAACGATTATGATCACCGCAGAGGTAGGGCGAGGTGTACTATTAAACCTCAACTGAGCACGAAGCAAGACCCCGTGACTGTTACTGAGAAATTTCATCGAAACCAGAACCTCAAAAGCTTTATAGGTACTTTCCGTAATAAAAACGTGGAATAAACGTAGTTCGGCGCGGTGCGTGGTGTAGGTCGAGTCGCGTTGTGCGAGCCGAAACTACACACTACATTCGACAAACACTGTTTTAAGCTTTCAAGGTTTAAAACTGAATTGACACCTTCACTTATAAATAACTAGCTGACCCGCGCAACTTCGTCTGCGTGAAGTACCGCTCGACAGATTTTGTGCAAACTTCACATAAACCAACCATTATTTGCAAAGAAATAAATGATTTGATTTGATTTGATTTGACCATCTACTAAATAGTCCGAACAAAGCCTAAACATTTGGTTTGGCTAAGTGAGTCCTTTCTTGAGTTATAAAATTACAACAAAAAGTGGCATTGATCACGGAAGATATCCCGTAAGTGACACTGGAAGCTTACATTCGACAAATGTGATACGTGATCGGGTCAAGAAGACTTCTGTTTAGATAAGTGTTGTGACTACTTTCATCATCCTCCCTGACCTTATCCCAATTAATTTGTAGTCACCGCAGCATGTGTTCTTTCTCCATACTTCTCTATTACTCGTCATCTCATCCTTCACACAGTCCATCTATCGTTTCTTTGGTCATCCTCTATTACTCTAATAGGCTCTATCTATCTACATTCAATTGAGGCCTCGTTTCCACTTTGTTAAATTGTGAGTTCGTGACGACAGATAATCGTGTAGTTTTAAATGCTGGCTTGTGTATTTAAATGGAGGTGTTCACATAATTATAGGACGACACGATAACTCTCGTCCATGACTTTTATCAACTAAAAACCAACGATAAATTAATCATCACGACAAAGTAGGAATGGGGTCCTACACCACACATCCACCTTAGCATTCTCGTCTCAGTCACATGTTAATTAATTGCCTTTAATTCATGCTTTTTGTGGCCCAACATTCTGATCCACACAAGACAGCAAGGTCTAACTATGTTTTTATAAATCAATGCGGGAGTCGCAGATTGTTCCCGTAATCTGCCACCATTTCATCGCTTTGCACTAGTTGTTTGTTGTTGAATTGTTACCACACCTCTATACTTACAAAAACTCCGAAACACGACACTTGTCATGGTTCTTCACGATCAGATTCTGGTCAATGTACGAAGAATTGAAGAAGGGAGTTTCAAAGCGGAATTCTTTCACCGAGTATTTGCTCGGCAGGTAACCCCTCACGTTCTTCCTGCAGTTCGAGTTGGCTGCCAAGTTCGCCTGGATACACCCGTAGTCGTGGAAGGCACATGGCCGGACTATCTCGGCGAGAACTGGAATATAACCTTGTTATTATAGGACAGCTTCACTTATTCACTTCTAAAAAATCTATACAGATAAATAAAACTGGAGGGTCTGTTTGTAATTTCAAAATAACATGCATAGCAGTTTTTTTACTGAATTAATATGAAATAGTACATGGGTACTTATACTACACAGGGTGATTTTTTCATACTCTAAATACTATTAGATATATTTGCAGATAGCAAATTGTACTCAAAGGGAATATTCTTTTATTTTTAAAAAGAAACAAATTTGCATTCACAGATTTTCGAAAATTATATTGCCACACTCGGGCATCGAACCCGGGATGGATCAAAATTTAGTCGGTTTGATTCCCGAGTGCGTGCGAGTGAACACCTAAGGCGCGGGTCATTATACAAGTGGCGTATGGCGGTGGCGCGGCTGCGGGTGCGCGGAGGGCGAGGAAGTGGCGTCCGCGCCACGCCATCTCAGCACATCTCGCGCCACACCACTTCTATATGTCACCGTAAAATTGTCAAACACGTTATATTACAATAATTATAACGTGGTTTTTCTCGCGATATTGTAATGTCTCGAATTATTGTCAACTAAACATACGGAAGTATCTCTGCCCCCATAATCGGGACTTGGGGCACCCCCCCGTTAGGTTAGTTAGGTTCCTTTAAACCCTGCACTCGGAAATAGGGGCCCCGCGAAGCGGGGCTCCGTCGACTACGCTTTTTAGGGTATATAAAGTGTTTTAAGGTTATATTATATTAATCGGTATTTCTCAGGAATGGTGCATTATCTTTTCATGAGAGTTGTGCAAGAGGGACCCCTCCTTCCCTCCACACCGCGTAAGTTGACTACCATCGCATGCATTTCACGAAAAATAGGTAATGCGTTTTGTTGTAAGCAGTATGTTCATTTGACAATAATCGACACATTACAATATCGCTAGAGATATTACAATATAACGTATTTGACGATTTTACGGTGACATATACATTAAGTATGAAATATTAAAGAGCTGGCGCCACGCCACCACCTCGCCAGCGCCGTGCCGCCGCCATACGCCACTTGTATATTACCCGCGCTTAAGGAGGCTCTCGTTAGGTAGCTGGATCAAGGGTTTGATTCAGTGCGCGGTACTCCTGGACACGGCTCGTATTGTTAGGTAGTTCCTCTCTCTGAAGCACTGACTACCGCTAGCTTGAACCAGCTGTTCCCGCTACCGATGAACTACATTTTTTTTCGTATTTTAAAATGTTTAAATATATATATTTTTAAATTAATATTAAAAAATGTTAAGAATTTGTTATGAAATGAATAAAGGAAATAATAATATCAGCCTATTACTGTCCCACTGTTGGGATAAAGGCCGGTTCTAACAGAATTCACGAGTAGGTATTGATCTCCATGCTTGCTCAAGACAGGATAGCCTTTTGATTGACCATTCTGAGTGTCCCTAACAACAAAATTAACTTAATTTATCACAAAATAGGTATGCTTAGACATATTATTATTTCTTTTGCGTTCATAAGCCATTCATCATCACTATCATGAGTTTTCGGCTACATGACAACCTCACCTACGGTTCGGGTCTGAAATCTACCTCGACTGTAATACCAAAGTCACTTAATTCAAAATATACTATACCGATGCCTGTTCAATCAAAATCTCAAGTAAAATAAAATATTACCTGTCGAGCAAGTCGCGACCACCACTAAAAGAATAATTAATTTCGACATTTTTACTTCAGAGACGACTGTCACCAAATATATAAGAACAGTAACTGAAAATCTTTCCAACCACTATTAGAAACAATAAAACTTATTTACCTAGGTACTAAACAATTGCTTGTAGAGCAACTGTGCTGAATTAATAATTTATTTTATTTGTGTAGTTGGTCGAATTAAGCACTGTATTGTAATTTCGATTTATTGTTAGGTGTAATTGTTTATTCTTTGTATGGCTATGAGTGTGGCTGCCTAATGAGAAATTCCTGATTGAAGAGCCCAATAACACTTTGCCTGACCGACCTGGCAATCAAACCCAGGACCGCTGGACCCAAGATGCTCAGCAATCGAACTTGGGACTCTAGTGGACCATGCTAGTTGGCAATAGATCAATACCTTCTTCCTAATAACCTCCCTCTACTCCTGAATATTTTTGGATTCATGAGTTTTTGAAAACAAATAATAACAGCCGCTCGGGCCGATCTTTAGGTTAAGCCGTGCCTGCCTAGGTTGGTCTGTGGATGGGTGACCACCCATTACATACCGAGTTTCCTCCGTGCCTCGGAAAGCACGTTAAGCTGTTGGTCCCGGCTGTCATTTCTCCATCTTTGGCAGTCGTTACAGGTAGTCAGTGGCTCAAAAAGTCTGACAACCATGTCTTACTAAGTGGTTTCGTTTTTCCCAGTATTAACTGGGTTGTGGAGGTCAGATAGGCAGTCGCTCTTTGTAAAATACTTGTATTCAGCTGTATCCGATAAGATTGGAACCGAAAATAAACGGGATCATAACCACTGTGATTACTGTGAAGTACGTAAATTATAGTACAGTGATTACCTACAGCGATTTTTTACATAGTTCCATGGGTGCCGGTCACAGGGCGCAAGGTGTGCCGTAACGGAAAAGAAAATACATGGAAACTAACCATACGAACCAGAAAGCAAAAATGTTCTACTCCTATTTTGCTTCCTGAGTGTAATAAAAAAATTAACTTAGTTTGTCAATCAATATACGAGCGTATTCAGACATTACTATATCTTTTGCTTACATAAGCTTTTCTTTAAATAGTAGGTACATAGGCAGAACTAGCTGACCCACGCAACTTCGCCTACGTCACTTTAAGAGAGAAAAAGATCACAAAGGGAATAAAATTTCCGCCTTTTTTGCAACATTTCTTATTGCTGCTCCGCTCCTATTGATCATAGCGTGATGTTATATAGCATATAGCCTTCCTCGATAAATGGACTATCCAACACAAAAATATTTTTACAATTCGAGCCGGTAGTTCCTGAGATTAGCGCGTTCAACCAAACAAACTCTTCTGCTTTATAATATTAGTATATACTAGCTTCTGCCAGCGGCTTTGCCCGCGTGAAGTTTCAAAATTGGGGTTGAGTGAGAATATTATAAACGTAAGAGTAAACAAATATAATAATAACAAATCTCCGAACTGCTAAGCTATCGGGAGTTACACGTGTTATTGTGAGTCAACTATAAAAGATAGACATATGCTGTCTTGGGATATTTTTTATATAATTTTATGTGGAATATTTCCGTTATACATGATTTCTATGTAGCTTTAACCATTAAGGCTGCACACGCGACGGAAGCTAAAAAAACCAAGTAACTTCTCCCGTTTTCCCAACATTTCCTTTCACTGCTCTGCTCCTATTAATGGTAGCGTGATGAAAAGTATACTATTACCTGCTCAGGAGTATGTAGAATAATTGTACCAAGTTTCGTTAAAATCCGTCGAGTAGTTTTTTTTTCTATAAATAACATACAGACAGACAGACAGACAGACAGACAGACAGACAGACAGACAGACAGACAGACAGACAGACAAAAATTTTACTGATTGCATTTTTGGCATCAGTATCGATCACTAATCACCCCCCGATAGTTATTTTGTAAATATATTTCATGTACAGAATTGACCTCTCTACAGATTTATTATAAGTATAGAATAGATAGAAGATAGATTAGGCGTAATTCTTTAATAAAGGACAAAAGGAAACCAAGGCAAAATTCGAGGTGGCTGCAAAAAAGTTCAAGCTGCGCTCGCTTTTCAAACCCTACTTTTTTAATTGATGGGCTTTTTTCGATAGAGTCGGAGTGCAAACAATTTCAAGCTGTTTTCACGGAATTGAAGGTGCACCTTCTTGGCAAAATTGTGCCGGCGTCCATGCACAGTTCTCATGGTTGTTTCAATGTTTTGTCCCACGTCCAACTCCGTTCCTAAGGTGACCCACGCCCGCGTGATGCGATATAATTAATGTACAAATGTGTCGTTAGATTTCAAATTTAAGTAAGTCCAAAATGTTAAAACTCATAAAAAGCGGTTTTTTTCTGTTCGAGTAAGGCTTTTTACTATCTTATTTTGAGGGGTGGTGTGACTCTCAAAAATTGGATTCTCTATCATCCTTTCTATCATTGTTTCTGTGAAATATTTATAGATTATCGCTCCGCTCTGATTGGCTCATTGCGACTTGCTGCGTTTTGATATAACATGTCAAATGGACTTGGTTCAATTTGGAAAAAGGGGTGTGTTTTAAACTTATTTTGTTTGAAAACTACAGGGACTTGCGTCAATTTGGTAAAATATTGTGAAAGATACTTTCCTTGCCTTTTAAATAAAAATAAAAGCAATTTTTTGTCAAAAGTGGACTTGATGCGATTTGAAATCTAACGACACAAATGTTATATGTGGCAAAAACAGCAAATTTCTGATTTCATGCTAACAAATTAAACGTACCCTACGCATGTTCGGTATTTGTTTCGATTAAACTGCGTCATACCGTATTGGGACCTAATTTGTAACAAATATTGATTCAGAAGGCACACACATATATTTGGTTACTCATAATATGTTGTTAAATACTTTAAATACTTCCAATTATTCACTAAAATCAGAATTTATTAAACAGATGTTGTAAGTAGTTATAAATGTTGTTTTCGCTTTGATTTAAGAAGTATTTTTAAGTATGTAATAGTGGTAAGCGCCAAAGAAGGTGCTACTTTCTTTCTTCTAAGACTAGAGGAGGCATAGAAGTATCTGCCCAACCTATTCCCAAGCATGTTGCAGTAGGCGTCCAGTCTAAGCCCTCGCTGGACTCGGGCGGCTAAATCGAAAGGAATCAATTTAAATCCCATACGAGGTGTATGGGAATTAAATTGATTCCTTTCGACCCTCGTGTAACAATCTACTATTTAGATCGTACAAGTTTTTATTGTGAGATTTTTTACTTAAATTGTTACCTTTTATTGCCATAACGGTTTAAGTGTTCTTGATGAAATTTGGTCTCATACAGACATATTTTGTTCTCTCTGGGTTAGGTCATTAAGTGGAATTTACTTCATGTGATACTGGAATTCAGCTGCATCCGGTCAGACTGGAAGCAGACCCCGACATAGTTGGGAAAAGGCTAGGTAGATTTGTGGAGGGTGAATTTTCATTCAAATAAAACCACAATATTATTAGTTACAAGTTTATTACATTGAAACGATCACCATACACGTTTACACCTAGCTACCGCACATAAACATTTTACATAATATTAACAAAAAATACCAAACAATTGATTTAAACAATTAAAAAATTAGTAAAAATTACATTTGCATTTGGTTTTAAAAGAGATTTTATTTATGTACTCGAAGACTTAAGTTATAACTATGTATCAAAAACTACAGTTTATAATGTGTATAATGTATTTTATATTATAATTAATTAGTTTATTCATATATTATATGAGTGTACAAGCGAAATTCGTTGCTTAGAGCGCTCAAAATAACTCCCTTTCGCCAGCAATCTTTGTAAGATTTGAAGAATAAATAATTTTGGGTATTCAAATTGATGTCCGATTTCTTAAAACTGAAACCAGACATCACATTCAGAGTTGCCAGAATATATTTTATTTTGTATATTTCATAGAATGTCGAATTTCTTTACTAAATTCGACACGTAAAAAAACGAAGGCTATGTTTAGGGATACCTTACCTTACCTTAAAAGGAAATATTTTGTTTGTAAATCTTGAGCGCTTTAAGCCACGGCTTATAATAAGAGTATAGATTACAATAGTACAATATTATTACTATTAATATTAATAAGACACGATTTAGCCCGACACGAACTATCGCTCGTGGTTATAACGCCTTTAAAGACTTCACATTCAACTAACTAGAAAAACCCCGCAGGCATAATTTAGGTGACTACATATTTTAGAGTCGCACAATTTTTTTTTGTATAAAAGATGACTTTTATACGAAAGGTTAGGCATTTTGCCAGAGATGTTAAAGTCCCATGCAATAGGAGGCGAGATAATGCCATCAACCGTTGCTGCCACCGAGAAATTCCTAATAGAAAAATACAAAAACAATTCTTCGTTTTATTTTAACATTGATACTTATCACGTGTCTGGGGTTTTGCTAGTTATTTCAATTTGACCTCATTTATCTTTACTTTGCCTCTATTTTTTAGGCTGAATAAACTTCTGTATGGCGTTTTTATATAAATATTTAAATCTTAAATATATAATTCTGGTAAGAATATTCAAACCTGTTAGCATACTAGGTATTATAACCCAGAGTTTGTCAACACACTTAATTTATATATTTTTACTGCTGTTTTAATATACTTACTTTTCCGACACCATTTTTTACTTTCAGTTTTTGTAAAAAACTTTTCGTCAAATCTATATATATTTCCTTTTGTATTTGGCGACAAAATTTTCTGTTTGGGTACAAAATACGTATTTTTATAATAAAAACTAAATATTTATATTTCTATATACTAAACTACAAGAATTGGTGTTTCTATACCTTTCAGTGGACGAATCGCTTTCGCGGGCATCTATCCTAAGAGTACAAATGTATATATAATGTACTATAATATACATGAAGCTATATTCAAGTTAAACATCGGTATTTCATGTTTAAGTTCAATATTTTACACAAAATGTTTCGAAAAGGTGTAGTCATATTTAGTAATTGTTGTAATTTTTTTTTGTTTGTTTGACGGTTTTAATCACCCTTAAAATATGACCACCTTTCTATAAACGCTGCCGCACTGAATAGAAAAACGTTTTTCAAGCTGCGAATTCACATAAGGCACGTCGTAAGACAAATAATATTACATTTAATTGAAGAGCGAGCTACTCTGAAAGTTAAATTTTACTTTTTAATTTAGTTATTTAAATTACACCTTATTTTATTTATATAATTTTTCGTAAATAACTTCACGAGACTTCGCCCGTCGTCACCATCATCAAGCTATAAAATAAAAAATAAAAACAATAAAAATAATACACTTTTTTTTCAATATTAAAAATTCCTTTTTTTAAATGCGTTAATTTGCAAGCTAGTAACTATTTGCCCGGCATTTCGCGTAGTGTCGGTCAAATAGTTAATTCTTAGTATATTAGTACTTATACAAATTTATTTTTTCATTAAATATATATTTAGTATATTTTGTAAAATAATTGCACCACACGACCACTGAAGTTCAAGACATCCTGTTACGGAGGTAGGTAGAATTACTGCATTTTAGCTGCTTTTATTTCAAATATTAATATTTTATTTCATATATCTGTTGATCAACCCACCCACTCTGGGTCCGCGAACCTCTCCTCGTAAAGAGGAAGCCTGTGTCCCAGCGGTGGGAACATTGTAGGCTGCTCATATTTGCATTTCATAGTACATCTGATTTTTATAACACTTAATTGCATTTTAATAACTATGTAGCTCTGTTTATGAACAGGACTCCGTGAATATATTTCAGGTAGTATATTTTTTTATAAAATGTACTTATATTATAATAATTTATAAAATTAAATATATTCTGAAAATGGCACATCGCTTTATAAATTGGGCTGTATTTGGAGTTAGCTAGTAGCCATGGCATTTTATTTGACAACATCATATCCAAATACGTTTGTATTTAAATCTGCTCTACATAGTTTATTTTTTTATATATTCTGAGCATTATTTTTTTAAATTTGCATATTTTAATATATTAGCTGCATTATATCAAGCTGTTTTGTATTTTTATCAGTATTTAGCCAAAATACAGCCCATTCAAAACGTTTACATAATATTTAGAAGAAAAGGCACGAAATATCCAAAAAACATGAATATAATAACAGTTCTATCCGTAATGGCACAGTCGGTAAATCGAAGGCATTCAATATAAGGTCCCCGCGGGGCTAGCACTTTGTGAAACGTGGGCCACATGCCCAGTAGTGGGACTTGGATTTAGTCGTGTCAAAGAGTATGGTGGACTGTTTCTGTAAATATAGGCAGCATTCATGATGTATTTTAGTTGTGAATGAGATCTTTTGAATACTTACTACTCAACCAACTATACTCAATCTATTTTGAAATATCAGTTAGGTTATATTTTTCTATGGAATGTGTGAATTGAGAATGGTAGCAGAGCCATTCAATTTCAAATGGTATATTATTTTACGAATATTCATGAAAGACTGTTTCATTATTTTTATGAAAATGGATTGACCATATACTTGTACAAGTCGGTTTGATTGTTTGGGAGAAATCTTTGAAAATGCTTTATAACGTCTTTACCGATATCGTAGAAAGCTACCAATTTTGTTGCCGAGTACCGAGTCAGTTTGATAGATTATGATTTAAAAAAAAACAGTCGAATTAGCAACCTCTCTAAAAAGAAGTCTCTAAAAATAGATGCCTATATCCAATTAACTGTAGATATCTGAATCTTTGGCCAAGTTGCTAAGCTCGCTCTGTGTACGAACACTTTGACATAACTAAACCCAAGTATAAATAACAATAATAATTGAACTTCAAATCTCTAAGGCTGACTAAGACACCGTTGTATTTAAAATTAAATATTTTAGCACCTTATATTTAAATTTACAGTTTTAATTTTTAGTCACTTTTGCTTTAATTCATGTTTTTAATCTTACATTTTATTTTGGTAGGTCTAAAATATTTTATTATTATCTGGCTTTTATAAATATGTTAGTTAGGATTTTTTTTTAAATATTTTTCATAAATATTTTAGTAACTTTAATAAATGACGTTTCAAATGTTAGATCAAAAACACAAACAAACATTTAAATAGACACACTTTCTTTTTAAGTAATTTTCAATAGATTTTAGATTTAATATTAATATACAACAACTATACAATTTGTTTCGGCAGATACTTTGACTTTTGAGCCATTTTTTCTATATTTTCAAGATGACAAATTGAAGAAATGGTTGAGATTCGAACAGGCGATCTGATGGTCGCAAATGAACACTTCTAGCCACTAAGCTATTCTGTATATTTCTTTTTAACTTAATATATCTAATTTCGAGACTATAACCAATACAGACTACCCTGTACAAATGATTCGAAAAGACAAAATATCTACCAAATAATTAATTTTCGAGACTTTAAAAAAAATATCAAATTACAAAACTCTAATATGTATTAAAATATAAATAATTTCTAAGTTCTTTTAAAAACGTGCATAGTCCTTTTAAATTTCAACACTTACATTACAAACTGCCGCCAAATATTACCGGTAAAAATATTAATTTTACTCAGTCATTTACCGCGGTAAAAACCGTAATTTTACCAGGGTAAAGAACAATTTAAACAAATATATACTATGTACTAAAAACCGGTAATGTGAAGCGGTAAATAAAAGCTTTTGTTCCACAGTAAGACGCACCTTTAAAAATTGCCGAATTTCTTAGTGACGGTCGACGAAGACTCCGATTTGTGAGAACTGGTCATGACTGACTTCCGTTCAATGGTTTCTGAGGTGATGGTCTGCTTCGAGAACTTTTTGTCCAAAGCATCTAGTTCTTTCACCATCTCCGAAGGCTTTTTGACTTTTGTAACGTTCGTCGAGGTCTGGTAGTCCGAAGACTGGAATTCCGAAGGCCTCATGAATGATCGACTGGTATCCGAACTGAGTTTAGACTCTAAAGTGTTAAAGCGTGAGTCTAAAGTGCTGTACTTTGAATCATTATCAAAAGATTTGGACAATTCATCGATTCCATCAAGCCTGATTGGTTCGTACTTAGTGTTTGTTGTCGTCAAATTCACAGGCGATGAACTATAGATTTTTGTTGTAGTAATTTTCTGTGTACCATTAGGAATTTCCTTGACTTCCGTAGTAGTTTCCTCCATGTAATTAGGACCACCGTAACTAGAACTTTCTTTGTATGGAGAGGCAATTCTGTCATAATCTGGAGTTACTGCTTTTACCAACTCTGTGGATCTATCAAATTTGGGGGTAGACGCAAAAGGAGACTTCACTTCTTCACGGAATTCAGTCTTACTAAACTCAGTTTTAGGGTACGACTGGTAAGATTCGCTATGGATCTTGAATTCTGACTGTTTCGTCCCTCCAGGGATAGCTTCAGTCGACTTCTGGTGTTCTGAGAAAGTTTGTCCAACACCATCGAACGGTTTCTTCAGGGTTGAGTAGATAGGTTCTTTGTCGTCAAATTTGAGTTCCCTGGCGTTAAATTTAGGGCTGAGTGGTGTCTTAGGGGGTTCGTACCCATACTTCTGTTCCTTGTAATCGTAGTGCGATGATTCCTGGCGTTCGCTTTTGGTCTCGATGTGTCGTGGGGGGTCGTGAAGGTGTCGTGGGGGGTCTTGGAGGGGTCGCGGGGTGTCGTACAGGCGCGTCTCGTAGCTGCAATGTTATGTTTAGTTGGTTATAGATTGATTTAGTTGTTGTACTTTGTTTTTTGGTTAGAGCCGCTTATGGGTTTTTCTTACAAGTCTCCATTAAGAATTTTATTTATTGGGTGATGTTGCACGTAAGCTTAATCAGGTGTAATTGGAATACAACATCACATCTGTTCTAACCGAAGAGGTTGGTTGAGATTTTGATAAATTCTCATATCGAAAGTTATGTTCAAAACTAACATATAAAAGGAGGATCTTATTATGAAACCGGAAATAAAAAATACTGACTGAAAAGTCCTGATGGAAAAAACTATTATCACTTTGCCGATCCAATAATCGATCCCAGGACCTCATTCTCCACATCGCGGTAGCGACTACTAGAGAAACGAGGCAGTAAGAACATTGAAATTTAATCAGAATTTCGATGTGATTTTTTAATGTACATTTTTTAGGTACACACTTTCCTATTTTAAACGTAGTTGTATTAAATATTCAAAGAATTATTCACCCATAAACAACTGAAAACCAACAATTATTAAAATAAGTAATCCAAATTATAAAATCCCACCCCAATTTTACAGACACCCCAACATTTTTTTAATAAACAACCTAACATGATATTAAAACCAAGTTTTGCTGAACAAATAGTGATGAAATTAGCCCCAGGTAGATTCCCAGAAGAGTTAGACACCAACACCGCCATGCCATGCCAGAAGAGAATTAAAAACAAGAAGAATTAGTCTCAGGCAACAAAACGTCATTAGAAAACATTATTATTAGTATTGAAGTTCCGACATACGGCTCAAAATAACACTCTTTTTTACTTTAGTGTTTTGTTTTTGTAGGTGTATTAGTAACATGTTTTATTTTAGTTTTGATGACAAAAATGGTTATGTTCACAAAATTATTAAAGGACCAAGCTTTACATTCCTTCAATCACTCGTATTCTTCTTAATAAGTAAATTTCTTTTCATAGTTCGTAGACTTTCTCTCATTCATTCGATCGTTTAACCATTCATTCTTTTTAATTCTTCCCTTTCCATATAAGATTCAATATATTCTATACACACACTGTCGTAAATAAGACACCCGAGTTTGAGTCACATTCGATTTTGTACATCTTTATATCTCTGTCACTTGGGAGTACTAAGTAATCAAGGTTTTGTAAAAATATTCAGATTTAAAGGAGGGTCCATGGAGTTTCTTGCCCGTTCTTCTCCATAGAGATCTACGTTAGGGAATGGGCAACTACAGTACTTTCACAATTTTTATGTCTTGTGACTGTGACTGTAGCTAGATTTAATTTTCATCTTGGTGGTGATTTTGATTTTTAATCCCCATGAGATCTACGGTTTTTGAATGTGTGTCTCGACTAGTAGCTCATGTTCGGTAGCTTATTTTTGACTATGCAAAACTGCATGTCACGGGTCTATTTGAAATAAATGCATAGAGTTTGAGTTCGAAAAAGGGCAATTTAACTTATTTTCAGGACAAAACAAACTGCACCAAAATATTAAGCATGGCGAAATTATTTTAATGAAAAAAAGAGAAAGTTCCCTAAAAAAAGTTAACATCTTATGGACACAGATTGCCCCATACTATCCCAGTTTAAATATCAGCATGTATAACTACTACAAAAACTCAATGTGTCATATCTCCGACAGGGTACTATATGATGTCCTGTACTATCTGACCCCTCGTTCCCATCTTCCTTGTAGGAGGAGTCATGTGATGCAAGGCACTGATTCTACCTTCATGGTGTTCCCTTCGACGGTCAGTGATGGTGTCGTGTACCATAAATTAGCACGATGTGTGCCACGACCTATCCCGATGTGGTTGTCAGGTTCTGGTGATGGAAGTGATGATTCCAACAGTGGGATTGTGATGATGATGATTTATTTTGCCCAGTAGTGAGACAGTATAGTGATGATCGATGATTTTTTATCTACAAGATAGTTTAAAGTACTTATAGTTTTTATGGTAGAAAAGATGAATGATTTTTTTTAATGTTTTTGGTCACTGTATTATCTATTTGGGTTTCTGATTTAAAACTTTTTTTTGTAGATAGTTAATTAATTGTTTTCTTTCTATTAGCAGCCATTTCCTGTGACTACGAGATGACATATAAAATGAATGTTCTAATTAAAAATTTAATGTTACAACCCAACAATGATTTTTTTTTTAATGATTTTTACAACCCGAAAATGATATTTAGCCCCTCACTACAATGAAATGATAGAGACAACCGACACTTTAAAACTCCACATTGAAACTAAAAACCCAAACCCCTATTTGCACCCCCTACCCCCGTTTAAGTTCAGTCAAACCGATAGAAACAGATAGTGAACTGTCAGACACCAGATTTTGACAAATATAAATTTCGCTGGACATTAACACACAGCGCCACCTAGTACTAAGCAAAGCTTGTGTCGTGGACACTAGATATTTGATATACTACGTAAGTATATACTTTTTTGTTTGTAAATACATTCTTATTATACATTTAAACATCCATGACTCAGAAACAAATGTCCATGCTCATCACACAAACATTTGTTCCTACCGGGATGCGAACCCAGGACTCTAAGAACGTAAGGTAGCCTCACTACCACTACGCCATTCGGGTCGTCAAATACTTCAACAGATTTGCCGAAATCTGGTATTCAGAGTCGTGTCCGCAAACTGTCCGCACCGGATCGACCGAACCCTCACCTGGCAACCGAGTGCAAACCAAAACAAAAGTAGAAGAAGAAGTAACATCACAAACCGAGTTCATTTAGTTTCCTCGCACCTAAGTAGCGAAGCCCTCCTGGGCGGGGGAGGGGGGGCGCGTTCCCTCTTGTAGGGTATCCGGTCCTCCCCGACCAGGTGCGCCGTGCGGACCTCCGGCAGGGTTAGCGACCTCACTGTCACCTCCTCTAGGCTTGTCCTTGTGAAGCACCCCATGCACGTTACATTAGATTAGTTTGTCAAAAGAGGCTTTCAAGTAGTGGTACAAGTTTTTTTTTTCAATTATTAAGTTATATATTTCTTTTGTACATGAATTATGATTCTTTTCAACCGACTTCCAAAAAGAGGAGGTTCTCAATTCGACTCTATTTTTTTTTGTTTGTCATGTACATATTTAGACCATTTAACTTTTAAGATATTGCAAGAAACTGTATCACCACTGTAAAAGCTTGCATCAATCAGTGACAGAGCATGCCTAGTTAGTTGCTCTAAGTACAAGTACATAGGAGTTGGTTTATAAGCTATACACAGTATATTATGTACAGAACGATGGCTCGGTCCGCTTGGGCACTATGTTAGGAGCGTTGGGGAACAAGCAGATCATTTTGTTGACACGGTTTCATCAAGGCACCTAAAATGGCCGCTATAGCAGAACCATAACAATAGAATAATAATACGAATTCACACTTTGTGACCATTTTACGAATTGTAACATAATTCATAGTATTATCCTATTACGTTTCTGCTGAAACGGCCATTTTAGACCCCCAAGAAAGGGCCGGGGACAAAGATGGCTAGGATGCCAATTCGAGCATGATTTTCACAGGTCAAATTTCTAACTCAGGCAGTGAAATTGATAAATGCTTAAATAAAAGAGCATCGTTGGATTTTTAGCCGTCTGCTGAGTGCCGAGGTTTCAAAATCTAATCAATATCAAACAAACATAAGTTTTGACAGGCTTTCAGAAACGGTGGCCGCAAGTTTAAGTATAATTTGGAAGTTCTATGTTGGGTACGTCATTCATGTAGTACTACAATTACTGTCTTTGTAAAAATATTTCTGTTTTCGGCTCATGCAAAAATGACTTAAATCGAAAAGAAAAATTATGTGTAAATTATCACCATTTCCCTGCCCTTATGTCAATTTATTCGGGGTCAGCGCAGCATGTGTTCTTACATACCCATTGATCTTCAATAAATAAATGTTATTATGGTGTAGTCATGTACTAGCAAAATAACGCGGATACTCGCATAAATGCATCTAGAGAGAGAGTTGTCCCGGATTTGTGTAAGTTATATAATGATGTCGCTTTCATCAAATTCAAGGATGTGCTATAGACCATCAAACTGAACAACTTTCTACATGGGACCACCATCGTAATCGCAAAAATATAATCAATGGCCCCATACAAAATTCCAATACCTATTCGACCAGATGTATGAGACAGCTGATTATATTTTTACGATTACGATAGTGGTCACATAGATAAATTTCGACATCTTGTATAAGAACATTCCCTAGTGTGGGTCGAGAATGTTGTGGCCATTTATATAATAAATAAATATAAAGCAGATCAAGGTTCGCAAAACGTTCCTAGCATATTGCAAAGCGGATTTCAAGCTTATGGACGCTCACAAAAAGGTATTTACATTCTGTATGTATATGTATTTATTTACATAAATATAGTTGATCATAATATTACTTCTTTGGCAATGTAAACAAAGACGGTTTTATTGCTCTACTCTAGTATCGGGAGGATCAGACCAAATGTGATTAGGATTAAGAATTAGGGAATTCTCTTTTGTTACAGTCCGAAGTGTGGATGTATGTTTTAAGCTTGCTCCCTAATACATGAAATTGATTGATTTTTTTTTCGAAGCAAATTTAATTTTATATAAAATATACAAAATAAATGAAATTTCAAATGTTGTCGTTTAAAATTCGTACTGAGTCTTAGTTTAATCTTCTTTTTGTATATGTTTAGTTTATATTATTAATTTAATGTTTACTTTGTTAATTATTTATGTATATCCAATATTAAGACAGAATTGTAGTATTATTTATAACTTTTATGAATATTTCGACAAGTAAAGACAATGCGTTGTCCTCTATCAACTTCTACTGCTACCAATGAACCTTTTGAAGTTATCTCTGTCAACATTGCCACATAAAATAACTTAAATCAACTACAATATATGTATGAATATTTGTAAAAGCGTTGTTTTTAAGACTTACTCTTGATTCATCGTTCTGTCATTGGAAGAGATTCTGTGAAACGAAAGGTATATGAGACTCCACTAGGCATAGAACTAGGATTTAATCTAGGCACAGATTTAAGATTAAAAAGCATAGAACTAGGAGAACTAGAAAATAGCATTGATCTAGGATAAAATATAGGCATACATCTAGGAAACAAGGATAGCTTTAAAATTAAATTCACTCGTAGATCTAAGATTCAATCTAGGCACGAATATAAGTTAGTTAATTTTGAGCATAAATCTAAGATTACAGGCTCTTAGTTCTAAAATTTAATTTAGCATAGATCTAGGATTAAATCTAGGTTCAAAGCTAGGATATACAGTTTTAAAGCTAGACCAGTCTGTGGCTCATGTAATAGTATGTAATGCTTGTTTTTAACAGATACTTATACAAGAGTATGTTTATAATTCTGCTGAGTATACATTGTATAAAGCGTGAAGACATGCGTGAAGTATAGTAATGTTTATGACATTCAAAATAAATAGATTTCGTATTTTTTTTTTAATTCAATACATTATAGCTGACTACAATTTATTGAAATGTCTAAAACTTACGAAATACATTTATTTAACTGTTCACAATGATTTTGGAGTGACCACAGTGTTGCTAGGCTTAAATAATTGTATAGTGTAATTTTATTAAGCATTTGATTACGGTCAACTAAAAAAGCTAATGTCTACCCTAAATACATTATTATAGTGTCACAGTCAAAACTGTTAATCAGTCAAAACTATTTTAACAATTTTCTTAGAAACTTATTAGATTAAGGCTTTTTTTTGTGTACCTTTGAGAAACATCATGAAATTCTAGGACTAGGTAATTACAACTAAGGCGTTCCAAAACGTCATATTTTTAATGCAGGTGTTTTGACTGATTAAGAGTTTTGCCTGTAAAATGAATACTACATTCTGAATGTTACTTTTACTGATTTACTCAACGATTAACAGAATTTTCCCATTTTATCCAAATATTTTGAGCATTTCAAAATTACAGAGTAACCAGTAAAAGTAAAACCTTTTAAAAATTAATCATTCTAACCTTGAATTTGGCTTCCAGTGTTTTTATATTTGTGTTCGTAATCTTACTAACTATAATATATAGGTATAATATATAATTTATATAGTAGGCACATATCATAAGGTGTGAAGGCACATTGAAACTGTTATATTTTGTATATAAGAATATTAAATAGTTGTTTAATCATCTGTTTGTGTCCAATGGCAGCGTGGAAAGCAAATAGTTTTGAGTTAATAAAATAATTTGGAAAAAAATAAGTTAGGATTAATTGTGTTGTTGAAGTAAAATATTTGTTGATTTTGGTGTTGAAACCTCTATAATAAATATATTGTATATTATGTCGTGACGACAGATAATCGTTTTGTTTTAAGTGTCGTGTCTTGTGTATTTAAATGGAGGTGTCCACATATAGGATGACTGTCGTCCATGACTTTTGCCAACAAAAACCAACGATAAATTAATCGTCACGACATAGTACGAACGGGGTCTAAGATTACAAGGGAGCTTTCAAATTTGAGTAAACAATGAAGAATGTAATTAGTGTAAATCTTGTGTTGCACCCACCACAGGGGCAATATAGTTGGGCAATTTATAGCCATGTGATTTTTCGACATTTGGGCATCACCAGGCAATTGACGGTACTTCAACATTGTAGTGAAATGAAAGTGAGAATAAACGTGAGCCGAGTATTTTCTAGTAATATAAAAAGTTCTAAAACCAACACTACAGGTTTCAACACCAAAAACCAACTAAAAAAATTAACCGAATAGAAAAATCTTAAAAATTAACTTACCGAGTGGTAAATCCTTCATAATTCTGCTTAGGTTCTTCCTGGCTCTGAGGTCTAAAACTGGAAAACGTCGGACTCTGAACCGTGTATTGCTTCTCTTCTCTAAATTGGTTGTAACCAGAATTCTGACTATACGAAGACTGGTTCAGAGAAGATTGGTTCAGAGACGATTGGTTCAAGGACGTCATATTGTTGAAGTTATCCGGTCGAGCAGGTACAGTGGGACTCTTCGGCGTGGTGTACCCATACCCGGGTGAGACGGGACTCTTGGCCGGCCCGGGAGTGCCGTGTATGGACTGGTTGAGGTGGGAGATGTGTGTGCTGAGGTTGGTCGTGTTGTGGGTTGTTTGTGTCGTGTGCGGCGAGTATGTGCTGTTCGGGCTGTATGTTGTGTTCGCAAAGCTGCTGTTCGGGGTCTTGAATCTGTTGGAGATATATTTTTCTTGTTAATAATGGGATTCTGGTCTAGTTTAAGTAGCATATACATAAAAACCTTCCTCTTAAATAATGCGTAGTTTAAAAGATCTAAATGTACAGACAGCGGGTGCGACTTTGCTTATACTATGTTAAGATATAGAGGAAAGAACCACACAGATTGTTGTGGACTCAGTGCACGCATTAGTCAATGATTGTGTCGCTGAACTCAGAACTCAAGGAGCTCAGTGGTTTTACTTGTTTAATTGCATTCTTTTGTTATGCGCCTCGTTTAAGCATAAATAACAGTACATTTTGCAACAAGTGGAGAAAATTTCTCGGCAGTTCTCGGCTCAATAACACCCTCGCCTATGGCTCGTGCGTTAATTCCGCCTCGAATACAACAACAGATGTCAACGAGCATCAAACGACGGTTTTCAATACACTATTGAAGAAATAAAATAAAATAATAAAAAATATATTTTGTTTGCTTCGTTTGAATGTTTTCTCGTTACGTTACCTGTGCTGATGCTGGCTCGCGTCACTGCTGTACCCCAGCTGCACATCCGTGTCCGTCTCATCTCCCGAGGTCTCGCCGGCGCGTATCTTGTACTTCGCCTGGCGGATAGCCGTGAGGCGGCCGCGGGCTTCCTCTAGCTCTTTCTCTATGCGAAGGACTTCAGATCTGGTGGAAGAAACATATTATTCATTACAAGGCCTTCTTCGGGTCTCAAGACGAAAGTCTATAGGACCGAAACGTGGTCGCTCACAACGGGCCTTATCAGAAGGCTTAAAGTCAGCCAAAGGGTTATGCTCGGAGTTTCCTTGCGTGGTCAAATCAGAAATGAAGACATCCGCAAGAGAACAAAGGTCACCGACGACTTGACAAACTTAAGTGTCAGTGGGCAGGGCACATTGCTCGCAGAACGGATGACCGATGGGGCCGAAAAGTGGCGACCGCGAACCGGAAGACGATGCGTTGGAAGACCTCCCACTAGGTGCACTGATGACCTGGTGAAGGTCGCAGGAATCCACTGGATGCAAGTCGCACGGGACCGGTCAATGTGGCGACACTTAAGGGAAGCCTATATGTCTAGCAGTGGACGTCTTTCTGCTAAAATGATGATGATAAGGCCTTGTTGAGACCGCGCACTCCGCCGTGTGTACCTGGCGTCAATCTCCTGTGCGATGCCTCCCACCATGCGTCTGTTGAGGACCAGGCTCCGTTCCTCCTCAGTCTGGATGGCATCCCGGGCAGCTCGCACCAGGTTGTCGGTAGACCTGATGACTTCGGCTCCAGCTGATTGCAAGCGGCGAGTTGACTCCGATGAGGGGTCGGCTTTCACCTGGACAGATAAATACATAGTTAGAATTAGAAATTCATTTTTTTGTAATCGGGTCTAAGTTGAACAAAACCAATAAATGCACTACACACTTTTCTGATGGTTGACCAGTTTCCACCCGTATGTCTTGAGTGATAAGTTAGAAAAGTAATAGATCGATGGAGAACTGTGTGGTACCTTTATGATCACCAAATGATGATAGAGAGGGTCTCATTTAAGTGGTAGGTGCACATGTTGGTGGAGTGATGACCTGGACCAGTCATTACATACAGACAGCCTCCTAGATGAAGTGGAACATACCTTGCAAGCCACCAGCAGCTGTGCGGTGGAGGAGGCGACCTGGCGCGCGCTGGAGATGAGACGTTCCTCGCTGGCGGCTCCCTGCACCAGCGCGTTGGCGGCCTCCACCAGGGAGTGAGCTGCTGCAGCCACCAGCCGCGCCGCCGAGATCAGACCCTCGGACCACTGCCCGTCGTCGGACGACGAGGTCGGACGGCGAGCTACTTTGCCCTGCGAACGAATCAGTTGAAACAACTTTAAAAGCGCACTTATATGAAGACGAGCACAGGAGTAGCATGCTCAGTGTGATAGTGAACGTAGTGTTCCAGCCACGCGACTCTTCCGTACCTCTGAAAGCTAGCAGACTTCGTTCCTGATAGATTAAACCGAAAGTCTGAAAACTGATCTAACATTGAATAGAAGTTGCGATCCTGAGAACAGCGAAGGATTCTAGTAGAATCCTGAGCGGAGCAAGGGATACAAGACCGAAATGCACGAGTTATGAACTCCACTTTTTACAATTGACTGCGAGCAAATAAATAAAAGTATAGTATTTATATTTCTCATGAATTACTAATAACAGCCGCTCGGGTCAATCTTCAAGGTGAAGTCGCGTTTACCAAAGGTCGTCTGTAGGTGGGTGACCACTAATTCATTGCAGACCGAGATTCCTCCGTGCCTCGGAAAACACGTGAAGTCGTTGGCCCCGGCTGTCATTTGTAGTTCGTAGACAGTCGTTACAGGAAGTGTGGATACCGTATTACTCACCCAGTACTAACTGGTTGTGAAGTTCAGATAGGCAGTCACTCCATGTATAATATTGATGTTCAACTGATCAAACAGATGAAAAGCCAAGTTACCTGATCGATGAGCTCCCTCTGCGCCGCCGACGCCGCCCTGACGAGCGCGGACGTGGCCGTGATGATGGACTTGGCAGCTTCTAGGATCATCTCGTCGAAGTTCAGGCTCTCGTCCGCCTCCTGCAGACAACGGAGCAGCGGTGTATGTAGGAGGATGCCATAACGATATAACAATTTTGTTACAATAAAGACCCATAGATAAATACCTTGACCTAACTAAAGGGTGTAAAAAACCTCTTCACGAAGCCGATAGGCACTTGGTCTCCCCGTCATTGCTATATTTTTTTTGTTCTACACCATACCTGGGAACCTTCTAGTTAAGTACGGAGATATTGGGGGTTACTTTTTTAAATACAAGTTTTTATTTTAAATTATTTTTTACTTCAAAACACCTCCTCGGCCCTCGTACTATTTAATCCATCCATCAGCACAATGTTTTAAGTGCGTTACATTGAGTTCTACCACAAAACGTGATTTATAACCTCAAAAAAAAGTAGTTTCCCAGCAATAATTTTTGCGTAAAGTTACTTAGTTTGATGTACAGAATGCTTGGTTGACGGCTTCGTGATGAGGTTGTCAACACCCTGTATACATTCTTATAACATTTTTTGTAAGTATAAGTAACTTAAAACTATGTAAAAGCCTATTACACATTAATATTACAATACATTACACGATTTCTCGAGCCCTGTTATATGGCGTGCGCGGCAGGGAAGCAGCCCGATCAGAACTGTTCGATCGACCTGGTTAGGGCCCCTTCTTTCTGATGGTATATCATCAAATAACTTCTCCCACTCTGGGTGGAGCGGGAGGGAGTGTCAAACTTTTACTGACTAAAACCCATCCATGTTCCTTCCTCGCCCTTTATGTCCCGGGGCCACGGTATCTCTTTCGAACAGTCCCGCAGCCCCGGACCTGGTTAGGGACCCCGATTACCTGTTTCTAATTACACTTCCCAGTCCCGTGTAATGCAACAGGTTGCACGATGTTGTGTGCGATATGGTACTACATAATATAACACCACAACTGTATTCCCTTAAGTTAGGCACAGGCGTACCTCACCACACACCCATATTTCAGTCCCATGTATTAGAGTGTGGGCCTGTACGGGTTAATAAATGTTTTTTCTTTCTTTCTATTGCCATCAAACACAAATACAGAGTCCGTCCAAAATTCTTGATAGAAAAACTCAATAGCACATTGTCTGTCCCGGGAATTGAAGCCAAAATGTCATGCTTAGTGCTTGAGATCGCTAGACCAGACCCCGTATTCACAACGCTTCGATTTGGGAAGTCATATGTATCGCTCGTTTTCGTTATGCCATAAAAGGATAGACATACGACTTATCGAATCGAAATTCATTCGGAGTGTTTGTGAATACGGGGGAGAGTTTGTTACAAATCAATCAGATAGATAATAAAACAGTGATATACAGGATGTAAGGGACATCCCTTCGCAAACTGGCAGGGTGAATTCATCAATCATATTTCACCGGAATTTTTATTCAGAAAATGAACATTTTTATGAATCGGTTTTTCAGTTATTATTCCTTAATTTCAATGTATAATTACATTTTCTGTACTGCATTTATCTAAATAATACGAACGATGCGTAAAATCAGCTGTTCAATTCCTGCCTAACTTACAGAGCTCATCGAACTCGTCGTCGCGCTTACCGTTTGCTATGTGCGTTGCGTTGCCACGGTAACGCTACATTGCGTATGAGAAAATACAACAAATCAAATTTATTGGAGTCCGATAACGTTCCGGAAATTGTACCGGCCAGATTAGATTGACGTCCTGAATTCGTCCCATCATTCTGCGGAGGGCAGAGTTACCCTGTAGAAAAATATCAGACTAACCCCCGAATACTCAAACGTCATTCAAAGTTTAAGGGAAGCTTAACATTTGATCAGCTCTTCAATTTTAAATTTTGTATGGCCAAACGTAATTTTTGAGTATCAGCTGTTAAATATAAGTGCTACTTAAATTTTGAGTGACGTTTCAGTATTCGGCCGAATAACATACAACCGAATTCACTGGAGGTCGACCACATTTCAACCTTATTTCTTATTGCATAAGGGATAAAACTGGCAAACCCTCGATACTTCATTAAGACGTATAGTAAAAACACATATTTTTAAGATATTTACAATACGGCAAGTTCTTCTCCTTTCTTCTTCAGTCGCTGCAGTTCAGTAGTTAGTACCGGCATCGATGTGGAATATGTTTGATTCCTGGGTGACGCTTACGATACAACCAAGAATATCAAACATATCTCAACGACACTCGGTAGTCTTCTAGAAGATTATTTTGCTTCTTTTATCTTCTTTTGTGAGTAATTCTTCTTTTTTGTAGGTTTCGTTCGGTCGCCAATAAAATTCACGAATTGTTGATGTTTTGAAGATGACTGTGTTTAATAAAGAACAGTTTTGAATAAAAACAAAACAAATTGATTAATACTATAAGTTGTATAAGTTTGCGCTACTAAATTAAAACAGTTTCGAAATCCATACCTAGGTTCATGTTCACCAAAAAGATGACGGTCTGATTATCTAAAACAGCTGTTTAAAACACATTTCTGTATGGGAACATGACACAGTGACGACTGTTTTTAGATAATCAGACCGTTATCTTTTCAGCGAACATGGTGTAAACACTGTTTAAGAAACCGTTAACTGTGTACATCAAACTAAGTAACTGTACGCAGAAAAAAATTGCTGGGAAACGACTTTTTTTTGGGTGAAAAAACACGTTCTACGGACGCACTCAAAATTTGACACTAAAAACTTGTGAAAAAGTTGTAACTTTGACCCCCAAGATCTCCGTAACTATAACATTCCCAGGTATGTTAAGGGTGTAACAAATATACCGTAGTGACGAGGAAAATAAGTGTTTTTCCGTTTCGTTAAGAAGTTTTTTACACCCTTTATAAGGCGAGCGACAAAAACAGAAACATACTTTCATATTTCAATTATTATTGTTACATTATAACATTTATATCACATAAGACATACTATAAATAACACAAGAAACACTAATACCAGAAAACTACTATATAATAATAAAAAAAATGAATTTAGAAAATATTGGTCAGCATTCAAATATTTGTTAACTACGAGACTATAATATGTTATTCCTCTACTAACCTGTACTTTAACACTCTTCCTGGGCCGGAGGGACTCTAGTTTCTTGGCGGCCGCGTCGATGGAGGCTGCGGCACCTAGGAGTTCGTTCTCAGCTATCACTGTTGGATCATCCGGGTCTACCCAGTCCGAACCTTACGAAACAAATAACACGAATTAATCTATTATTATATTGATATTCACTAAGTTTTAAATGAACGAAAATGTATTATTATTATCAGCCATTTGTGTCCCACTGCAGAGCAAAGTATCTTCTCTTCTGGGCCTGCCGCGTTGCCGTTTACTGCTTTTTGAGACCCTTTGTGTGGTAGCTTTAGCTCCTCCGGCATGCGACAATGTGGCCTAGTTCCATTTGAGTTTGGCAGCCGTGTGACCTGTTCTGTGTCGAGTTCCTTACACGATCAGTAAGATTTACTCCAAGAATACTGCGCTCCATTGCTCGTTGACAAGAAATGACCCCGAGTGCGGACTTTTGACAGTTGGTCAGTGACCATGTCTGCGCTTCATAGGTGAGGGTAGGAGAATGTACATGAACGTGAGTTCTTTCTCGGAAATCTGTTCCGTAAATATAAATTCGTGTTATATAAGTCCTGGAGGATCAGAGAACAACATGGACTGATGATAAGTTAGTTTTGGAGAGGCCCGTTTTCAGCAGTGGACTACAAAAGGCGGAGTTCGTGAGTAATGGCAACATTTGAAATCCATTAGGCGCGTCGCTCACACGAACTAAAGTCGAGGTGGCGCACAATTACATAGAATGTGAAGGAAGCACAGCCGTCTGCGCCTCGACTTCACGTAGAGACTTATCCTCGGACGGCGCCTCGACTTACCAGTGAGCGACGCGCTTTAGGTAACATTTAACCCATACCATGTTTTAAAGTCAGCGCGGATAGTTTGGCAATTTTTGTTTTGTTTTGATATGTTGCACGCCAGCTGGCAACATCGCGCGATGTTGTGCAACACTGCCGAACATGTTGGGTAGTGGATGGGGGAGGGTAGTAGTATGCGTACCTTTGAGCAGCTCAGCCGTGGCGATGATGTCGGCGGTGGTGTGCGCGACGTGACGCGACAGGTCGGGCAGCGCGTGGCGCGCCGTGACGTCACCGCCGCAGGCCGCCAGTACACCCTGCAGCAGCGCGCGGTAGGCCGCGGCCGCCGCCCGCCCCGCCGCCAGTGTGCGCGTGCGCAGCTCGGGAGACTCCGCCGAGTGCGCCGCGCCCTGGGGAGAGAACGTTTTCAGTCAATTAAGGAAATACACCGTGTGCTGTTCCTTCCATTTTGAGCGTTGACGACCTATTTTTTTAAACAGGTCGAATTTAAAACACCGAGGAATATCAAAAAACATTTAAAGGAGTTTCGAGCCCGATTTTGATGAAAAGTAAAACCGAATCATGAGATTTTTAGAAAATCAATATTCCTAACTAGGAAACGAACCTGATGATTTAAAGATAGTGTCTCTAATAGTGATCGAATTTTGGGAAGTATTGACATGCAGCAATTTTTTATTTTGGTCATCCTCGCGCTCTTCAAAAATTCACCCTGTATGAAAAAATTTTATGCAAGCACCCTGGAAGACACACTGTTTATAGACTTCTCCTCTCCCAAGATTGGCTGATGACCTGATAAAGGTAGCAGAAATTCGCTGGTTTCAAGAAATACAGGACTGCCTATCTGACCTCCACTACCCAATTAATACTGTGTAATACGATACCACTTGGTAAGACTGGTTGTCAGATTTTTCGGGCTGTTAAAGATGGACAAATGACAGCCGGGACCAACAACTAAACGTGCTTTCCGAGACACGGAGGAAACTCGATATGTAAGAGTGGTCACACATCCACAGACCAAGCAAGGCCTACCTAACCAAACCTAAAGATCGGCCCGAACAGCTGTTATTATTATTTAGCCAAGAGCTCTTCTCCAGAATTACCTAAATCCTAAAATCTGGTCCCAAAAAAGGCCCAAAACCTAAGTAGTGGAAATATTGAGTACATACCTTGCAGACTACGAGTAGGTCTACCACAGTCTTCCTGCCCAGGTTAGCGGCGGCAGTTAACTGGTCCTGCTTGTTAGCGTTGCCGGCGGACACGGCGCGAGCGGTCGCGACCGTCATCTGTCGCGTCACTCTGATCAGCTCCTCGGGGGTCGCGGCCGACTTGGGGGCTGAGGGCGACATGAGGACCTGTTGGGGAACATAACGTTACAATAGACATCACGACACTATCAAAAAATGAAAATCTATTTAGTTCATCAGTTAAGAGTTTTGGAAAATAATGGACATGTATTTTTTGTTTTTGTAAATCAATGAAAATTGACAAAAATAAAATGCATCAAAACTTGGGAGTGGGGGCTCGTGACGTCAGAACTCGCTAAAAATGATACCACGGTGTGACGTATTGAGAATTTTAAAAGCGTCGTTTCGTTTATTTTACAAAAGAAAAATTACGGGTCACACTAACCTCAATCTCCTGTGAGATAGCTTCGATGGTAGACTCCAGCGCCCTGGTGCCGCGCGTATGTTCATCCTCCACGGCTTTCACGGTCTTCAGCAGAGACGTGACGTTGGTGACCATCACCTATCGAAGGCATACTGTTAGTGTTGTACTCTGTAGGAAACTGTCGGGAACTGTGGGGCTCTCTGATCAATGTATTAGGAACAGTGGTAAAAGTGAATGAGCTATGTTACAAGGAGCATGCATCGTCAATTCACCAGCATCTGCCTGCCTTTTCCCAACTATGTTGGAGTCGGCTTCCAGTCTAATCGGATGCAGCTGAATACCAGTATTTTACATGGAGCGACTGCCTATCTGACCTACACAACCCAGTTAGTACTGGGTAATACGATAACCCTTGGCCAGGCTTGTCTGACTTTTTAGGCCACTGACGTAACGTAACGACTGTCAAAAATCTACAAATGTCAGCCGGGACACGACTTTCCGACGCACGGAGGAAACTCGGTATGTAATGGGTGGTCACCTATCCAGACCAACCTAGGCAAGCAAGGCTTAACCTAAAGATCGACCCGAGCGGCTGTTTTTAAATAGTCACGAGCTCCTAACGGGGGGGCATGCAAAACTGTAGCGTTCCCACAGCTGGGAGACAGGTCTCATAATTGTGAAGGTGAGAGTCATGAGATATAATCTGCACCGCGGTTATCCTTCTAATTGGTGGATGTCAGAACAGTGCCAAGTAAGATATATTGGTCGGGGGCCGGGGACGCAAAAAAACGTACATCAGTTGTCCTCAAGTTTCTAAACATATGAAGCTGAATGACTTACAAGCTGGTGAAATTAGGATACTCTTAATTAAACGCTGTTCGTGAATATGTCTGCGCCTAAAACATTGATCAGAAAATCGCCAAATATTCCCAATTGCATAGTCATATCGAAATAATTAATAAACGACAACAATGTTTTAATCAAAATTAAACTAAAAACATGAATTTAAAGCTTTGGGTTGCCAACTAGTAATTAAGTCATTTTAATACGAATTAAATGAGAAAACCCGTTAGCTAAACGACAAAAGCGCCATGCTTTAGCTGTAACCCATAAGCTTTCAAAATAAAACCATAAATATATAACAAAAAGATCTTTAAATAATACATAAACATAATTTATATAAGAGTAGGACCAGAAAAGTGTAATTTACGCCGCTCAAAGTAAGTTACCGAAATTGAGCGGCTTATATTACGCCGTGTGAGCCTAGCACCGACGTAGGACGTAAGCGTAACGTAAATTCTAATGATTTTAAAATTAAAATTACTCGTTTACTCAACTTTAGACCTTGACGATGAAAAAATAATATGAAATTTACGTTACGTCTAAGTCTTGCATCGATGTTAGGGCCTCTGATCCCACCCCGATCATAGATTTATTTGTTTGTCAATATTGGACCGTATGGCAGCTGATATGAAAGCTTGTGGTTTTGTTATGTACAGATGACAAGCGTCTTCTGGGAGGCATCGTGATGAGATCGGTACCGTGACATGACTTCGAGAAATGTGTTAAAGAGACGACGAACTTAGAAAACAACCTAGGAAAAAAAAACTAGACAATATTTTATCTACCGAAAGAGTTTTAAACATACAAAATACTATGATTATCTAATATAAATGTGGAATTTGATCTGAGAACTTAATATTTCATTAAAAGCTAACAATACCTCAGTCTATTCAAGACCTAGGCTACAAATTTGTTTTAAACTATGCTAACATTATATTTGATTAATTAGAAGCCCTTATTGGCCCAGGCTATTCGCTATTCTCGTACTGTAAGCTGTCTTGTACTCATTTTAACCAGCACTATAGATCATAGCAAAATCAGACGACAGCCTAAGAGTATTTTGGCTTCTCAGTAATGCATTCTGAAACAAATAGATGTACAAGCTGGGACACTGATCAGGGTCATGCCACACTGCGACATAAAACTAAACACATTTCAATACTAGTGTGACAATGAGTAATGACGAAAGCGAGTTAGTATGTGGTGGCCGGTTTTTGCAACTGTTTTTTTAGGATGATATTGTCACCCATCAAACCCCAGCGAGGATAGATGACGCTAGGTAACATACTTCACCTGATTGAAATGTTTTTGCCCTGTTTTTGACTCATATTAAATTGAAACCAATTTGAACGCAGTTTTATGACAAAGTGGGATTTATTCAAAAGAAACTTTAGGCAAATACCGTTAAGTAAACTGTACACGGTTGGCAGATCTAAGCCGCATTCAAAATGATCTGTCAGATTCGGTATTGTTATAGAATATTGACATTGGCAGCAGATTATGAATGTCGTTTACGTGATCTCATTCAGTTTTATTGGTGAAATCTGTTCTCAAGGATAAAAACATTTGAAGCTTTAAGGTGATATGATTACCTGTAAAAATGCTCTACTTGCCTAGTTATCATAAGATTCCTTTGGAGTTTCTTTTCCATGAGGATCTACGCTAGGGAATGAGCAACTACAGTACTTTCACAGTTTTTATGTCTTGTGACTGGGACTGTAGCTACATTTAATTTTCATCTTTGTTTCTACAACTGCCTGTAACAGGCCTACTTGAAATAAATGCTTGGATTTTATTATTTTTATGAAACATCTTTCGGATGATGAATGATAATGATCTTTGCACCCAGGAGACCCAATATAATAAGCTTTAAAACAGCGTGCAAAATAAAAGAAAGAAACAGGTGCAAAACCGTCCGCCACAAAACAATGACATTGATAACCAATGAGAAGCGTCCACACCATGCCAGGCGTGCGCAGTAGCGATCTAATTGAGCAATATCTGACCGATTCATCGTCGTTCCTCGTCACCGCTTCTGTTTCCTTAAACCGATCATTTCTGATCTCATCTAGCATCCGTAACTGCTCTTCCATCCTAGAATTCGGCCTAGATTTTGACTGGCTGCGCATTAGAGACCGTATTCTTTCTATGTCTTCGATAGTTTCCGTTTTATTTAGTATCTTTTCGTAGACATTCCACCAGTTATCGATTGAGCCGAATTGCTGTTCCCTGCTTTTGAGTACGTCTTCGTAGATTGTCCACCAGTTGTTGGCATAGTATTGCATGGGGTACGTCCTGGTTAGGTCGAAGATTTCGAGGGTGTTTGGTGATTTTTCTGGGTTAGATTGCGTAGATTTGATCGTGTCTGTATTGTATGTAATGTGACGGTTTATATTACGATGTAGACTGTTAGTTGAGTGTACATTTGTGGTGGTAACTCTTTTGCTGAAGTCTTGACGGTTTTCTGGTATAATATTCTCTTTGTCTCTTGAATCTTTTTTGTGTTTCCTTATAATTTCTTTGTAATATCTTTCCAAAAGGCAAAGCTCTTCGTAAGTATATTTGCTTGTATCAATTTGAGAGTAAATATTCAAAATCTCTTGAACGTCAACCTTTTTTCTGCGGTCTATTTTGATGGTCGACAGAGCTTTCAACTGTTCTATGAGAGGATCAAAGCCTTTATAAATGAAGTCTTTTTTTGCGAATTCAATGAGTTTTAACACCATATCCTCGTATTTTTTGTTGTATTCTAAGTCTTGGTTCACAGCTTTAGACTTATCGACTTCGTCAATGAAATTTTGAAGAGTATGTTTCTCGTTTTCAAAGCTATCGAGTTGGGTTTGAAATTCGCCCAGTACAAGCTCATGACCGCTGAATCTTTCCAATTCTCTCCTCGTTTCTTCCATCTTGTCCAGATTTCTCTTAGCTATCGCTTTCCACCATTCAGTGTCATCCTTAAACATTTTCCAAAATTCCATTCTGACTTTTCTCGTCATTGTATTGACGTCTGACACGTCTTTCGTTGGAGTTTTCGTCTTAAATTCAGGTTTAACGACAATTTCCATTGATTCATCTTTTTGTCTTTCTTCTGGGCTTAGCATTTGTTTGATTGAGTCAGTTGTGTCAGGGGATGTAGCCTGGATGTCTAAGCTAACCGGTCTAACTTTCTTTAGTGTAAAAACAGGACTTTTCAATTTAACATCCTCTAATTTAGGCTTTTTGTGAACAGTTTCTACTTTGACTTCCGTTTTCACGTTAATTTCTATTTCAGTATCAATGTTTTCTATGACTGCGGATAATCGTTTCATTTCCGTGTCTAAATCATTGTTGGCTTTGATTCTTTGGATTTTATCTTTCTTTCGTTTATTTTCGGCGTTACAGTCAATGTCTTGAACAAGATCTGCTAGTTTCTTAGTCTCTCCTAAGAGAATGTTCTCTCCGTACTTAAGAACCCTCCAATCCATGTCAAGGAGGCTATTCTTTGCAGCCACGTTATATCTCTCATTTAAATCATCATTTTTGTGACTCCTTACTGGTGGTATGCTCATTAAACTCTCGATGTACGAGATGACTTCTTCACAATTATCGTGGAAAATAGTCGGAGAGACATCATCATCTTGGCTCGAGTAATCAAGGAGTTTGATAAGTTCATCTTCTTGATCCGATTGGAAGATGTCAGTTTCGGAGTCAGCAGAGTTATAGTCGCTGCGTAAGAGGACGGAGCGCCGGTTGGGGCGGGGGATGGTGCTGGCTTTGAGGGGGAGGCTCCAGCGACGGGTGGCATCCGACAGCCGCTAGAGAAAATACCAGCTCAGTCCAATATTGACAAGACGAACAAAACGGCGGATAAACCAGATGACGGCAATATATCCTGAAGGGTATATTGCCGTGATTGCCGTTACCATAGACAACACAAATGTTATGGAATGGAAATGTTTCTTGTCTTTTTATGTTACTCTGGGCTAAGAAGTATGGCATTGCTGTGGATATCATATAGCGGAAAAAAATACTACTGTTGTGTTTATGGTCGATTTTTAAGCGGGCTGTTATTTCAACCAAGCTCTATTTATAAGTGGTGCTATACTTTTCTCACAGTGTAATATTTTGACCACTACTTCTACTAAATATTGCATATTTATTTGAGCATTGCGAAACTTTAAAAAACTGTGTTAAAACACAAAGAAAAATTTGGAAAAACATGATCAAGCCTTCAAGGATTTTTGTCGGGTTTCCTTGATATTAATGGTATTTTTCATTTGTAATAAAACACAACATAAAGAATAAAAACTTACTGTGCATAGTCTAAACTACTAAAGCGACGATTAACTTGTAAAAATCGTATTTACAACAACAAAGTATGTGTCAAAGTGCTGTTTTTAGAATAGAATAGAATAGAAACTTTTTATTTCAGACCGGAGTCCATAGGGTTAGTAACAATTTTACTTAAGTTTTTAAACTTTCATGACAATCAATGAAACATTGTTTATAGATTCAAAGCAGGTCACTCTTAAACTATGTATGCGTCATCTTGTGGTGGGATTTAATGGGACAATCCCGCCATACTATCCCAAACTACTGTAACTCCTGAGCGCCAGAATCAACAGTGGCGACCATCAGAAAAGCGCCGAGACAATGAAGCTCGGCGAAGTCCAAGAAAAACTATTTTTAATGAAATTAATTAGAAAAGAATAGCGGAGGAGTAGGAAAATATAATTTCCACTTTCCTCCATATCAGTAGGACACCGAACAAAACAAGGCACAAGGGGACGTTTACAACTGGGATAAGCCCAGTTGCCCGACCCCACGGATAAATATAATGGGACCAAAGTTTTGAGCTATAGGCGGGACTGTCTACTGCGAGGTATGGCCACAGCACAGCTACAATATTTCTACGGCTTATAACACGGGCCTCAAGCAGTAAGAAAAACCTGTTCAGGTGGAGATTCATTAATGACTCTGCTCTAGAGTGTAAATGTGGTGCTGTTTCACAAACGATTGTTCACTACAGGAACTGATGGATGCTACCGAAAGCGTCAAACTAGAAGCTCAGTTCTAGATTTAGATTGCCATCGAGGACTATGTTACATAGTGTGTTCTGCGGGTCGGTGGATGTCTATCAACAATATTTCAATGATTGCCATACAGGGTGATTGGGTTTGGACCCGCTATAGCAGTTTCGTATTTATAGGAGGTCATTTACTAATTATTTGAAGCCTACTTTCCTTTTCTTTCTTTTCTTAGTAAAAGTTATACAGTTTGAGAGATTTATACATTTTTATACGTTATTGAGATTTTTCAATATTTTTTTGGATTACTTTAGTAGTTTTTTTTTATTATTTGTTAGTAGTCATAAACATTGGTGATTAAAATACCTCGGAACTTCTCTCAAACTAGGGTTAAAAAAAAAGATATTAGGCTTCAAATGACCTGTTCTATATGCGAATTAGCTATGGCTAGTCCCAATGGTGAGTTAGAGTAGAAGTAGTGGGTATGGTGGGTATGGTAGGTGTACCTTGGCGGCGTGCTTGAGGCGGTGCATGTCGGGATGCGCGACGTGCTTCCCGCTGGCGGCGGTGGTGGCGGCGGCCAGGTCGCGCAGGGCGGCCGCCACGTCCCGCGCCGCGTGCAGCAGCAGCACCTGCGGCTCCGGGTTGCCCGACCCCAGCGACATCGCGCCCAGCTTCACTACCTCGCACAGACCCACTGCGGGGGGACAATACACGCAACTCTACTTAGTCTGTCAGCTAGAGTATTGGAAAATAATGAACACGTATTTAAACGCATCGAAACTCAGGGGCTCGTGACGTCAGAATTCTTTAAAAATTATACCAAGGCTTGACGTGTTGAGAGTTTCAAACGCATCGTATCTTCGTCAATTTTGGTTTGTGTAACAAAAGAAAAAATACGTGTCAAATATCTGTTGATACTCTAACTGGCGGACTTATTTTTTCTTTTTTTTTGTCGTCTGCCCTATTGTTACTACTACGCATGGAAGTTTTACTGATTGTGTATAAAGGATGTAAAAATACTCTTAACGAAACCAAAAGGCAATAACGGTCATTGTGATCATTTTTTGTTATACACCACACCTGGAAACCTTTTATTTATGGAAATATTGGGAGTCAAAATTCTAACTTTTCCACAAGTTTTTTCTTCAAATACTAATTTGAAAGGTCATAACTGTACTTTAAACACCTCCACCCGTAACACTATTCAATCCATCCACCAGAACAACGTTTTGAATGTGTTACATTGAGTTTTACTATAAAACTAAATTTTTCACCCCAAGTCATTTCCCAGCAAAAAATAGCGTCAAGTTACTTAGTTTGATGTACAGAATGCTCGGTCAAAAAAGCATTCGGATTCATAACGAGTTTGTATACACCCTGTATATGGCTATTAGTGTCGGATACTTACCAATAGTGCTGACAGCGTTCTGCGCGGCGCTGGCCAGCTGTTCCTGAGTACCAGCTGCTCCTCCTACCAAGGTCTTGGTATCCTCAACCAGGGTCTTGGCTGTTTTCAGTATATTCTCGCGGTGGTCAGAGAACGTGTCCGTATCTTTCTCGGAGTGTAGGGTTCCTGAGGACAAGAAGAACGATTGGTCATACTTTTTTTTAAGTGTAAACTTCATTTGGTTCAACAAAAATCATGGAACTCGCGTAACCGGCACTTAACGCTTCGTAGCACTCGTAGCCGATCCGCTACGGCGTAGTAAAGTCATAAACATACAGTCAATTTTAAGAATTTTAAATTTTTGAACGTCATATTATGTTCTGCTAAAGTGGCTATTTTAGACCCCTTGTTCAGATAGAGATTCATTGATGTGCCCTGGAGTGTAAATGTGGTGCTGTTCTACAAACGACGGCGCACTTAATATCCTGTCCTGCATGTGTTGTTGTTTGTACACTACAGGAACTGATGGACGTTGAAAGCGCCAAACTAGTAAATCTGGGCCGACACAATTTAGATTCCCATCGACAAGCTAAGATGAACAAAGAACATGTGACACCCACGCTGCCCACGTGATGCATTACGACTCATTTCCTCTTACTCAGAGGAGAGGGAGACAATTTACCAGCACGGGGGCATCATTGACCGATTTTACAGACTACAACTAAATTGGGAAAAAGGCAAGAAGATGAAATTAACAAAGGTGCTACTCACCGGCGCTAGCGAACAATATGGTGGTGTCCAAGTCTCCTATGATGGCGGCAATGGTAGCCGCAGCGTCGATACACGCCTGGGTACCGCGGGAGCCTGCTTGCAGCGCGGACAGGACTGCTATGACCTGGGGACAACGTAAACTGGTTATATATCATTTTGGACATAATAATATGGTATTTAGCTCTGGGGTCGTGCAAGTAAATCAAACATAGCAATATTCCTCACCGAGCCACAATTTCACCTAACATTTTGTCTCAAATTTGTCGTACAGGGCATGGGCTTGTCACGTATATGTGACAATGGCATTCAAAAGGTTAAAAGTGATCTTATGAAGCCGATTTAGCAAAAGTAACGTATGAATTGTTGTATTTACCTTCTCATTGACGGTCTTGGCGGAGTCGGCGACGGCGCGCTGGTTGGCCGGGATGGCGGAGAGGCGACAATGTCCGCCCGCCTTTATGAGCTCCGACACACCCTCCCCGAGCTCTACTACTGCCACGCGGAGCCTGACGAACAACCAAACATTTATGTAAGTGGGATCGTCCATCATTAACAAATGCTGGCAAACCAATTAAATATGATAAACCCCCATTTTCGACTTTATTCCTTAGGGCATAAAGGTGAAAAGGGCACACCCTCAGTGAGCTTGGTAGTACAACTTGAGTAGCAGTGGCGGTCGAATTTATATTTGAATTCAAATTGCTGGAGAATTTCCTTGTTTTTATTACTCAAGTGTAATGCCGTGGACTTTAAGAAGTAAATGAAAGCGTGGCGGTTGAGAGATATTTTTATTGGAAAGGATAGAATCATCCATTCTTTCCATAAAGTCGGTCGAGAGGTCTATGATGGAACGACCATACCCTAAAGATGCCTGCTTTGAAGGCAGGTTAAATGTGGGAGGGTACGCAAATGCCGGCAAAGAGTTCCACATTTTGGCTTCTGAAGGAAAACACCGTGAGGGAACCAACCCAGCGCCTGAGAGATATTTCTCGACGGCCTGTAAAGCCAAGTCAGAGGCCCATGAGCGGCGTATAAACTCTGACACCAAGTTATTCACAACCATTCGACTCGCTTCCGATTCGGAAAGTCGTATGTCTATCTCGGTCGTTTTCGTAATGCCAGAAGAAGACAGATATACGATTTGTCGAATCCGAAACGAGTCGAACGTTTGTGAATACGGGGTCAAGTTATACGAACCACACGATAAAGGTGAACGCACACTTATACGCGCCGAAAGAAACATTTTCTTCGTTCGCTTTATTCGTTCGATTCGACGCAGATAAGTGTGGGATGTTTTATAGGATTTCATACAAGTATTTCTAGAATGAGATTATTTCAGGTCCTTCGCTTCGAGGAAGGCAGCATGATGCAGTACCTGTTGGCGACGTCTCCGTTGGGTGTGGTGGCGGAGGCCCCCACGCTGTCCTGCGCCAGCTGCTCGTACTTCTGACACATCTCGTTACCGAGCTGCACCAGCCGGCTCGCGTCGGTGGCTGACTTCGCCGTCTGTGAGGTAAGGTACTGGTTACACTTGATCTAGATAGTTTACTTAACATAATCCACTAGAAGAGGTAAAGATGGAAACTTGTAATTTTTAACGAAGCCGAAAGGCACTTGTCCTCAGCGTCATTGCGTTATGGAGATACTGAGGGTCAGAATTGTAACTTTTCCACAAGTTTTTTTTAAAAATACATGTTTTTAGTGTTGTAACATTCCTTTAAACACCTCCACGACCCCTGTTATATTCAATCCATCCAACAGCACAATGTTTTGTGTGCGTTACATTGAATCCTATCGTAAACTATGATTTTTCTTTGCGTTTCCCAGCAATAACATTTTTCGTGAAGAGTTATTTAGTTTGATGTTAGTACAGAATTCTTGATTGATTGCTTGAGTCCTTTAACACTTTGTCTATAGAGTGTAAAACACCTCTTAACGAAGCCGAAAGGGACTTGGTCTCCCCGTCATTGCGATCATTTTTTTGTTCTACACCATACCTGGGAACCTTCTAGTTCCTAATTGGAGACATTGTGGGTCAAAGTTACAACTTTTTGACAAGTTTTATTTTTTAAATACAAGTTTTTATTGCAAGATTTTAAATACCTCCACGAACCCCGTACTATTCAATCCATCAATCAGCACAATGTTTTAAGTGCGTTACATTGAGTTCTACCACGAAACATGATTTATAACCTCAAAAAAAAAAGTTGTTTCCCAGCAATCATTTTTGCGTAAAGTTACTTAGTTTGATGTACAGAATGCTTCGTTAACGGCTTTGTGCTGAGGTAGTTTACACCCTGTATAAGATTTAAGTTATACGACGTTATTATTCACATAAAATAAAACAATAATCTCACCATGTCTGTAGCAAGTCTGGAGATCTCCTTGGCGGCGCCGACCATCCTCGTCTGATAGTCCACGAAAGAGTCGGTCTCGTCGTAAGAGCCGATCAGGGACATTCTGTAACAAGTATATGAAACATGTTTAGATACGCTTCCAAGATGGCAGAATGAGCATCATTATAAAACATATGATAACGGGTATTTCTCGCGAATTGACCTTTAATTTAAGCCCGACGTTGCCCGTTGTCATAATGTTTTATAATGTGTTCTGATCGTGATAGTTGAAAAAAGAGAATGAGCATCATCCTAACCCCCGAATACTGAAATGTCTCTCAAAATTTAAGGCCTGCTCACTGAGCAGCTCCTAAACTATGGCCAAACGTATTTTTTGAGTACCTGTTAAATATAAGTGCCGTTAGCTAATGAAGGCAGAGTACACAACACCGATTTAACGTGTTTTCAAGCCACGGAAGAATCTATGTAATGGGTGGGTCACAGACCATCTGAAGAACATAGAAGATGAAGTAATCCGAGCGTGTGTTATTATTTAGTCACGAGCTCCTCTCGATATAAGAATCGGAATCATTCACAGCCTGACTTCACCCACTGCTGGGAACAGGCCTCTGTTTGTGCAAAGCTCCACGTTCTTGTGCCAACCTCATCTATACTAATATTATAAAGCAGAAGAGTTTGTTTGTTTTGTTGAACGCTCTAATCTCAGGAACTACCGGCTCGAATTGAAAAAATATTTTTGTGTTGGATAGTCCATTTATCGACGAAGGCTTTAGGCTATATAACATCATGCTACAATTATTAGGAGCAGAGCAGGAATGAAAAATGTTGCAAAAACGGGTTTTTTTATTCCTTTCGTTTTTCTCTCTTATGTGACGCAGACGAAGTTGCGTGGGTCAGCTAGTCCAAGATATTCCCACAATAGCAACAATATCGTCTGCCCATCTCGCCGCTGAACGAGCAACACTTCTCTTTCCATTCCTAGGACGCCAGTCGGTCACAGCTTTACTCCAACAAATCAACAAAACGAATCGAAATCCCTAGGATAAAATTCAATTAAAATTTTCAAAGATGGAAGTCAGTCACAAACAAATAAACACGTGATTGGTTGACCTATATACCGCGCGCAAACTTCTCGCTAATATATTGCATGAAGCGGTCAGGGGTGCCAAACAGCTATGTTAGACAGCGTTGGTTGTAAAAGAGATTGTCTTGTGAACAAATTGTTTTGTTCAACAATACCGGGTAGCATTAAATTAGCGAGTGAAATTCTGCAAACGTGTGATGATTTTCGATATTTTATCATTGACTAGCGACTTCGTTCGCGTAAAGTTTTGGTATCGCAACGTATGGCCTGCTCAACTTGACTTTTTTTCCCGCTTGCAACATTTCTTATTGCTGCTCCGCTCCTTTGTGTCATAGCGTGATGTTACATAGCCTATAGCCTTCCTCGATAAATGGACTATCCAACGCAAAAAGATTTTTTCAAGTCGAGCCGGTAGTTCCTGAGATGAGCGTGTTCAAACAAACAAACAAACATACTCTTCTGCTTTATAATATGAAAGTATAGAAGCATATATTTTATTTATCACTGTTTTTCGAGTCAACAAACGCAACCGTGAGCTAGTGTGAATTCCAAACGCAACCACTAAAGTATGAAAGAAATAACGAAAACAAAAATTTGTGTGGTATAAATACTCCACTAAAAACTCGACTACTGGATAAAATGTGGCCTAACGTTACCCTGGTCATAATACTGAATCGATTACGACACCTTATTCATCTAAATCGGATCAATAGTTTAGGCGATACGTAAATACAAACATACATCTAGACTGCTAAAATCATAACCCCTCTTTTTGGTTTCGCCATAGTCGTGTAAAAAAACCCCAGCCCTAAATCTACCATCCCTAATCCTAGATAAATATAAGACTAGCACAGCTAACCTTGACGCCATGACTTCAAACGCGGGGTGCACGTTAAAACAGTTAAAATAAAGTTTACGATCGATGTCTGTTCCATAACGTGGTCATGCGACACTAACAGAAATACTGGAGTTTATGTACTGGAATATATTATAGAATTACTGCTTTCTATGACCTACTAAATAAATCTAATCAAATCAATCAAAATACTTTATTTCACACTAACTCATGCCCGCGTGATGTTCGGTAACTGTCTCACGGAATCATACTACCGAGATAAAAAGTATCATATATGTTAATCTAGGTTATTAACTAAATATGTGCCAAATTTCATCTGAATTCGTCGAGCCGTTTGAGCATCAACGAGTAACAAACATACACACTGTATACAAACTTCCACCTTTCGCCTTTATAATATTACTATGTTTAGCAGATATACTACTACACTATAAAACGTCGCCAAAAGATGCGGAGTTCGGGTTGGTCAATGATTAGCTCAAAATAATAAATATAAATACATGGCTGGACATTAACACATAGCGCCACCTAGTGCCACACTAAGCAAGGCTTGTGTCGTGGACACCAGATAGTTGATATACTACATATATACTTTTTTTGTTTGTAAATACATACTTATTATACATAAAAACATCCATGACTCGGAAACAAAATATGTCCATGCTCATCACACAAACATTTGCTCCTACCGGGATTCGAACCCAGGGCCCTAAGAACGTAAGGCAGCCTCACTACCACCACGCCATTCGGGTTGTCAAAAAAAACCATTCAATCATGGAAAATAGCCTGTAAGTGACATTATAAGTTTCCTTGAAGATGTTTACAGATTTCTATATTGTTAATTTTCAACTTATTCGTTTTATTAAATAGTATGTTATTTTTCCGCTTTTTCGTGTGGTTAGTGCCTATTCTGGTGTCAGAGTTTGTAAGCCGCATATGGGCCGCTAGCTTGGCTTAACATCCCTTCGAGAAATATCTCTTATTATTTTGTTAGCCATTATAATCATATTCAACTAAGCAATTCTTACATGTCACGTTAAACTCCATAAACCTACGTTATTACAAAAATAATATCAAAGTAAATAAATAACACTAACTTCAGTTTATCCATGTTGAAACTTGTCTATAAAACACCTATTATCACGAGCAAATTTTCCACAATATTCCAAAAAGTAAGTTTTCACAACACTAACTTAAAACAACACGTTATAAAACACTTCCATACATATATACACTTTTAAACACATTACAACAACAACAAAAAAACTTTCGTTCTCCACTACAAATATTAGAAATGCACAATTGACTTTAAAAAGTATCGCGTAAAAGCACACAGTTTGGCCGCGTTGAGCTTGCCACGATCGCAGCTCGCAACGAGCGACCTAACTCAACTGACGGGCATAGTAAACAAGACTTGCATATGAACTTATTCATCATTCTCTTGACCTTCTCCCAATTCATTTAGGCTCTGCGCAACATATCTTCTTCGACCATACTTTTCTGCCATTACCTCCCTGAATTTGACCCCTATTAGCGAGACTACCTCACCTTGACCAGAACATAAATATACAAAACAGCTGTTTTTTTAGCGATTTCAGGTTTGCTCCCATAGTCAAAGTTCTTTATTATCATAAACACAATCACAAACAACATAATCTAATAAATATATTGATTTTAATGTTCCTAATTAATATTAACGAAGCAAGACTGTAAGTTCTATTATGACTATATGACCAATGATTGCATGTACCTACTAGAAATATTTGCACGACTGATAAGTCGAATATAGTGAGAAGAAAATTATTTTGCCATGTATTGTAAACACCTATATTCTGGCAAATAAATCAATTTCATTTCATTTCACAATGAAGTAATTAAGTATCGTACACTAATTGGTAGTCACCGTATATTATAGTCCGGCAACTATGATGCAGCTATTTAGTCCGTCAGTTAGAGTATTGGAAAATAATGGACACGTATTTTTTGTTTTTGTAAATCAATGAATATTGACAAAGATAGAACGCATCAAAACTCGGGAGTGGGGGCTCGTGACGTCAAAACTCACTCAAAATTATACCTAGGCGTGACGTATTGAGAATTTTAAAAGCGTCGTATCTTCGTCAATTTTGGTTGACATAACAAAACAAAAAATACGGGTCAACTATTTTTTCATAATCTAACTGACGGACTATTTAGTTTTTTCCTGTCCCCTACGGGAGAATGATTTTGATAATGATGATGATGATTTAGGTTACTACATTCACGAACGTGCATACAGACACATTCTCGGACGAGCTTTTTCAGTAACAACACCATTGCTTCCTAATGCTTATTTGTTTCTTGAGAGCAGCGGTGGCCCAGTGGTGGCGGCCCCGACTTACGAACAGTAAGTCGTGGGTTCGAACCTAGACAGACGCATTACTTTGTGTAATTTATTTCATCACCACTGCTATCAAATCGTTGGAAAACATCGTGAGGAAACCGGCATGTCGTAGAACCAAAAATTCGAAGACATGTGACATCTACCAACCCGTACTGGGCCCGCGTGGTAGATTATAGCCCATACGCAAAATAAGCGCTTTGACGTGGAGTTGTGGACACCAGCCCGTTGTACAATACAATACTTATTTGTTTTTGTTTTTTCTACAATGTGCTGTCACTAACCATACGTATGACGTCACCAAACTTACTATAGACAAAAATAATACCATCTTCAGTTAGATCATCGACGACCGAAGAGTTGGATCGCTGCCAAATGCAACTCTTATTGACCAGAGACTACTTAAGAAGTTAGCGAGCCATAATTAATTTATAAATTAATCTCTGACAGTTTGAGATCAAAAGTGTGCTGAAGTGGGGGTATCAAAATGGATAGTATAATTAGCCCAAGTATGAATGTTTGGAGAGAAAGAAAGTTATCGTAATATGTACAAGAATCTGTGTGTCTGTATACAACCACAAAAAAACTACTTAAGTCGGGGTTTAGAAGGTAAAATCGACTCTTCCTATTGTTGAAGTCGTTAAAATGTAGCTTATATTACGCGGGGCATTATAACGGATTGACACCTTATTTATCAAAATTGGTTGAATTGTTTAGGCGCTACCGAGGAATTTCAGGACTCCATGCAATATTGGTAACGCATTTGCATTTGGCATATATTCGTACAAATACTCTCAAAAGAAAGATATCTTACTTACTACTTTTATAAATACAAAAGTTTGTGATGATGTGTTTTAGCATTATTTCAAAAACTGCTGACTAAAAGGATGAAATTGGCACAAAGATAACTAGGATTGACACATAGGATACTTTTTATCCCATTAGTATGATCCCGTGGGATAATTACCGAACTATACAAGGGCGAAGTCACGGGCATAGGCTAGTAGTTAATTCGGCGACCACATTCAGACGAACAGTGTACACTCAATACCATACATACAGGTACGGGAATATGGCTAACCGAACAGGGATTTTTTTTCGGGTGGGATATCATCAAATAACTTCTCCCACTCTGGGCGGAGCGGGAGGGAGTGTCAGACTTTTACTGACGAAAACCCATCCATGTTCCTTCCTCGCCCTTTATGTTCCGGAGCCACGGTATCTCTTTCGAATAGTCCCGCAACCCCGGCAGGGTCAAAACGACCTAATGTAAATAAGCCATGAAGAAGCAGGCTCTCAAGTTTAGGTCATAAACTATGAAAGATCAGAAACCTTGAATATCTCCCCCACACAAAGTATGAAGCCTACAAACCAAACATTCAGTACATGTGGGTCGTTGAGCGCATCTTAAAATAGCGCGCGTCACTGCGTTATATTCGTGCCACAGCTGAGCGGTTAAGGCCAACTCACTGATACATCAGTATTTATAGTCAAAGTAAATAACATCAAGTCGATGAATATTGATGGATGGAGAAAGAGAGGGGTGGGGGGGGGGGGCAAATAAAAATATAGAAGGATTGAGTGAAGAATGATATGAAAGAGCAAGGAGTAAATGATACCGTGATGTCTGAGAATGAAAGAATGGAAGACGAAAAATGTGTTGCGTCGACCACAAGTAGAATGGGACAATGGCAGGTAGATGATGATGATAACATCACGCCAGTTATCTATGAGGGTCGATATTAACACAATAGGCTTGTGTCCTGAAAAAAAAATTAGTCCGTATTTTTTCTTTCGTTACGTAAACTAATAAGGCGATACAACGCTTTTAAAATTCTCAATACGTCACGCTTTGGTATAATTTTTAGTGAGTTCTGACGTCATGAGCCCCCACTCCCGAGTTTTGATGTGTTTTATCTTCGTCAATTTTCAATGATTTACAAAAACAAAAAATACGTGTCCTTTATTTTCCAATACTCTACCTCACGGACTAAATTGATTTGGAATTTATTGATGGTAGAAACTAGCATATTCTTGCAAAATGGAATGTTTATATTTATTTTTATTGTACTCTATCACAATGTTGTCTTATTTGACCCAATGGTTGACTGGTAGAGAATGCCTTGTGGCATTAAGTCCGCCTATGTACCACTCTTGTACATGAAGTTTAAATAAATAAATAAGTCCGTGTATTTATAATGTTAATTAGTTTATAACATGCCTATATTCCCTAAAAAGGGGACAGTAGGGTTATCATCATACTCCAGTTCATTAGTGGTTAGCATGACTTCTCCTCCAATACTTCTCTATTACTCGTTATTTCATCAGACATCTCCTGTCTATCCATATCATTCTTCATACAGTACATACATCGTTTCTTTGGTCTTCCTCTACTCTTATACCAATCCAATCAGCTAGGTATCCACTCATTTCGTTTATTTGTTTCATTTTAAGTTTCGTATACCAGATATGGTTAAAAATGAGGATTATTTTTGTTATATTATGCTATCTATCTACTCATATTATGGGAAGAAATTATTTGATTTGAGACTGTGACCTCAGAGTTCCTTTTCAAAGTAATCGAATAAAAAACCGGCCAAGAGCGTGTCGGGCCACGCTCAGTGTAGGGTTCTGTAATTTTCCGTCCGTCACAATAAGTGTTCAATGCAATCCGATTTAAAAAAATATTTTTTTGTTTGAAAAAAGATACGTTCAGGATAATAAAATATGTAAACGAAGTTAAAAAAAATGCTTGCATATGCGAGTATACTACAAACTTAGTCCAGAAATTATTTTGTACAACTTTTTGTCTTTTTTGTACAAAAACTGTTGTTTCCATCCAAGTTCAAAATGATTTTCCTAGAAAGTCCTTATAGTTGTACAGACCTGTGCTCCGTGAGCCTGGCGATGGCTCTCTGCATGGTGTCCAGCAGTGGCCCCACGGCCCCGCGCGCCGCGCTCAGCTCGCGCACGCAGGCCTGCAGCTCCGCCAGCGACGAGCGGCACTGCGACACCTGCGCCGTCACCAGCCCGTGCGTGTTCACTGCCTGTGGGACCAACATCATTGTTTATATACACAGCGCCATTACACCATACCGGGGAACCTTCTAGTGTACTCACCCTGGGGTTCCCGGCCGCGGTCTTGGTGTGCAGGACGAGCTGTGCCAAGGTCTCCAGCACCGTGCGCGTGTGCTCCAGCAGAGCCGTCTGTGTGCTGGACTCCGTGATGTTGGACGCCGCCCCGATACCGCCCGACACCAGGGGCTCCGCGTACGACACCTGCACCACGCATAGCGGGGATTATTCACAGGTACAGGTTTCAACATCAATATTGTGACCAGAAACTGTCTAAACACGGGGACCGGCTGATTGGGTGAATTAAGTATTTCATACTAAAATGACCGGTACAAGAAATTATTTAAAGAATGTTATGGGAATTCAATAAGTTTGCTCTGTTTTATTTCCTCATACGCAATGTAAACGGCAAGCGCGACGACGAGTTCGATGAATTCTGAAGTTAGGAACAGCTGTATTCACGCGTCGTCCATTACATTATTTCACTATAGAAAAACTAACAATGGACGTTTCCATTGCTAGTTTTTTCATTTTATTTTAACCGTTTTATTTACGTCAATGGTACGTGTTGACTAGTACGTATATTAATCATGTTTATCCTAAAATATACTCAGTGTATCTCAACTCGGCCCACAACCCAGGTTATAGTTAGATAGCTCACCAGCTGTATGACGGCGTGTCCCAAGTTCTCGGCCTCTCCGTTGGCGGCGATACGTAGCGGCTCCAGGCGCTCCACCATCTCAGTCGCGCTGTTCTCTATCTGTTCTGAGTAACCTAGTGGGAGAAACAAATGTGTTTACTAAGTTACTAATCATCCTTTTCCGTCACTACAAGTCGTACGTTGAACGATATTTTCATCAACATACAACCTAACACAGGCCTGCAATTTACAACAATCATAAGAAAATTTCAATTTCGCGAGCGGCCTTGGAGCATCAGCTTTAAGTCCGCCTATGTACCACTCTGTAATACGTTACCTTGCAGCGAGTTGTTCTTCCTGGGGTACAGTTCCTGTCCGACAGCCTGCATGGCGGCCTGGTCCAGCTCCCGGAGCTGCTTGTTGAGTACAATAGTATGTTACCTTGCAGCGAGTTGTTCTTCCTGGGGTACAGTTCCTGTCCGACAGCCTGCATGGCGGCCTGGTCCAGCTCCCGGAGCTGCTTGTTGAGTACAATAGTATGTTACCTTGCAGCGAGTTGTTCTTCCTGGGGTACAGTTCCTGTCCGACAGCCTGCATGGCGGCCTGGTCCAGCTCCCGGAGCTGCTTGTTGAGTACAATAGTATGTTACCTTGCAGCGAGTTGTTCTTCCTGGGGTACAGTTCCTGTCCGACAGCCTGCATGGCGGCCTGGTCCAGCTCCCGGAGCTGCTTGTTGAGTACAATAGTATGTTACCTTGCAGCGAGTTGTTCTTCCTGGGGTACAGTTCCTGTCCGACAGCCTGCATGGCGGCCTGGTCCAGCTCCCGGAGCTGCTTGTTGAGTACAATAGTATGTTACCTTGCAGCGAGTTGTTCTTCCTGGGGTACAGTTCCTGTCCGACAGCCTGCATGGCGGCCTGGTCCAGCTCCCGGAGCTGCTTGTTGAGTACAATAGTATGTTACCTTGCAGCGAGTTGTTCTTCCTGGGGTACAGTTCCTGTCCGACAGCCTGCATGGCGGCCTGGTCCAGCTCCCGGAGCTGCTTGTTGAGTACAATAGTATGTTACCTTGCAGCGAGTTGTTCTTCCTGGGGTACAGTTCCTGTCCGACAGCCTGCATGGCGGCCTGGTCCAGCTCCCGGAGCTGCTTGTTGAGTGTCTCCAGCGCGGCCGTGCACTCGCGCTGTCCTGGCGCTTTCTCTCTGTGGGAAACGTAACCGACATGAGGACGTGTGACGTATAGCACCCCATCACATGACATGACAGGGACATATTTACACTAGACTTGATTTTATGGAAAAAATATTGCTTTATAAGTTGTTGCCAGTTATTATGTCAATAGCGGTCGATGACCCAACTACAGTTATTCAAGTTCTTAACATTGAAAACCAAACATAAGTCTGTTTAAGTCTTGGATTGTCATCTATTGTGATCTTCAACATTTTTACTAATGATAAACGATACATGGTGTGACGTTTAATAAATGAGTTATGCGTGCTGTGGTGAGGGATGCGCCGCGCTCAGTCTAGTCCGAGCAGCGACACCACGCCTAAATCAGTAATATTGAAAACTGTGATTTATTGTACAACCCTGAACAAAGACACCACCCTGATATATGGTGGTTTTACTCCAGACCCTAACTAGCATCGGAGTGAACACAACACATGGTTCGTTTGTTATGGTCCGTACGAAGAGATATTAGGGAAAGGGCAATGACCGTTACTGCCATTTTAATTGACAGCAACTATAAAGGGTGTAAAACACCACTTCACAAAGCCAAAGTATTTTTTTTGTTCCACACCATACCTGGGAACGTTCTAGTTACGGAGATATGGGGGGTCAAAGTTAAAACGTTTTGACAAGTTTTTTTTTTAAATACAAGTATTTTTTGCAAGATTTTGACACCTCTACGACCCCCGTACTATTCGTACTATTCAATCCATACATCAGCACAATGTTTTAAGTGCGTTACATTGAGTTCTACAACAAAACATGATTTATAACCTCAAAACAAAGTTGTTTCCTAGTAATATTTTTAGCGTAAAGTTAGTTAGTTTGTGTTATGTACAGAATGGTTGGTTAATGGTTTGTGATGAGGTGGAGGATGGTTTAGATGTTGAACTGACTTGATGTTGGTGACGAGCGCCTTGATGCTGTCGGAGACGGTCTTGCTGTGCTGCGCCAGCTGCTGCCAGTGTGAGCGCTCCGCCGGGGACACCGCCAGCGACCGCGCTGACTCCAGCATCGAGCACGACCCTGATATTATGTTCCTACGGGAACATACGGGGAATACTTTAATAATGTCGACAACTAGTCAACAGCTAGTTAACTTAACTACGGGTGTAGTACATGTTTGTCTAAAAAACAAATGAGTGGTTGGTTTATTCCACAGTATCTCATTTGTGTTAAAAAAATAAATAAATGAGGAATGTCCATAGATGTTACTGCAACTGGACTATGTAAACTGGAAATGTATTCTAATTCTATATTTTAACTAATGTTTTTTTCGTCTGATTGCACTTTAGTATGTTTAAAAGTGTATAAAGTAAGGGCTTGTCCCTGACCTGCCACAGTCCAGTATGGCCTCCTGGTTGTGCCTGGCCTGCGCAGATATCTTGGCCGGGATGGACGCGAACTCAGGACTGTCCGCGAACTGGCACAGACTGCGCACCGCGTCCTGTAGCGGACCTGTCGCCGCCGCGCAGCGACCGCGGTTGGCCTGAGGGACAAACAAAACGAAAATCTTATTTGGTGTTGCAACAAAGCGATGGTGCATCTAACGATGTAAGTGGTCTTCGCGTTAGCATCGCCATGGGGTCTCAACTAGAACAAATTATAAATAGTCTTGAAAAAAAACAATAGATGGCAGCATAGGTAGCAGTAATGAAATTAACAATCACTAAAATGCGTTATACGGTAGATTTTGGAAGAAATAAGATTAGCAAAAATCAAAAGTTCCTTGTCTAACGCTAATCTATCTATTTACGCTCATTTATCACGTTATTTCAACAAAATAGATAAAGAAAGCCTTTTACATTATTCGTACCCGCAGATTGATAAAGTTGTCAAAAGTCAGCCATCTGTAGATCATCTTCTTTAGACCTGTTTGCAGTAGATGGCGTTTTACTCAATTTGTCACATTCAATATTACCACAATCGTAACTGAATTACGTTTAGTTGTTTCATTTTAATTCAATTTAAACTTTAAAACAACATAAATGTATTACTATTTATAGAAATTTAAAAAATCTTTTAACATTTCCAAGCTAAATAATTACATATTTTTCTCATTTTTATTAAACCCGGAACTACATAACACGAAACGTTCTAGAAGTAGGTAGTTACTCTGTCTGTCAATGTCAATTCTTGACTCTCCATCTCATCATCCGACATCACGAGTGAAAGGGATAGACGCTGTGGTGAGCAGTAAGGAGCTAGTGCGTGTACACATATGCACTAATCTGTGTCCTGACGCTGAGTGAGACATACATGTATGCGTGATTTCATTGAAGAATTGACAGCGCGGGCGGTCGTGTGATTCATGTTTGAATGACAACATGAACTCAAACAAATAGGTATTAGAACTTAGGATTATCATTGTGTGAAACGTAATAAATATGCACCCAATTTACCGAGTTGTTATTATGAATGGTCAAGCTCCTACCTTAATACTTACCTGCGACTTTGCCTACGTGACAATGAGTTCTCTTACTAAAGTGTGAACATTATTATACGTTGAATAATGTAGGTAGATATTGTTATTATCAACAAATCATTTCATTGATTCGATTTTTTTTATTTGACTGTGAGGCTTGTTATTGGTTCATCAAATAAAAAAATGTGTTATTTTGTAAACTGTTTATTGGCTGTTTATTTACAATAGCGGGCAATAGTGCGATAAGCGTTTACAATAATCTCTTAGCATACAGTTATCAACAATAGATTGTGTAACCACAGGGACTAGGCGGGTCACCAGGTAGTTGATATAGGCACTACACAAATACTTTTTGTTTGTAAATACATACTTATCGTACATATTAACATACATGACTCGGAAACAAAATAATGTATGTACATGCTTATCACACAAACATTTGCTCCTACCGGGATTCGAACCCTGGGACTCTAAGAACGTAAGACAGTCTCACTACCGCTACGCCGTTCGTATCGTCGTTTAATTAGGTTTACACGAAAAAGAAATTACGATTCAGAAAAAGTCTTAGTTGCAGGAATATTTTCTTTATTAGCATTTAAAAACTCCTTTTACTCTGCACCTGTTTTTGCGAGCGATACTTGGCCATAGGCTGGTCTTTTCGCCCATACGTTTATCCTTATTTGCCTCTGTAACACAAAAGATTATTCTGTAAGAAATCAAATCTATCCAAAATATACTACAATGCCGTAGCAAAATTACTAACTACAATTTAATTTAGTAGTACTCGTAGTCGCTTATGCCACTCGTCGGGCCGAGTTTGTGAGTGTCGGAAGCGAGTCTATCGCAAATATTGCCAAAACTTTTTTATTCGTTCATAATAGAAAACGCCGACTTAGAAATGATCACTATCACTGCGTTTTATAAAACAAAGTCTCCGCCGCATCTGTCTTTTTGTCTGTCTGTCCATGGCTAACTCAAAAACTGAGGCACGTATTTTCATGCGGTTTTTACAAACAGACAGAGTGAGATATGAGGAAGGTGTTTACACATTTCGTGATCAAGTCGTCAATAGTATCAATTTTCGGGAGCTTTCATGGCGTACACTGGCTAACCCTTGTTACATTTTACAAAAATATGTTAAATTGCCAAACCGTTTTCCGTATTAATCCTTATCCAAAATATAAGTATGTGCATTACCTTGATAATTGAATTTATATTAAAAATGGTCTTTAAAGCATATCATTTAGTTGAAGTTATCACATAATTAAAATTACTCGAGACTGAAAATATCATTCTAAGCGAAACGAATGCGATGGCGCGATGGCGCCGCGCAGTCCAACAGTTGGACTCTATAATATAACTAGCTGACCCGCACAACTTTGTCTGCGTCACATAAGAGAGAAAAACGATAGGAAAAAAAATCCCCGTTTTTGCAACATTTTTCATTCCTGCTGCGCTCCTTATAATTGTAGCGTGATGTTATATAGCCTAAAGCCTTCCTCGATAAATGGACTATCCAACACAAAAATATTTTTTCAATTCGAACCAGTACTTCCTGAGATTAGCGCGTTCAACCAAACAAACAAACAAACTCTTCTGCTTTATAATATTAGTATAGAAGTATAGATTTTCATGATGTTATTGCGTCAAAAGTAAGTAGGTAGTTATAATTACTACCTGCTTTAAATTTTATCAAAACATGCTGCCACAAACTTTTGTCCTACACAAAAGTTTTAACGCAAATGTTATTATAAGTACCTACAGCAGCTTTAGTTGGCCCGGCTTCAGCATTGCACACAAACAAAAGGAAGTCATTTTTTATATAAAGATGTAGGCAGTCGGTACTTTATAATTCTAAAATGCGCGTGAAACATTAGAATAGGCATGACGACAGTATCAAAAAATTGCAAATCTATTGAGTCCGTCAGTAAAAGTTTTTAAAAATAATGGACACATATTTTTTGTTTTTGTAAATCAATGAATATTCACAAAGATAAAACGCGTCGAAACTCGGGAGTGGGAGCTCGTGACGTCAGAACTATCTAAAAATTATACCTAGGCGTGACGTATTGAGAATGTTAAAAGCGTCGTATCTTCTAGAAAAATACGGGTCAAATATTTTTTTAAAACTACCTGACGCACAAATTTTTTTTTCGTCAAACCTACTGTTGATAAAAGTCACGTCATGTGCCCTCATGAATTTTACAAAGTAAAATAAAAGATTCCACTTACCCATAATTTCTTGAATTGCTGAAGATCACTTCACTGACGCAACAAGTCCAATTTTAAACGCCGCCCGTAAATCACTATCAAATCGGAATCCAAAGTCCAAAGACAGGTTCAGTAAAATTAGAGACAAATTCAAAATTCAACACGAACTATCAATAGAGAAATATCGGATTCCATAGTTCAAGCCATACTCGTACCTACGATAGCAAACAAAACCACGCGCGGGCCAAAACCAAGGATGTGTGCACCCACACACACGCGTTGCGTGCCTCTCGTCCTCCCCACTGACCGGGGAGCCAACTTGCAGCGAATTGCAATGCGATTTACAATTAAAACGGGCGCGCGAAATTTTCTATGCAGACCTTTGTTAATCATGAATAATCTATTGGATGTATCTGTTCAAACGAAAGTTATTTTGAAATTTTTAATAACTAATCTATCCCTGTATGGTATCCCTTTTTTCGTGTTCATACTATATAGGTACCTACGTTACTTATTTGCGCCCAAAGATGATACGCTCATAGCTTCCAAACCAATATTTCTTTCCAATTCTGCTTCCATACAGGGCTAGATAATGACAAGACCAGTAATTGATACAATTTTTGGATGGGAAATCAAAACCCATCCATGTTCCTTTCTCGCCCTTTATGTTCCGGGGCCGCGGTATAATTTGCTGTTCGCAGAGTTTCAACTTTGCCTTTTTATTTACATATATCTTACAGTCTCGAACGATATTTTCATCAACATACAAACTAGCATTGGCCTGCAAATATTGCAAAAAACGTAAGAAAATTTGAATTTCGCGGGCTACCCTTGAGCATCCTTAAGTAATGAAATACTCAAAAACACATGAAGCGTGAATATTGCGAACTCACTAACACAAAGGAATATGTTTCGCCGACATTTTTTGTTGTATTGTTATTATCTACTCGTCCTTGAACGCACGGCGATGGTAAGAATCTGTATAAAACAGCGCCATCTAGTAAATGGAATGCCACATAGTATCGAAACAACCCAGTATCGAGGTGAACTCCAAGATGGCGTTGTAAAACTCCAATCTGTGGCAATTATACGATACGCTGGAGCTGCCATCTGTTGATTTAATGAAGGAAAGAGTATAACCGGAGCGATAACCTGACTTAGGGAGGTGTCATTTCTTTGTATGGGATTGGGTATCTGTACGAAGTATTATAATATCTGTGGCATCGCAAATGCGAAGGTAAAGCTGAAATGTCACACACAAAATATAAAGATACGTGTCGTGGACACATACGTATTTTTTGTTTTTGCTGACGGACTAAATAGATTTGTAGTTTTTTGATACTGTCGTCATGCCTATTCATTGAGTGGTACTGAATACTAAATAGCAGATGACGATGTCTTGATAGTATGAAGGTGTATATGTTACCTCGCTGTAGTCGGTGTCGAGCGCCTTGATCTCCTTGACGAGCTTGGCGGTGGAGTTGGCGACGTCCTTGGCGGCCTGCACGAAGTGTCGCTTGGCGCCGGGCTCCCCGGTGATAGTATGAAGGTGTATATGTTACCTCGCTGTAGTCGGTGTCGAGCGCCTTGATCTCCTTGACGAGCTTGGCGGTGGAGTTGGCGACGTCCTTGGCGGCCTGCACGAAGTGTCGCTTGGCGCCGGGCTCCCCGGTGATAGTATGAAGGTGTATATGTTACCTCGCTGTAGTCGGTGTCGAGCGCCTTGATCTCCTTGACGAGCTTGGCGGTGGAGTTGGCGACGTCCTTGGCGGCCTGCACGAAGTGTCGCTTGGCGCCGGGCTCCCCGGTGATAGTATGAAGGTGTATATGTTACCTCGCTGTAGTCGGTGTCGAGCGCCTTGATCTCCTTGACGAGCTTGGCGGTGGAGTTGGCGACGTCCTTGGCGGCCTGCACGAAGTGTCGCTTGGCGCCGGGCTCCCCGGTGATAGTATGAAGGTGTATATGTTACCTCGCTGTAGTCGGTGTCGAGCGCCTTGATCTCCTTGACGAGCTTGGCGGTGGAGTTGGCGACGTCCTTGGCGGCCTGCACGAAGTGTCGCTTGGCGCCGGGCTCCCCGGTGATAGTATGAAGGTGTATATGTTACCTCGCTGTAGTCGGTGTCGAGCGCCTTGATCTCCTTGACGAGCTTGGCGGTGGAGTTGGCGACGTCCTTGGCGGCCTGCACGAAGTGTCGCTTGGCGCCGGGCTCCCCGGTGATAGTATGAAGGTGTATATGTTACCTCGCTGTAGTCGGTGTCGAGCGCCTTGATCTCCTTGACGAGCTTGGCGGTGGAGTTGGCGACGTCCTTGGCGGCCTGCACGAAGTGTCGCTTGGCGCCGGGCTCCCCGGTGATAGTATGAAGGTGTATATGTTACCTCGCTGTAGTCGGTGTCGAGCGCCTTGATCTCCTTGACGAGCTTGGCGGTGGAGTTAGCGACGTCCTTGGCGGCCTGCACGAAGTGTCGCTTGGCGCCGGGCTCCCCGGTGATAGTATGAAGGTGTATATGTTACCTCGCTGTAGTCGGTGTCGAGCGCCTTGATCTCCTTGACGAGCTTGGCGGTGGAGTTAGCGACGTCCTTGGCGGCCTGCACGAAGTGTCGCTTGGCGCCGGGCTCCCCGGTGATAGTATGAAGGTGTATATGTTACCTCGCTGTAGTCGGTGTCGAGCGCCTTGATCTCCTTGACGAGCTTGGCGGTGGAGTTAGCGACGTCCTTGGCGGCCTGCACGAAGTGTCGCTTGGCGCCGGGCTCCCCGGTGCGGGCGCTGGCCACGCGGCATGCGTTGCACAGCGCACTCGTGTGCTTCGCTACCACTGTCGCCGCAGACAGCACCTAGAGGATGCAATCAGAGCGTTTATTTCAAGAAGGCCAGTTACAGGCACTTTTGAATTGTCGAAACAAAGATGAAAATTAAATGTAGCTACAGTCCCAGTTACAAAACATGAAAACTGTGAGGAGGTAGATTTCGAAGATGGATTCACCCATATTTACATTTGTAAATTTATGTTCTTTCTTTTCAGAAAGTTTCATTCTTTTTGCGATAGAACGCACCGTTTTCGAGATATAGGCAAATATATAATTAAAACCAGCTACGACTTCGTGACTCGTGTTCGCTACGCTTGCATTTTACATTAGACACCCACTTTTTGTCACAAATTTCGTAGTTGGGAAAAGGTAGGCAGATGAAGTCATTGTTATTTAAACATTATTTATTGTAACTGTTTATTGCCTCCTAGTTAATAAAAAAAAGGCAAGCCAGTCTTAAGGCGTTGTATTTTAAAATTTGTATTTTATTGTGATAGGTAACTAAAAACAAAATGTTAATAGCATTCGAATCCGTAAAGTTTAACAGCATTGTTTTTATTGGCTGAAAGTAGAAAATAAAATAAACTTTGAAGGACTGACAATTATTCAAAAACATAACATAAAAATGGATTCGTTGAAATAGTCTTGTTGTTTTATCAGTTGATTTGTTCAGTGATCCCTGTTAATTGACTCACCTGCTGCTGGTTGCTGGTGGTGTCTGCGAGCGCGGCGCAGGCCTGGCTGATGGCGGCGGCGGCGCGCGCGAACTGCGCCTGGTCCACCAGCCCCGCGCGACCCGCCACGCTCGTCTCGTCCGACACCGCCACCTGCACAACACATCGTCATACTCTATACTCCGTGCCACAAACAACTTCGACCAAGGTACGTAGCGACAATTCAATAACCAAGAAATACTCCCAAATTCAATTAACTCAAATAATCATTTGTGTAATACGAAATTAACGAGCAATTTCAATTGGTCGGTTTATACATAGTTTGGCGATATAAAGAGCTGTCGGCTAATGTTTTGTGGTCGCCCTGGCTGGAGGCCTTAACGCCCTGGCTGGAGGCCTTAAATTCAAGGCATCCACAGGACTTGCCCGGTTAAGCAGAAGCCAGTCTTCTCAGACTGAACTGCGAGATGGCCATTCCAAAAAAAAAAAAAAAAAAATGTTTTGTGGTACTGGAACGCTTCTGACATCATGGACCGTAATCATTTGGGCCGCCATTTTGAAGCAAGATCACGCTGATGCTGTCATTTTTTAATATGATCCAAAGGTTGCGAGCCCGAATGTGTGTTTACAAAATGTAGCAAATGTATGTAAATAGCTTCTCGTGGCGGAGACTATAGAACAATATTCCGTTCCAAGTGTGTCTAGCAGCACACTGGTGTACCGTGGTCATTAGTTCAAAAATTAAGTTATTTATTACAGTTAAATAAACAAACTGAAAAAAATACCTATTTAACAGTCTCAAAATTGCAAAAAAAAAAATATTCTGTTTAGTCCGTCAGTTAGATTATCAAAAAGAAAAAATGATTGGATTTTTGTTTCATCAAATAAATAAAAAATAACGAAAAAAATTAAACGGGTCTGTTCAGGATTAAACGTACTCAAATGTGATGTTAGTTTTTGACTCCCTGTATCGTGTCCATTTTTTGTTTACATCAAAAAAGAAAATAATATCTGTGGCGTTTAATAAATGAGTTATGCGTGTGTGGGTGGTGGAGCGTTCTGTGGTGAGGGATGCGCCGCGATCACTCTAGTCCGAGCTAAGACACCACGCCTAACCCACTAATATTGTAAACTGTGTTTTATTGTACAATCCTGAACAAAGACATTACCATGATATACGGTAGCTTTACTCCACACTCTATCTAGTGTACAAGGAACACCACAATATATTTACCCTATTGCGACCTGGCAACAAATATAGTTGTTCTCTGTGATGCACTCACCAAGTAAGCAGCCTGCGCGGTACACTCCACCAGTCCCTGCACGGCGGTGGCCACGGTCCCCACGGCGCGGCAGAACTGATCCACCTCGCTGCGCTTCACTGAGCTCGCCATCGACGACATGCCTTCACCTGTACAACAGACAAACTTAGCTTCACGGGAAACGGCATGTCCTACAACTAAATACTTGTGGACTGAAAATTGTAGTCGCACACTTAGGCGCGGGTCATATACAAGAAGCGTATGGCGGCGGCGCGGGTGCGCGGGGGGCGAGGAAGTGGCGCCACTTCCTCGCCCCCCGCGCACCCGCGCCACCGCCATTTGCCATACGCTGCTCGTGTTTGTCCCGCGCCTTAGAGTGCTTCAGGCACTTTATAATAAACGGTGTAAAACACCTCTTCACGAAGCCGAAAAGCACTTGTTCTCCCGTCATTGCAATCGCTTATTTGTTCTACGCCATACCTGGGAACCTTCTAGTTACGGAGTTATTGGAGGTCAAAGTTACAACTTATTGACAAGTTTTTTTTAGATACAAGTTTTTACTATTAGATTTTTACTTTAAAAACCTCCACAAACCCCGCACTATTCAATCCATCCATCCGCACAATGTTTTAAGTGCGTTACATTGAGTTCTACCAAAAAACATGATTTATAACCTCAAAAAAAAACTTGTTTCCCAGCAATAATTTAAGCGTAAAGTTACTTAGTTGATGTACAGAATGCTTGGTTGACGGCTTCGTGATGAGGTGGTTTTCACCCTGTTTGTAGAGATTATAACTCACTCAAGCCCTTGCTCTGCTCCACGACGGTGTCGAGACAGGCGAAGTACCCGAGCTCGGTGAGCGGCTGCGTGGGACTGTTCAGCAGCGGCCGAGTGCTCTCAATACTGCGGATGGCCGCGTTGCACTCCTTCTGTCCCGGCGCAGCCTCCGTGCACACGTCCACCTGGGGGAGGAGAGAGGACTACGTTAGAAGCTGGTATAGATGTCACCGTAAAATTGTCAAATACGATATATTGTAATATCTCTAGGGATAATATTGTAAAATCTCGAAATATTACACGTTATATTGTAATATAACGTGTTTGACAATTTCACGGTGACATAGATAAGACTAATATACACTTTCCGCCGCACGGAGGAAATACGGTACGTAATGAATCCACAAAAAGACCTCGGTAAGAATGGCTTAACCTAGAACATCGACCCGATTGACTGTTATTAATTAATTAAAAATAAACACTTTATTTCTAATTATTTTCTCGCAGTTAATAGTAAAAAGAAGAGTACACAACTCGTGAAAAAAAAAACATCTGTTTTTGTATCCCTCGCTCCGCTCAGGATTCTACTCTACAATCCCTTGTTACGCTCGAGATTGTACTCTAGAATCCTTCGCTGCTCTCGTGATCCAACTTAGTCCCTCGAATTAAATTCCCTTTTTTTTTCATTTGTTGCATAATCTACTATTTTTCGTTTATTATTTTAATGAAGTCTTGAAAATATAAAAACACATAAAAAAAAAGATATTTCGATGTCAAAGAAGTAAAGAAAACTAGTAAAGTACTGGCGTATTCGATTGCGTTTGTGCCCCGTGTAATATAACAATCAAAAATATATATATATATATATGTCGCCGCAGGAGTCTCTATCTGCTAAGATTTAATCTAATTAATAACACTCGTAAACTATTCCATTGTAATATTGATGAACCTGCCATCTCTGCTTTGGCAGTTGGCATTAACAATTATTTACAAAAATCATTATTCGATTGAGAGAATGGTTAAGCGCCATCTATTGGCATTTGTATTAACTAAGACTTAAATAGATCTTCGAGTGACAATTTAAGAGATTAATTAAACAAGTTTAGCTAGAACTACAGTTAAAATTAAGATAGCTAATATTTTATAACTATTGGGATTTTACCAATTTGTCATAGCTCGTTCGTGGACTACGGTTTCTTTGATGGTATGGCAACACTCCACATGTGGTGGATGTCGCCATACAAACGCGCTAAGTACAATTTTAATGGTCAATAAGTCAATTTATAATTCTAAACTATAACTAAATCAGTTTTACTGAAACTAGCTACACACCAAAATAAGTAACAAGATTATTTACAAAGCAATCTATTAGTGGAATACTTATTCTTTGTATTAATTTGACGTGTCTTCCGTTTTGTCGGAAATGGTTTAATAACAAGTGTAAAAAGGAATTGAGCTAGTAATTAAGCTTAAACTTAATAATACCTTTGCATTTGTGAATATTAGTATTGTTTAATTATTACAATAATTAAGTGTGAAGTATTCTGATATTGTTTGTAAGTTTTAATGACCTTACGATGTAATGAATTACTGTACTGAGGGAGTGAGCAACTTCCGGTCACTCTAGAGAGACGCGTTGAAGACGCGGTGTGTCTCGTTGAGTAAAACAATTGAATTATTAAGAAAATAGTAATGGCTTTTAAAGTAAACATTACAAGCTTGTGTAAATGAGAAATGTAATATTGGTTGAAAAGAGTGTAAGGAGTTTCTTTGTCCGTTCTTCTCCTTATTAACAATAGGTATGCGAACGGGCTGCTTGACTCAGAATGTTTATTGTGCCTGTACCTAAATGGTTTCTTAGAAATAAACGTTTGGAGTTTGAGTAAAATGTGGTGTGTGATTTCAACTACCCATCTACCTATCTACCAACAATGAAGAATCACATCGCACGGCGATGCGATGTGATGGACTGCAAGACATTAAGTATGGCGGCGAATGGCGCCAATATTCGAGGACTGCTCTTCTCCAGGGATTCCCTGTCGTGATATATATATATATATTATCAATACTTACAAGTCTATTGATGCTGTCAGTGACGGCGCGAGCTGCAGCCGCTAGCTGATTCTTAGCGTTGGGACGAGTCAGGTCCTAAGAAACAAACAATCACTTACTTAAGGACGTTCTCTATAACTTACTTACGTATAACGACCAGTTAATATGCATATGTCTCGTAGCTATCGGTGTTCCTATAAAAAACTTAGCTTGAAATGTTCTATGCGCGTCACCTACCTGTCAATATTAATTTATAGAAAAATCAAATATTCTATGACGTTTTGACGAACTGATCGTAAGCTAAATGTCAAACTGATAGAGATAGCAACCTATCTATATCTGTTAGTACGTTACGTAAAACGGGGTGAATAGAAATCCAGGGGTGATTGGAAAAAAACTTTGGAATTGATTTTAAAGTTGAATTCACATGATATGGTACCAACAACTACTCTATTGTATTAACTAAATTATACTTTAGTATGAAGGTAACTTGTTGGCAATCTATACTTATAATAAATCTGTAGAGAGGTCAATTCTGTACATGAAATATATTTACAAAATAACTATCGGGGGGTGATTAGTGATCGATACTGATGCCAAAAATGCAATCAGTAAAATTTTTGTCTGTCTGTCTGTCTGTCTGTCTGTCTGTCTGTATGTTATTTATAGAAAAAAAAACTACTCGACGGATTTTAATGAAACTTGGTACAATTATTCTACATACTCCTGAGCAGGTAATAGTATACTTTTCATCACGCTACCATTAATAGGAGCAGAGCAGTGAAAGGAAATGTTGGGAAAACGGGAGAAGTTACTTGGTTTTTTTAGCTTCCGTCGCGTGTGCAGCCTTAATGGTTAAAGCTACATAGAAATCATGTATAACGGAAATATTCCACATAAAATTATATAAAAAATATCCCAAGACAGCATATGTCTATCTTTTATAGTTGACTCACAATAACACGTGTAACTCCCGATAGCTTAGCTATCCTACTATCCTACTAATCCTACTAATATTATAAATGCGAAAGTTTGTGAGGATGGATGTATGTTTGTTACTCTTTCACGAAAAAACTACTGAACGGATTTGGATGAAATTTTGCACACAGATAGTTTATAACCTGGATTAAAACATAGGATACTTTTTATCCCCTATAGTAAGATCCCATGGGACAATAACCAAACATCACGCGGGCGAAGCCGCTGGCAGAAGCTAGTATACAATATAAGTTCAGCGATAAAAGCCCCTTTCAAAGTTTTGATTCTATCACCCCGTTTTACCCCGTATTGAAATTGGCTGTTAAATACGCAAATATTTAACAAGCTCAAATTAATTTCCTCATTTTACAAATGAATCCTAAGTAGGCAATGATTTTGTATTTATTTCCAATAGCACCGCGCCTTCGACTTCGTCCGCGAAAATTGTGATAGTACAATAGCAATTAGCATAATATCAATATAATTTATAGCCTATACTCGGTAGAGATGTAGCTTTATAATGGTGAAACAATTGTTTAAATCGGTTGAGCTGTTTTTGAGTTATATCGTAACAAACAAAAATCTAATTATAAAGAGGAAACTCCATAATTTTTTTGTGTAAGTGTAGGTAATTAAGATAAAATGTGTTCCTTGTATAAGGAATTCTTGAAAGTAGTAAATAGTATGCACTCACCTGACTGACAGACTTGGCGGTCCCCAGCAGTTTGGAAGAGTTCACCGTCACACTCTTCATGGAGCTCACCATCAGAGTTTGAGCGTCACGATCCTAACACAAGATAACATACTTGTAACCACTATTACAAAACACAATGATATCCATATGCGGAAGGTAGCTCGCGAAATTCTAATTTCCTTTTGTTTTTTGCATATTGCAGGCCAGTGCTATGTTGTATGTTGATTCAAATGTTGTTCGCGACATTAAGACGTATGTAGTTATTGAGTAGAATATAGTTGCCATCTGCAGGATCTTTTGAGGTATAAAGAACAGGGTGTAAAACTCTTCATCCCCCGTAGAAAAGGGAGGATCCTCCGACCAGACGAGTGTTATGTCTGGTGGACTACTGCCCGACGGTTGTTGTCGGGTTTTCGTATATGCTCTTAAGTCGCGGAGAACGTTGCTTGCGCGATGTACGAATTCTGACGTATTTCGCTTGATAGTTCATCATCTTTGTCATAGATAAATAAATATCGCTGGACATTAACACACAGCGCCATCTAGTGCCACACTAAGTAAGGCTTGTGTAGTGGTCACCAGACCCTGTATTCACAAACGTTCGACTCGTTTCCGATTCGACAACTCGTGTATCTGTCTTCTTCTGGCATTACGAAAACGACCGAGATAGACATACGACTTTACGAATCGGAAGCGAGTCGAATGGTTGTGAATAAGGGGTCAGATAGTTGATATACTACATTTATATACTTTTACTTATTTTACATTTTTTTATTGTACATACAAACATCCATGGCTCGGAAACAAACGTCCATGCTCATCACACAAACATTTGCTCCTATCGGGATTCGAACCCAGGACTTCACTACCACTACGCCATTCGGATCGTCAAGTCGAGATGTTGCTGTAGTAGTTATTGTTGAATGTAGCTGAAGTAGTATTAGCAGTGGCGCTACAATGTATAGTATCGTGTGTACCTCGGTGTGGCCTGCCATCTCCATGCTGACGCCGAGCAGTCTGTTGAAGGCGTCCCCGAAGTGCGCGCTGGAGGACGCCAGCTCAGCTGACAGCTCCACGTTCTGCACCACGTCGGACGACGCCGAGTTCAGACCTACTGCTGCCGCGTTCAGCTCCGTCTGGAGCTCGCTACGGGAGGAAAACGGCAACATAACAAACAAGCTCAAATAAACAAATAAATATCGCTGGACATTAACACACAGCGCCACCTAGTGCCACACTGAGCAAGGCTTGTGTCGTGAACACCAGGTAAAAACTAAAAGTTATTACGGGATTATATCCGTGATTTAAGTGAGTGAGTGAGTTTCCGTAAGTACCTTAAGTGTAGTGAAAAGCCGTGAAATTCTAAAAAAAGTTACATTAAATTTGAAATTTAAAAACCCCCGACACATAGTACATTATTCTATTAGTCAAGCCGTTTCATTTGATACCCATATTGAGGCTGTTATGAAAAAAAAAATGTAATTAACATTTTTGTGGTGGCGGCCATTCTGGATTTGACATTTATTAAAGCGTATAGTATTCTACTAATCGAGCCCTTTCATTTGATACCCATATTGAGGGAGTTGTTGAATAGAATAGAATAGAATTTTATTTTGCAAATATGGGTAATACATAATAGTTCTTAAGATTACATTTAGCTCAGCCAGAATAAATACAGGGTGTATTTCACCTCATCACAAAGCCGTTAACCAAGCATTCTGTATATCAAACTAAGTAACTTTACGCAAAAAATATTGCTGGGAAACAACTTTTTTTTTGAGGTTATGCCATCATGTTTTGTGGTATAACTCAATGTAACACACTCAAAACATTGTGTGGATGGATGGATTGAATAGTACGGGGGTCGTAGAGATATTTAAAGTAAAAATCATGCGATAAAAAGTGGTATTTAAAAAAAAGCTTGTCAAAATGTTGCAACTTTGACCCCCAATATCTCCGTAACTAGAAGGTTCCCAGGTATAGTGTAGAACAAAAAATTGATCAGAATGACAAGTAGAACAAGTGCCTTTCGTATTCGTTAAGAGGTGTTTTACACCCTTTATGTGATTCGCCATTTTCTGGCAGCGGCCATCTTGGATTGATTATTATCAAACACACAGCAAAGAAGACACTTTTTACCAAAGACGTAAATAAATAAGTAATAGTCGACTTACCCATAGCTCCTGTCGGAGGGCGGGAACTCTCCCATGTTTAAGATGTTGAGCGTCTCGTTTATGTTCTCCATGGCTACGTCCAGCTCCGTGTGCGACGGAATAGCTTCCAGGGTCGATTCTAGACCCTGTGTGCAAAGGACGAAAGATTACTTTTAAATAATCGACCCCGTCTTACGAACATTAAGGTCCATGATCACCAAAAAGATGACGCTCTGATTATCTAAAACAGCTGTTTAAAACTCATTTGTGTATGGGATAATATCACAGTGACAACTGTTTTTAGTTAATCAGACTGTTATCTTTTCGGTGAACATAGACCAAAGTCGTGCGTTCGAACCCAGACAGGCGCATTACTTTGTGTAATTTATTTCATCACCGTTGCTCTCAAAACTGTGAAGGAAAACATCGTGACGAAACCGGCATGTACTAGGACCAAAAATTCGAAGACATGTGACATCTACCAACCCGCACTGGACCCGCGTGGTAGGTCATAGCCCATTCCCTCTCCTAGAGAGGAGGCCGTGTCCCAGCAGTGGGAACATTATACGTTGATGATGATGAATCGTTTGAAGTGGGAACGGCTTTTTTGGAAAATCAATGTTTCATAAAGAACTTTATACCAAACAGTATGTTATAAATCAACTGACAACAAACCTAATTTGTCGGATCAGTAAAGAGAATAGACTTAATACTCAATTCTTTACTGCATTCCATAAGTTACATAGATTATTTTTAGAATTGGGTTGTTAGTTTCAGAGATTACCCCTACATACAAACTTATAAACAAAGTTTTACTTTTTTATAACATTAGTTTAGAAATGTAGTATTGTATACCTGCGATATATCCTTAGCGATGCTCATGATGGAGGAGGTGTCTATAGTCTCCGAGGTGGTCAGGTATCTCTTGACGTGTTCCACCAGGGTCTGCGACGAGTACAGGACTTGGCGGCCTGAGTTGATGACCCTGTAGACAACAGATAGAATTGCAGAATGATTAAAAAGTTGTCAATGTTAAATCCATACAATAATTTTGCATAAAAAAAAATAAAAGAAACGAAATTCGTCTTGTACGAGGCCAAAAAGCTCCTATCTCAGCATGGTGTTGGTTAAAATATATACAAGTATCAAAACTGTTACATCAAAACTATTTGATACTAGCCTCTATTGAATTAGAGTTCATTAAAAATACTCATTATTTCTGAATACGTATCAGAAGTCAGTGACAGTCGAAATGTCGATGTTACAGACGTTCTGTGGGTGTCTTGAGTGTAAGGCTTTCAGCCAGGGCGAAAAGCTTACAAACTAATCGACTATACGCTAAGGGCACCCCTTGCGGGGTACGGGCCTCGGCTTAGGGCGTCGCTGGAAGAGGACAGCGAGGGGACAGGCTAGATCTGAGTGGTGTTATTATTTAGGGACTGGATTTGGAGTACAGGCTCAGCCACGCGGGCTGGCACGAGCAAGGGACGAGGAGGATGTGGAATGTGGAATGGTGGCAAGTGATTAATGATGTTTAGTGTTTGAGTGTACCTCTCCCTCCGTGGCTGCTCGGTGTGCAGCGCGGCGGAGGCCCGCAGGCCGCGCGTGAAGTGCTTGAGGCTCTGTGCGAGCTCCCCCGCCGCGCGCCCGCACGCGCCCCCCTCCCCCGCCTGCACCTGTTGTACTAGCGCCGCCGTGTGCGACACCGCCGACCTAGATGATGTCTTCATCGTTGACGATGCCCATTCAGCCTAGGAACCAACGAAAATATCCTCACAACTTAGCTAAGTGTCCGTTTACTTATTTTGGGCCTAACTGATTGCATAGGGTAAATGACAACAAAAGTTATGGTGCGCAAAATAAAATGAAATTGGTACCGTGACTGACAATAGAAGACTTACTGAAGATATTAAAAATAAATAGTCAGTCAGATAAATTTCCAAAATATATTGCAGGACCGTACTTTTCATTTGTTATGTTTCGCACAAAAATATGTTACGGAAAGGGCAGTGATAACTGGCACTAACTATTGTAAATTATAAAAAATATTCAAAAATCCGTTCAACAGTTATTAAAATCCCACCTTCGTCGTTTTCAAGAATATCATATATTCACATTGAAACAGACGCGACAGGGAACTTTGTTTCACAACCTGTAGTGATAGTAGAAACTCCTCCGAAACGCCTTAACCGATTTTTATGAAATTTATTGTTATTTGATAGATCTAAGAATAAATATAAATATCGCTGAACAATACATACAGCGCCATATAGTGCTACACTAAGCAAGGCTTGTTTCGTTGTCACCAGACAGTTGATTTACTACATATATACTTTTTTGTTTGTAAATATACTTATTATACATATAAACATCCATGACTCGGAAACAAATGTCCATTCTCATCACACAAATATTTGCTCCTACCGGTATAGGCAGCTTCAATACCGCTGCGCCAAGAAGAATAGGTCGTAGGCTATATTTAATGACCCCAGGTGATTATTTTAGGTAGTTTTCTTATGTTAATGCTTACAGTCTGTCCAGGCAGAGGTCTCAGTTCGAAGGCCCGGGCGGCCTCCTCCAGCTCGTCGAGCTCTCCCTGCAGAGACTTGATGATCTCAGCCGCCGCGTCCAGCTCCAGACCCTTGCACGAGATGCGCGCGCGACCTACTGCTGATCTGTTGGAGAGATAACATATTTACTGAACTAGCAATGATTAGAGATCGGAATACGTACAGCTATTCAGGTTCATTGATCGCAAACATTGATGTTATATGGATATTCCACGGGATTCCGACTGATACTACAGGATTTTATGATTATTGTTGAAACGTATTGATTATTTAATTAAGATTTTATTGTAAGTACAAATTGTACTATTTCATAGTTTTTTGATTTTCTGAGGAACAAAAATAATTTGAATGGTAATATGTTTTTGTACCTACAACTTCAGAATAAAAATGTTTCAATTATTGTTGATTCTTGATTATGAAATTGTTACATAAAAAACATTATTGTGGTTTAATGAATCAAGATTATGTGTATAATAGACTTTCCTTAAACCCGTCCTTCTTATATTTACCCGTCAGAAAGGAAATGTAATCTTTCATTAGTCCCGAAGGCGAGAATAGTATTTTTATGATTTTACTAAGTACCTACTTAAAAACCAAATCCCGGGTTTCTGGGAATATCCATATTATTCTTACCTGTGGCAAGTACATAAAACAGCTCTACCTATTCCGATCTATGGTAATTATCATTTGTTTTGATAATATGTTTGTCTTTGAAAGAATAAACATTAAAAAAATCTTACATATTCTCAATTGTGTCGTAAAGATGTTCTAAGAATAGTTTAGTTTTTAAATCGGTCGTACAATGGCTTTTAGAAGTCTGAAGTCTAGTTAGTAAAACCTTTTTTGTAAAATTAAAATAGTTGCACGGCTATTTAACATTTTATTTGAGCGGCCGTTACAGGTGCCCTCATCCAATTTGCAACTACAGTAGTTTCACAGTATTTATGTGTTGTGACTGGAACTGTAGCTAGATGTAATGTTTATCTTTGTTTGGACAGTTGAAAAGGTTTGATAAATGAAAGTGTAGAAGTTACCTGAGGTCGGCGGCGCTGGCGGTGAAGCTGTGCGTGGTGTGCGCCAGCTGACGTGCAGCCGACGCGTCCGCTACTGTGGGCAGTGCGCCGCGGGACGCTGACACCACGTGGCCGGAAGGCTATGACCAATAAACCAACGATTACTCAACTATTGGACGAACGGGAACTGCGTTATAACTAATATTTTAAATTGTATCACGTCATTTTCCATTACTTGACATTTGATGTGATTTTCTTAATTAAAAAATAAAATATTAGTGTATGTTTACAAGCTGGTATTGACATTAAGTATGTATATTTATGTTGTATATTTGAAAAAGTGTCGGGCCTAGAATGCTTCCTTGGGACACACCGTACAGCATAACCTCATCATTACTGTAGCTGGAGCCATTCTTTACAAGCTGGGTGCGATACGGCAAGAAATTCGATTCGACAATCTTTGAAAATCTCCAGAGCTAAACCACGTACACCCAATACTCCAGCTTGAAAACAGAAACTGTGTCGAAGGCTTTTGATAGGTCCAACAATATACCAAGGCACTTTGTTCGACTGTCCAGGGTCTTAGGAATAGATTGCATAGATCGAATATGGCGTCTTCAGTGCAAACACCAGACCGGAAGTCGTACTGATTATCCGCTATAATTTTGTAAATCTTGTAGAGGACTTTAGAAAACGATAGTACTGATCCTCGTAACCCTGTTCCCGTCCTTAAAATTGGATGGACTTTAGCATTCTTCAAAGAATCAAGATTGTAGATATGTTATCGGCAACACCAGAATATGACGACATGTCTTAAGGAGCGAGGAAGATCTACTATCCCAGCCTACGACACAGTTATGGCGCATTTGGAGTACAATAGTGTCTCATTACCATCATGAATGATATCGCACTCTGAAGGCGCTTAATTATTCACTCATCATCACTATCATTACAGGATTTCCTAATTCCATTATAGTGTGGCTACAGTTTTATTATTTATCATCACATATTCTGTACATAGTTATTTGGGTCGTTAATTATTATTTTTGCAGCCATGTTTTTACCTATATTGCTGAACTCATTTTTGAGGGAAGATGGCTGAGGACTAGAGAATATTTTACCAGTATTAGTTATTTCTTTAATGGTTTTCCACATTGCCAAAATTATGCAAAATTTCAGGATGGTTTAGGCATGAAAAAGTCAAACTTACTTTCATATTTATAATAATGGTATAAACTAGATACCAACCTGTAAGAAAGCCTCTGAGGCAGATATAAGATCAAGCTGTGCTGCGGCCTCGCCAGGTCGCACGCTGGACACTTTGATGGCGTCCACGACGCGAGGAATCTGCTCCGAGAGGGCCTTGCATTCCTCAATCAGGGTTTCCTGGAGACAAGATACATTGTACTCACTATTACAATTTTAATACATTAACTGTATTATGAACCAGCTGTTGCGCTGCGTCTTTGTGCGCTTTTATTCAAATGGGCTAAAAATAATGAAATAAACTTTTCTTTTGAAACTTTCACAATCAACTTATAACGTCATTACTGAATTTATATGATGTAAAAGCTTGTCGCGTTTAAATATTCGTATTTACTTAGTTTTTATGTTTTTTAAACATACCTGTGTATACTTGTTGGTGTTGAATTGAGTAGCGTTGTGAGCTGAAGTGATCAGCTGCGTCGCGCTCGAAGCGGCTTGCCGGGCGCTCTCCTGTACACAACGTTAATATTAGTCTAGTAATATTTTGCTCTCGTTTAAGAAGTCGGTACAAAAAGAGTGTGGTATGTTACCTGTAGCCTGGCGACCTGCGAGCCCACGATGTCTTGTCCCTGAGCGTAGTCCACGGTGATGTAACGAAGTTCCTCGGCGGCCTTGCGGAGCGCTTCTTGTTTCTCGCGATCCTGTACAATGATAACAGATAGTATTATTACGTCATCATCATTCATTTGTGGTCGGCGCAGCATGTGTTATTTTTCCTTACTTCTGTATAACTCGTCATTTCATCAGACACCTCCTTGTCGTACCATTCTTTACACAGTTCACCCATCACCTCTTTAGTCTTGCTCTACTCATATTATACTACTCTTCCTCAACTCGTATGAATCTGGAGGGGTATACTGATCCGGGGTTGCGGGCCTGTTCGCAAGAGATACCGCGGCCCCGGAACATAAACGGCGAGGAAGGAACATGGATGGGTTTTAGTCAGCAAGAATCTGACACTCCCTCCCGCTCCGCCCAGAGTGGGAGAAGTCATTTGATGATTTCCCATCACAAAAAAGAGGGGTATACTGATTCTTTCTCATGTAGACAATATTATTACCGGTACATGCAATGCTAAAATTAGGAACACTAATGATGATAGCAGTTTGTTGTAGAATTATTTTGAATCGACTTTTAAGTTCGTGAAAAGAAACGGTAATTACGTGATCTTTATTGATTATATCAATGAATGTATTTGTTCAGATATTTTCGATTTCTGCAAGAGTTTAAAATGAGAAATTGATGATTTTTTTGTTATAAGTATTTTTTCATTATTATTTTTTACAGTTATTTTAATACAGTGTGTAAGGGACAGCCCTCCACAAACTGATGCGTGAATTCAGCATTATTATCATCATACGAAGATGGCCGGTACTAACAAACAATAATTCAGTAATCGTTATGGAATTTTAGTTTTCTTTCCTCATAACCAAAGTATCGTCAAAACGCACGTGACGTACGGCAAGTGCGACGACGAGTTTGACGAATTCTGTAGCTAAACAGGAAGAAAACAGCTGATATCACGCGTCGTTCGTTAGAGCATTTCAACATCCATTATTGGTTTAAAAATATAACGAGTGCTGCGTACAGAAAATGACAATTTTACATTAACATTATGGAATATTAACTGAAAAAACGATAAAAAAAGAAATATTCTAGTGGAATATGATAAAAAAGAGATCAGTTTGTGTCGGGGTATCCCTATACACTATGTGTACGTACCTGCGGCGACTCAGCACACTGTCGGGCGGCCTCCACCATGCGCGCCGTGGCGTCCGCCAGCAGCTTGGCGGCCGCCAGCAACTTGCTGCTCGCGTTCTTCTCCGCCTCCGTCTGTCGAAAGTCAGTAATATATATATCAGGTTAGTCACAGATTAACAATTTAAAACACAACACAAACTCTCAACATTTTCGCAATGAAGACGATCCACACTCCACAGATAATTAGCATGTGCAATGCAGCGGCTAGCAACAGAGGCATTGCACATACTTTTCAAAATCAAAGATGCACACAAACAACAATAATTTTTCTCGCGGTGAAGAGTTCATTTGTTTTTTTTTTTCAATAAACTGCTTTCTATTTGCAAGTTAGTTCGAAAATTAAATAAAACCTTTGATAAGTTAGGTACTGTTTTGTTACCATGTTTCAGAGTAAAAGATCGTTCCATTTTTAAATTACTTTTTACTCCCTAGGGAATAAATGGTCGCTTTATTCCCGCTTCGTAGGGCTATATTGGCGTACTTTTAGAGCATGAGAAGTGAAAAAACTCATTTTATGGAGAATAACTGCCAAATTCATCTAATAGAGTCCTACGTACTTGCACTGCAGATTTGATACATGATCGTAGTCAGCTGGACAGTCGTAGGAATGTTGCAATTTTCGACTGCTGAGCTATTATAACTCAACAAAGTGACTGTTTCAAGTGTTTTTTTATCATGGAGTTTCTTGCCCGTTCTTCTCCATAGAGATCTACGCTAGGGAATGGGTAACTACAGTACTTTCTCAAGTTATATGCCTTGTATCTGTGACTGAAGCTTTGATTTTTTTCGTTTTATTGACATTAAAAAAGTGCCGTATTGGTCTAATTGAAATAAATTATTTGAGTTTGAGTCTCAATAAAAGACTCAAAAGGATCAATGACCGGTAAAAGAATTAAAGGCCAGCAATAAGGGCAGCGGAGTAACTGTGATTTTTTAGGATCAATGGTTTCTATAGTAACGAATCCTTAGATGCGGAAGAAAGATAACCAGCTCGCGTAGCATGATCACCGTAGAAACCGGTTTCTCCGAAGAAATAATCGACAAAATGTCAGATTTCTTTTGTTCTGCTGTCATTTTGTCGATAATTCGTCGACAAAACCCTAAAAACGTAACGTAAAACGTAAGTCTGTAAAGTCGGTTTACTGACGATAGTTGAACGTGACAACGTCTTAAGAAAATACTGATGGAATGGTAGCATTTTTTGACACCACATTCACTTTTCACTGCACTTGATACTCGATCAAAACATGTAAATGTAGTATAGTATAGCAGCTGTCCACGCAGACGCATCGCTCACTCAAGTAGGAGAGAGACGGATGTCGAACGCTGCCGAACGCAAAGGCCGATTGTGCTTCTTTGTCACTCGTTCCGCGCTCTCGCTTGCACTTCAAGCCTTACATGGAACGCCTCAGAGCAATCAGCGAGGTAACGCCGCATGAGTCATTTTTTCGTGCGTGCAGCCGGCTCTATCGAATTATAAGACGTTGTCACGTCAAAAACCCGTTTCTACGATGGTCATGCTACGCGGGCAGATATGATGGTTCAATTTGGGAGAGGTGTATCGCCGATAGACAATAACTGACTGCTGAGCGGCCAGACTACGTACCTTGATGTTAGTGATGAGGTGAGCAGTGGCCTGTCCCAACACTCTAGCGTGTCGCACCATGTCGGCCGGGTCTCCGGAGGCTACCACTCGCTCACTGGCAGACATCACGGTCTCCACAGAGCGTTCGGTCACGGTGGGCTGTTGGGCGCGACGGTCTGTCAACAACAAATATATCTTATACTGAATGAAGATATCGGGTCGATCTTTAGGTTACGCCATGCTTGCTTAGGTTGGTCTGTGGATGGGTGACCACTCTTACATACCGAGTTTCCTCCGTGCCTCGGAAAGCACGTTAAGCCGTTGGTTCCGGCTGTCATTTGTAGATCTTTAACAGTAGTTTAACCAAGGGGTATCGTATTATCCAGTACTAACTGGGTTGTGGATGTCAGATAGGCAGTCGCTCCATGTAAAGTATTCAGCTGCATCCGGTTAGATTGGAAGCCGAGCCCAGCAGATGACGATGGGATGGTACTGACCCGTATCGCAGTGCTGCAGCAGTCGCTCGAGCTGGTCGCTGACGGCGCGGGCGGCGGCCTGCACGTCGGGCTCGGCCCCGCAGGCGGTGACCAGACGCTCCACGGCGGCCGCCACCTGTCGCGCCGCCGCCTGCAGCTGCTGCCGGCACGCCAGGTTGTGCAGCGTCGGCGCCACCACCTGCACCACACACACCACAAAATCAAAATCTAAATATTTTATTTCACATAGGCCTGGATGGGCACTTATAAAACGTCGAAAAAGGTGCACGGTTCGCGTTGGTCGATTCCATGGAAAAGAACCGGCTAGAAACTCCATGGTTACTCTTTTCAAATCATTTGGTATTACAATATTATTATGTTTCATTACAGCATTAGTACTAAAGTATGGGGGGACAGCGTAGGCCCGACAATTGGTCGTTGCTTGCTATACAAAATATGTAAAACAAAAGGAATATTTAACAAAAGTTAAACAGCATCCGGGAATCTACAAACATATACACGGATCAATTACACGCTAGTCGGCACGCACGTCTTCATACTTCCTACGTACACACACAGCGTTCCGAACAAAAAATAACTTACACGATGCACACTATGTCATTCGACGCCGTTTGACACTCGCCATATCAACATCTTTACAATATTTTAAAATAATGTATGACTGTATTCGGCCGCGGGTTGACCCGCGATCGTGTCGCTTGCAACAGCGTCGAAATATCGGAAGCTCAATATTAATAAAAAATACGGGAGAAATCCCGTAAGTGACATTTTAAATTTAATTGTGAACCATGATAGCTTAAAACAGTGTTACAGAGAAAAAGCTCACAAAAGGAATATATTTCTCACGTTTAAGCAACAATTTCCATTTATGCTCCACTCCTATTGGTTGTAGCGTGATGTTATATAGCCTATACCTTCCTCGATAAATGTACTATCTGGTCAATCATGATCCGGCTCGAAGGACCACTTTTATGTACGGATCAGAGCGGTCTAGCGAGGTGAGTTGACGAAAACCACAGACTTCACAATCTCAAGTAGTTTAATGTAAAGTTCCAAATGATGTTGGATGCTAATCCGTGGTATTATCGCTAAGGCAGCTAATGGTCAACTAACGTTTAGTATAGAATAGAATAGAATAGAATGTAGGTAGAAAAAAAAAAATGAATGAATGTATGTAGTATATAAAATGAATTAACGAAAGTAGGTCGCGGAGTCAGTGGCTTACTAGCCTGTACGTAGACCGTAAACAACATAAAAATATTTTTTCAATTTCAATCAGTAGTTCCTGAGATTAGCGCGTTGAAACAAACAAGAAACAAATAGATTATTCGTTACCTTGGCGCAGGCGACAAGCTGACTGGTGGCGAGGGCGCAGTGCGTGGCGGCGGAGATGATGGCGTTCTGCAGGGGCTGGTCGTCCCGGCACTGCGCCGCCGCGTTCTTAGCTTTCAGTACCAGCGCCGCCGTCGTGTTGGCTACTGCCTTCGCTAGCGAGAGCAGGATGTCCTGTGGGAGAGATATATTGTTAGATCATTGGTTACAATCATCTAGATACAGTTGCTGCCCGTTAAGGTCGTAATAGGTGGGTGAATCGCCTTCATTGATTAGTTCTTAACTTTGAAATACAAAAATAAGCCTGTTCAAGCCGGTTCAACATTTTTTCTAATGCAAGACGATATAGTATGGTTCGTTTCTTTTGGTTCGTACGAGGAGATATTAGAGAACTGTAGTGACAGTCGGTCTTGAAGAAAATTGATGTTCCCTGCTCGTTCCGACAGGTTTCGACAAAGATCGGCCATAATAATTGATTATATTCTGTAGATATACATCCCCTTATGCACACACACCCCCTCTTTTCTACTTAAGTTTACCGCTATGTTGGTTATATTGTATAAATATTTAAGTCTGGAACAAAAGGGTGGACGACAAAAGAAAGTCCGTCAGACACATTGTCAACAAATATTTGACCCATATTTTTTCTTTTGTTACATAAATCTAAATTTACGAAGATACGACGCTTTTAAAATTCTCAATACGTCACAAGCTTAGATGCGTTTTACCTGTCAATATTCATTCGTTTCAGAGCAATCATTTTTGTTCAGAGTTACTTAGGTATACAGAACGCTTGGTTGATAACACCCTGTATAAGAGAAGAGGTAATGTAGTCAGTTTTACCGACATACACTTTCAGAAATGTAAGTGTCTTAAGAAATATTAATATAAACTATTTATGAAATGATACGCAAGCGTACATAATATATACAACATTATTTACACGTCACGCCGTGTTCACGTAGATATAACTGTCGTCGACGTAAAAATACTTTTGATGTAATGTTCGTATCCGGCAATCATGTCACGTATGACCGATTTTTAGAATATTTTGCTGTAAAATTATTATCTTGCTAATATATTTTGCTTTATGAACGTTTTTCAAATAACTCATACACAATTCTGAACGAGTAAGTACAGTAAGTAAGTTATTGTATTGTGGGTTCGAACCCAGACAGGCGCATTACTTTGTGTAATTTATTTCATCAGCACTGCTCTCAAAACAGTGAAGGAAAACATCGTGAGGAAACAGGCATGTCCTAGAACCAAAAATTCGAAGACATGTGACATCTACCAACCTGCACTGGGCCCACAAAGTGGATTATAGCCCACACGCGCAAAATACGCGCTTTGATGTGGAGTTGCGGACACCAGCCCGTTATACAATACTGAGGTACTTATGTATGTTTAAAAACACAAACATATTTCTCTATAATTTCAGCCATAACAAAAAAATACATTCACAATATTTTGTATTTCATCCAACATATTTCCCAGACAAAAATCCAGGGCGCACATTAGTCTCCACCCAGACATCGAGCACACGACACTCGTTATAAAAACCAGCCATCTGTCTACTCAACTATCTAGGTCACACGCGTTTATTTTTATAAACAACGCCATCTCTTGACAATGTGTGGAATTACTTCCTAAAGTATCGAACGTGAAATGTGCTTGTATGGCGTTCAACAGATTTAGTTTTTGTCTTAAGAATGTTTCCTATGTTTTTAATGCATGAATTTTTATATTCCTGTGTATTTCATGAATGTATTCTCTAGTAGAAGGTGTGTATTACTTTCTCATTTCGCCAGTTAGGTTCATAAATCCCACGTTACAAGGTTATTGCCGATATATCTTTGTATTCAAACGTTTTGTACACATCTATATAAGCTTGAACATTTAACCACCCTAGGGGCATTTATACCGAGGATGTATGTGACTGTATATCCCACTGCTGGACAAAAGCCTCTTGTCCACTCCTTTTTTTTTCTTTTACCGGCTTATATACAACATGATGTTATTCCGTCAATATACAGGAGGGGTTTATTAGTAAGTTATTTTTGCTAAATACATTTACTTCCATAGACAGTTAGTTATAAATAAAACAATTGTTTTTTTAAGCAAATGTATTAACCAAAAATAACCTCGTGGCAGTGAGAGATAACCACAACCATACAGTGGGGAGCAAGGGAATTGCACCAGTATTTATTAGAAGATTTTATATTTCCTTGATTAAATGAATTTAAAAAAGCCTCCAAAATAATAAAGACCATGATCAACGTTAGTTAATATTTAAGAAAATGTTTTGTGATTTAAATGGTATAGTAAGATATTAGAACAAAAAAGAGGACTTGATAAATACTGGTACAATAATTCTACTCCCATCTGTTTGAATTATTATAAAAAAATAACTATGACAAAATTGCTGGCGAGATTCGAGTTAGAAATTCAAATAAAAACTTACATTTTGGATAGTCAAACAAATAAAAGCAAATTGAAATCAGTCTATCAAGTAACATAAGTGTTTTTTTTAAAGAAACTAATTGTCATTATTCAATAAATGATTAGTTTTACAGTTTTTTCATGAAACTCGAAACTCGCCGTGCATTTGAAAAATAAATGGCAAAAAAATAAAATTAAAAATAATCCTCTGTTTTCTATAAAATGGCAATTTGTATTGAATCTATGTATACGTGAGTCTTTTTGCATCGAATAAATGTATAATTACAATTGATAGATGTTGAAATAGTACATTTCGTAACATTTAATGAAAAAAATAAATACTGAAATTGTACCATTATTGTATTACCCAGTACTAACTGGGTTGTGGAGATCAGATAGGCAGTCGCTCCATGTAAAATACTGGTTGGAGCTGCATCCGATTAGACTGGAAGCCGACACCAACATAGTTGGAAAAGGCAGGCAGATTATGATTGAAATTGTACCATTTTTTTTTATAACACTTTCAATCTATACTCCTACTATATCTTTGTCTTTTGCTGTGCCCGACAGGGTCCATAATGACCTCATTTTTAATTTACCCCCTAAGTACACATTGTGGAATGCAAATAAAGTTTGAGTATTGAGTAATCCTGCAATCCTTGAAGAGTTTGGCAGAGATGTACATTATAGTATACCCAAGTTTCACCAGTTATATGGAAGTGGGTCTATTTAATTCCTGCTCTCGAGATTATTTCCATTAGCCAAGTATTAGTAGTATTTATAATTTTAATGTATTACTTGTAATATGCAATACGATCATTTAGCGATGCAAAAAGGACACATATACATGGACATCACTTACAGATTTAGCACAAATACACATTGTCGATTAATTGAATCGCACAAGAACGCAAAAAAATCCTTGTATAAAAATTTTCGTAAATAGTTTTATATTTTCAATAATTCGACAATGTATACCTGAGCAATTATAAAATATGTACATTTATAAAGAAATTATAAAATTAAATAAATTAGCTGCCAAACATTAACAAAAATAAAAAGGGTCGGCTGACATTTACGTCAAATTTAATAAGTTAGCAGGTTAAGCCGACCCCTAACTGCCAATTACCTTAATGCTTTTAATAACGAATACATAACCTCCTTCTTTTATACAAGTCGGTTAAAATGGCTAGACTAGATTAGTAAGCATTAAGATTATTGTTAACAAAAAAATAAATAAACACAAAAATAACGTAATTTATGACGCTTCTTTACACAATGGTTCATCTTGGATTTGAACAAAAAAACTAGTATTGCTCTTATCTCTTCTTCTTCTTCTATTTCCATACTTCTCTTTTATCCGTCATCTCATCAAACACCTCATTTGGGGTAGTCCATTAATCACGTCATGTTTTTAGCAACTTTTTAACACCCTCCCCCATGGCGATATGTGGTGAGTTTTAGACTATGACACCTCCCTACCCAAAATCACAGTACAAAGTTTGTAAAGTAGTAGTATCATAAGAAATTAAGAATATTATCTTTAAATACAGGTTAACAGGTATCATTTAATTTAATTCTGGAACAGAACCATGATAAAATATCCAGACAGACAATTTAGAAATCGCACGTTCAATGATAAAATAAATACACGTGATATATCACTACACCACTTTCCCCCCTAGCGTTATTTTGTGTTTTTTTCGATCCCCCTCCCCCTTCGAGCCTTTCGTGATTAATTGGCAACCCCCTTTCTAGGCATATCATCCTTCCCACAGTCCGTCCATCGTTTCTTTGGTCTTCCTTTACACTTATCACAGTACATCTCGTGGCGCTTCATGTTTTATACTAGTATTGTAGCTATACTTGCTGTCAGTTAAAATCGTAATACCGGTCATTGCCCTTTTCTTAATATCTCTTCGTACGAACCAAAACAAATGAATCATGTATCGTGTTTTCATTAAAATAATGTTGAGAACACAAATTAAGGACTTGTATTTATTGAGGAAAGGCTTTCACAGTATTGAGGAGTTCATCAATTGACAAATGACAATCATGTATTTATGCGATATTAGCTATTATTGATTTTTTTTATTATTTGTCTTGCCTAAATCATTCCCATTAAATTCTTGTAATTATGTGACTATTATTTTTTTTATTGTAAAAAGGAGCTATTATTATTCTCATCTTTTGACATTATTATTTTAGTGTTGACATTTTTCTCATTTATAATTTTTTATGGCTATTAATTTTATTATTGTATAAGTAGCTTTTGTTATTTTCATTTTATGACATTCTTATTATTATTTTTTTCGACTATTCATTTATTTTTGTAAAAAGGAGCTATTGTTATTTTCTTTTTTTTATATTTATTTTGTTATTACTGTCGAAACCTTATTAATTTAAATTAATTTTAAGTTTTTCTACACAATATTTTTTGTTTAGAAATAAATGACTTGACTTATGAAAATCACGATAGATGATGATTTAAGACTTGAACAGGGTTATTTTTGTATTTAAAAGTAAAGAACTTAAATAAATGTAGGTGGGTCAATGACCGGTATTGCGATTTTAACTGTCTACAAGTATAGCTCACCATTGTGTATAGAAGCTCTAATAAGGGTTGATCTAACTCGCTTAAGTCTTAGTGATGGCAAGATTGTGATGTGATTAAAATGTAATGGCTCATAATTGACAAATCACTTCAGTGTTTGAGATTCTAACTACACTCGCGAGCATAGGATTTTTATTTTTTCTTTTAAAATAAAAAATGTGAGACTTTTCAAAGCGGCTGGAACTTTTCAATTTCTTCTATTTGATCAACTAATATGTGTTTATTTAGAATGCTCGCAAGTGTGTTTGAAATAAACACCTAATAATTATTAATTTTCAGCTGCAATTAGACTATAATTTATTTCTTTAGAAAATTATATGCAGAAGATTGGATTGAAAAAACAAAATTTATAGATCATTGTGATGACTTTTTGACTAGCATTCAAGGACTGATTTAAAACATAATAATTATATCATAACGCCTTTAATCCCGGAAGAGTTAGGCAGAGTTGTATCTAATAGTAAACATATATAATTAAGTTCCATTTAATAAGGAGCGAGCCTATTGCCATCAACCGGGCCCTATTCCTGACTCCGTGGCTGCTACTATCATTTTGACAAATATAACTTTGCCCCACCTGGCAATTGAATCCAGGATCTCATTCTCAGCAATCGTGCTTGCCAGTGCCACCACTACACCACCGAGGTAGTCAATAATAATAATGACATATTTTTTAAGAGCTGTCAAAACGCGGCTCTCTCATAGATTAATAGCACGCTGTGACGTCACTGTTTAGTCAACTCAATGACTCTACTATTTATTGATTTCAAATCAGCTAAAAAAACAAATTTGGCAATTGAATTTAATTGAAAATAAATCGGGTTTGCAGAAACAAAATAACGTTTTTTTTAAAGATTGGTGTCTAGGAATTACTGATTTATGGTGTTATCTACCATATTAAAGTCCATATTCACCGAAAAGATAACGGTTTGATAATCTAAAAGTAGCTGTCACTGTGACATGTTACCATACAAAAATGTGTATTAAACAGCTGATTTTAGATAATCAGACCGTGATCTTTTTGGTGAACATGGATCTAAATCCTATAAGCGAGTATACCCCATCCCCCTCAACCTATTCTACCACCTAACTGCCCAGCTCCACAAAAACCTACAAATGAAAACCTAAAAGACTAACATTGAAGTTAGTGCATTACGTTTTTACTGACCTATTCAAATCCATCTAAAGGGTGAAAAACACCTCTTCACGAAGCCGAAAGGCACTTGTTCTCCCCGTCATTGCGATCATTTTTTTTATGTTCTACACCATACCTGGGAATCTTCTAGTTACGGAGATATTGGGGGTCAAAGTTACAACTGTTTGACATTTTTTTTTTAATGCAAGTTTTTGTTGTAAGATTTTTACTTTAAATACCTCCACGACCCCAGTACTGTTATATCCACACAAATCAGCCCAATGTTTTGCGACCGTTATATTGTATTCGACCACAAAACATGATTAACACCCAAAAAGTCATTTTTCAGCAAAAGTTACATAGTTTTTTTGATGTACATGCTTGGTTGACGGCTTCGTGATGAGGTTGTTTACACCCTGTATAAAGGCGTCTCCACATGACCGCCGGCCACGACCAAGCGACGCACTTTACTGTCCAACAAACTACCGAACTAAAGATAAGTGTCACTAACTGGCAGTTAGTACGTTAACTTCTTATTGTGGAACCAGACCGGAGTATGTGGTTCACATAAATGTTCATGAATCTTTATTCTAAGATCGAGTTTCGGTCACTGTGGTCAAGCTCTATGCAGAATTTTATTATGCTAGTCTGTGCGAACACAGTCTCTTCACACAGAACTGGTGAAGTTCTCGGCCAATGATATACACAAAATGTTACCACATTTACAGTATTATCAGTCTGAAACTCTGAACCACTCCCCCCACCCCACATAGGTCAAAAAAAAGAAAACCAGTCATTTAAATCATTGCCTACCGAAGTTCAATATACCTACACGGTCTAAAAATAAGGAAGCGCTGTTTATTTAGGGTTCCATAAAAAAACGGAACCGGTTTTTTTAATTTACCGAAGAATGAAGAACTCTTTCTGGGGGGGCTGGGGTGAGAACGTTTTTAAATACGTTTCAATGATTCTTAGCCATTTTGTTTTGACAAGACATCGGGATCGGTACAAGTAATTTCTTGCTTCTGTTCCTTTCTGACCATTTAAAGTGATTTATGTGAATCATATACTCCCTAAAACTACCCAACTTAACAACTAATAAAAATGTCATAGTGCAGTCTTTTCCCTTACTCATTTGTCTTTATAATTTTGATTATTTACTGTAAACCAACAAGAAAACATGAAAATAAAGGAAAAAGACGATTTTTAAATACTAAAGAAAGAGCAATTGTGCTTTTTAGATTAAAATATTAAGTAAATATGCCTTTATAGAGAGGCAGAACAAAAGGAATACTTTAGTTAAATGTAATACTTATATATTTCTGAATATTTTAAAGGGACAAAATCTTTTTTATAGATATATAAATAAACGCGTAACTGGTACCATTTTTCGACAACCACCAAATAGGATTCTCCTTATAATTTTAGTCAATGTAGAATATTAGTTCCTACCAAACATTTCTGAGAACCCAGTGTAGACTTAACGCCTGTTCCCTCAAAGGTTGAGCAGAAGAACACCCATACAGAGTTAGTTTTCAATGACCAGCCAAAATTTAAAATTAAGATCTAGATATCAAATCAAAAGTGTATTTAAAATATTTATGTCGATAAAAAAAAAATAGCAATCATTTGATTTGAAAATATCCTAAATCATAAACTACCTACATTATTGTACTGAATTGTGCTGTTGCAATATCCACACGTTTGTTTTTTAATGGTGGACAAAAGTTTTCTTTACGTTTTTTTTTTCATTATATCGAAAATATTATCAATTCTAAACCATCTCTGAAAATTTGACCGGTTATTGAAAACGAATCCTGTTTTTCACCAGATATGTTTATGTCCCATAGGGGCAGAATATTGCCATTATCATCAACAGTCCCACTTCAACAACTGTTGGGTATAAACCACTATTTGCTTGTGCCAACCTCCACACTCTTGTGCCAACCTCCACACTCTTGTGCCAATCTCATCAATTGAGCACAAAGATTCTGGCCTGAGAAGTTCCAGATATATCAACTTAACTTATGTCTTGAAAAAGTGAGATTCTTTAAGAGAGCATTTATAAACAGAGGGATACTAAAAAGATACTCAATACGACACTGGGTACGTTCAATGACAAATACATAATATAGGTCCCTACACCACAGGAATAAGACACCAAAAACCAAAACACACATTTTCCAAAAATACGAAATTACGAGTTAGTTAGATAGCCAACTGCGTGAGTCTAATGAAACCGTCATGTTTCATTAGTGACTCTGCCCTGGAGAGTAAATGTGGTGCTGTTTCACAAAAAAATGGAGCACTTAATATAGTGTCCTGTTTGTCCTGTTTGTTCACTACAGGAACTGATGGACGAAAGCGCCAAACTAGTACCTTAGTCCTGGACCAACACTATTTAGATTGGCATTGCAATGCTTAGGACTACATTAGAATTGTTTATACATGATCTCTTTATCATTGAGACAAACCCACCACACAATTCTCAAATCAACAGTGGCGACCACCAGAAGAAACAATTTAACTGACTGGAATCCCGCAACGAAATTAATCACTCACTCGTCTCAGAATTAACACATTTACGCGACTTAAGTACGGCAAGAGCACATCTAATGATTTTAATATTCGAGTAGAATAATTATCCATCAACAAACATTGGGCATATTTGTTTTCTGTGCTAACTGGTATATCGAAACTTTATATTTTTGGAAAATAACCGCCTTTTCCCCACTCTTCTCTTTCCCCCTCCATTCACATCATATCAAAACATCTCTCGCCGGCTTCCGTGCTGTTATCTCGTCTACACATATCTTCAGGCATGAAACACTGAACCAATAGCGCTAACAACATAAAGATAATCGACAACAAACACAAGATATTCAACCAATTATCTTTCCATATCGTGGCTAACTCAATCTCCAAACATTCACACTTGGGACAGCACTTTTCTGCCGTCCTAGGACATTTCCTTTTACAAAACTGACAAAAACCGCGTTTATTTTCACCTGTAGTCTTAAAAGTTGGGTTATAAAATATCCTAATCTCTGTTTTCCCTTTAGATTCAGTAGCATTGTTTAAGACTTCTGTATGTTTATCCCCAGTCTCGCTAGTATAGTATCTTTCACTTTTTTTGACGAAATTCTCAAAGCCATCGTGTCGTAGCTTCGAAATTTGGTTTTTAGTGAAACTAGCTTCGGCTGTTTCCATGAACGTTTCTGTGGTCGTTAAAACACGGTTGTATCGTTCTGGGTTAAGCAATTTCATGTTTAGAGACCCTGACACTTTGACATCGGGGCCTGATTTAGTGATGTCATTAACTATGCTGTGGCATTCGATCTTCTTACCGTTGAATCGATTGAATTTATCGTTAATGTCATTTTTATCGATATTGTCTGATAGAAAGAACTGCTCGCGGAGTATATCGTTTTTGGTACGTCGGTGTAAATCTATATTTCCGTTGTCATAGTTTGTTTTATCGATATTTATATTAGATTTCTCGTTATTCAAGTTAGATTTATCAATATTACTTTTAACGTTATCGTAATTAACGTTAGCGTAGTCGTGGCTGGAGAAATCCTTTTTAAAGTTATAAATTTTATCATAAATCGTCTTCGGATACAATTTAGGATTACTGCTATCGAGGTACCCTTCACAGTTTTGGACAATCGATTCAAAATCGTTATCGCTGTTCGATTTCTCGGGTTTATTCTTGAACAGCATATTACAGTAATCTATACTCCTATAATAATCACTATCAGACTCTTCTTGTATAACATCTAATCCCCAATTACGTGTAGTATCGACATCTTCGTAGATTCCATCATCAACGGTATCTTTGGACTTGCCATTACCTATATGAACATTTTCAAAGTCCGTGTCGTATGCATCTCCTTTTTCTTTGCCAAAGAAGACTTTGTAGAAGTTTTCGTAGCAATAGTTAAGTTTTCTGTACAAGAATGATTTCTTAGGGTTTCGCTTGGGGTCGTTTACCTGGGTCTCCTTGTCTTCTTCCGTTTCCTCGCCGATGGTGTACAGGACTGTCGTGGACGCCTCTCCAACGCGGGAGGCTGCGTTAAGGAGGTTCTGGCGAGGCTGGAAACAGATGAAGATAGCGTCAGTTTATGTTGTACATACACACATATTGAAAACAGGTACAGTAAGGTCCATTTTCACCGAAAATATAACGGTCTGTTTATCTAAAGTCTAAACACAGCTGTCACTGTGACGTGTTCCCATATAAAATATGTTTTAAACAGCTGTTTTTGGGTAATCAGAGTCTTTTTGGTGAATAGTGGTAAATATGACAAAGCGTGTTTTAGAAAATTTTCGTTGAGCACTTCTTGCGTATACAAAAATCATGGAAGTCGCGTGACCGTCACGTAACGCTTGGTAGCACTCGTAGCCGATCTAGTTTAGTTAGTGATTGGTTCCTCACCTCCTTGGTCTCGGGCTCGGCGGCCTTGAGCAGGTCGGTGAAGGCGGCGCAGAGGTTCCTGGTGGCGCCGAGGAGCTTGTCTCCGTGGTCGTCGTCCTCCATCAGCGCCGCGATCATCTGCACGCCGCGCGTCATCTGCGGCAGGTTGCTGGTGATCGTCGTGATGGCGGCGCCCACTGCCGTGTGGTCCACCTCGTCTGTTCCTGGGGAAAGTTCTTACATCAATCAACATACAACCTAGCACTGGCCTGCATAAATAGGAGACAACCAAAAAAATCTTCTCTAATTGGTCCGTCAGGTAGATTATTAAAATATACTTGACCCGTATTTTTTCTTTTGTTACGTAAATCAAAATTGACGGAGATACGACGCTTTTAAAATTCTCATTCCGTCACGCCTTGGTATAATTTTGAACTAGTTCTGACGTCACGAGCTCCCACTTCCGGGTTTTGATGCGTTTGATCTATCTTTGTCAATAGTCATTGATTTACAAAAACAAAAAATACGTGTCCATTATTTTTCAATACTCTGTCGGACTAAATAGATTTGTATTTTTTTGATACTGTCGTCATGCCTAATGCAATAAACGTAAGAAAATTTGTATGTACGAGCTTCTCTGGTGCATCCACCTTAAATGATTGAGCTCTAACAACATGTCTCCATATCCTCGCGTAGGTCCCAGCTGTAAGAAGACCTGTCAGCATCTTGACACCATCAGCCATCATCATCGGCTGTCCTGTCATCTTCAGAATATTAATGTTCCCACTGCTGGGACGCGGGCCTCTTCTCAATGAGAGGGAATGGGCTATAATCCACCACGCGGGCCCAGTACGGATTGGTAGATATCACATGTCTTCTAAAGACCTGTAAAACCTTTCAAATCTTACCTGAAGTAAGAGTGACGACCTGCGCAGTCGCAGCATTCATGGCGGCGATCTGTGACGTCACGACTTGCTTGTTGGTGTCCATCGTCACTTGCTTCCATTTGACTGAGGCCGCGTCGTGGCCTAGCGCTGGTAACGTGGCCTGAAGACAAAAAAAAAACGGTTAAAATCCTACTATAGAAGCACACGCGATCGCATTGGTATCCTAAGCAAGGGTTTGTCTACACCGATCACAGTATCTGATCACGTTACCCACGGATCACGTGGAGTTGTATCCACTGATACCGTTATCCGTTTCCCTCGTTATCGTGTTACCCACTGATCACGATATCTGTGGCGACATGAATAAAAAAAAACGGTTAAAATCCTACTATAGAAGCACACGCGATCGCATTGGTATCCTAAGCAAGGGTTTGTCTACACCGATCACAGTATCTGATCACGTTAGCCACGGATCACGTCGAGTTGTATCCACTGATACCGTTATCCGTTTCCCTCGTTATCGTGTTACCCACTGATCACGATATCTGTGGCGACATGAATAAAAAAAAACGGTTAAAATCCTACTATACAACCTGTAACGGAAAGGGTATATACATATGAAAGGCACGGCTTCTTTGGATGGTAACAAACGATATGGCAAGGGTTTTTTAACCCTATCTCTACATGTTCGGAAGTTATGAATTTTTTAAATACATTGATACCAGAAACCAAACTTTTCAAATTGCAATAAACACATCACTAGCACTAAATCAGCTGATCGGTGTCAGCGAACTATTTGCAAGTAAGAATAAACCTCTTACTCCTGATACTTTTGAAACGAGGGTTCCGCATGTTTATTTTTTTCTAACAAAATAATTTGAATGACTTTTCTTAAACTTATATTATGTTCGAGAACAAGCTAAAATTAATTTGTCTAATTATCTAAATTTAACGTAACAATATTTAATACGTGCTTTCATTGTCACGTCGTATCATTTACACACTTGTTTATTTTTACGTAGTTTTTCTTTTGAAGATTATTATGTAGTTAACCCTTGATCTGTCAAGCCTGGCCGTAACGGTCAGACGCCATTGTTTAACTATTGTGTCAACTTCGCTGAAAGTTAATGAATTAGTTAATATCTGCTATCGTACCTTCAAAACAGTAAATACCTAATTTAATAACAATTCACAGACCGAACACCGTGCACTAGAACCGATATTCAAAATAACGTAAAATCGTCGGTTAAAATCACAATGAGAACAATATCACAATACAGAATAAGACGCCGTGCGATAATTTATTAAAATACAGCTATAACTCGTATAACTAAAGTATGCACCCTTATCATAATATTTTTTACACATAAGATCCAGGAGATCTGATTAACCTTACTATTGAATCAATTTGCTTGAAGATCAGATTAAAACGAATCGATTCGAAAAAACGTCATCTTGCGCCATTGATTGAATTGATCACAAAAATCGTTACATGCATCCTAACAGGAATTAATTTATTAAATAAACATTATTGTTAGTCATTATTAGAACTAAGAATAGAAAAAGGATTTAGTAACAGTAATTTGTCCAACTGAACCCAAAACACCACCTCTATGCAACTTATGCAATTCCTAGTACAAATAAAATCACAGTGGGTTCCGTTCATAATTTTAAAAATAAGGTTACGAAAACTATTAACAAGAAGTTATTACATTTTCTACGAGCTACTTTGATAAGTCTTTTTTACTGCCCAAGCGCAGTTTTTATATCAAAGTCAATAAAAAAATGCGCAAAACTGTATCTAGCTGCGGAAAGAAATTAATAAAAGTACTAGGACCGCATGAGTAACGAGAATATTGTCATTGCGAATTGAAAATCTTTCCCTCACATAACCCTAATTTCGACGTTAGACACACTATCATACGATTTAGGGTATGTGAACCAATTGCAGTCCCTGCAGTTTAAATTACTCCTTACTCCTGGTAAATAATACTTCTGATCAGATTCAGAATAACTCGGATAATGTTATTATTTTGATCAAAGATTATTAAGTATTTATGTTATTTTGAAATAAAAGCTCCGGGGTTCAGATTCTGAAATAAAAAACGTACCACAGATCTTCATGTTTATTATCATGTCTAATTGATTGAAATTAATGATTTTTCAATTTTGAATTTGATTTATGTAGTTAACTCTTATTTTATTTTTGCGGACATTTCTAATTATTGGTGTTTAGTTGAAATTTTTATTAGGATGTAAAACAATAATTTTTAATAGTGGTAAACACTAAATGGGACAACTACCCTATTAGCAGGATAGTAGGGAATAGGAGGTTTTTTTTGCATTGTTTGCTCGTCAGTCGTCAAGTGTTCCGCGTGTGGTGCATACCGTTTCCATACTTGGTGATTCGCGCATCATTTCAGTACGGCTACCTTGAATTTAAAAATTGACTTTGGTTTCGTTGTTATTGTTGTTAAGTTATCGTTTTTGTTGTGTTTTTTTTGTTGTTGTGTTTGTTATTGTTGGGTTTGCAAAATTTCATTTAGTAATACCGAATATTACGAAATGATACTGTGTGTCGGAGCAGAACATAGTAATTTGCGTGCTGCCCGAGAACTGTACCATGAACGCTTTATCTAGGGTAGACTAGATGCTGAGCGTCGACAGCTGCCTTCGTTGGCGTGCTTTAGTCGGATGGTACATCGTCTGCACCAAACTGGGCCTCCGCGGTCCCCAGACCCTACGCCGTTGGACTTTTTTTTGTGGGGGTACATTAAAAACGTAGTGTACGCAGTGCCGTGTGATACAGTGGATCAAATGAAAGTGCGCATTGAGGCAGCTTTCACGACGGTAACACCACAAATGCTACAGAATGTCCAAGAATCCATTAACAAGCGAGCGGCCTTGTGCATACAATACCAAGGTCACGATATCGAACCCCATCTTTAAAATGTAAGTCAATTTGATAAAACGAAGCTTTAAGATTTTACTGTTTACTCGGTAATAAATAATAGGATAAAACTAGCTTACTTATTTAAACTTTGTTTCGAATTTTTGTTACGTAACTTTTGTTATCTCAGTTTTTACGTGAAATTACTTGCTTGAAATTAACGAGTAAACTGTAAATAAGTAAATCAATAATTACGCATTAATCATTTTTATATCACGGTAAAGTAGGTAAGTTTTCTATTCTGAGGCACCGCGCACTTTTGCTAAAAGAGGCCGCCGCGCGGCGGCCCTTGTGATCTCGTCAGTGCGCGCCGACAAAGAACACGCCGTCTTCTAGGCTACTTGACGGTACTAGGCGCGCAGGATTACGGAAGAGATTTATTTATTTCTTTATTAGAGAGAGAGAGAGTGATGTGTGCAAGTAACGTGCAAAGTTATTGACCTACGTGGTGAAGTGACACGTTTGTTATGATTTGAACTTCAGAATCTTACGATACCAAAATTTTGGTATCAATTTTTTGAGTATCTTATTTTGAGCTGAAACTTCGTATAGTGATTCTATACCAGCTGTTATCTTTAGTGGTTAAGGATGGATATACCCTTTCCGTTACACGTTGTAGAAGCACACGCGATCGCATTGGTATCCTAAGCAAGGGTTTGTCTACACCGATCACAGTATCTGATCACGTTAGCCACGGATCACGTGGAGTTGTATCCACTGATACCGTTATCCGTTTCCCTCGTTATCGTGTTACCCACTGATCACGATATCTGTGGCGACATGAATAAAAAAAAACGGTTAAAATCCTACTATAGAAGCACACGCGATCGCATTGGGATCCCTAAGCAAGGGTTTGTCTACACCGATCACAGTATCTGATCACGTTAGCCACGGATCACGTCGAGTTGTATCCACTGATACCGTTATCCGTTTCCCTCGTTATCGTGTTACCCACTGATCACGATATCTGTGGCGACATGAATAAAAAAAACGGTTAAAATCCTACTATAGAAGCACACGCGATCGCATTGGTATCCTAAGCAAGGGTTTGTCTACACCGATCACAGTATCTGATCACGTTAGCCACGGATCACGTGGAGTTGTATCCACTGATACCGTTATCCGTTTCCCTCGTTATCGTGTTACCCACTGATCACGATATCTGTGGCGACATGAATAAAAAAAAACGGTTAAAATCCTACTATAGAAGCACACGCGATCGCATTGGTATCCTAAGCAAGGGTTTGTCTACACCGATCACAGTATCTGATCACGTTAGCCACGGATCACGTGGAGTTGTATCCACTGATACCGTTATCCGTTTCCCTCGTTATCGTGTTACCCACTGATCACGATATCTGTGGCGACATGAATAAAAAAAAACGGTTAAAATCCTACTATAGAAGCACACGCGATCGCATTGGTATCCTAAGCAAGGGTTTGTCTACACCGATCACAGTATCTGATCACGTTAGCCACGGATCACGTCGAGTTGTATCCACTGATACCGTTATCCGTTTCCTTCGTTATCGTGTTACCCACTGATCACGATATCTGTGGCGACATGAATAAAAAAAAAAACTAAATCGGTAGTTATTTTACTAATTTCTCATACCAATGTATTCGGTAAAAAATCTAAATTGCTAATATTTATTGCAATTTAATCTTTACATAGTATAAAACAAAGATACTTCCGCTGTGTGTACGTTTAGATCTTTTGAACCAAGCAACGGATTTTAATGCAGTTTTCAGTAATAGATAGAGTGATTCAAAAAGAAGGTTTATAATCATGTAGAAATTACCGAGATTAGTATCTAAATTGCAGCCAGGCGGCTCGCTAGTAATTATGATAAGATTTGATTAGAAAAACGTTTTCGAACTTCAACTGCTGTAAAGACATTTATATTCCAGTTAGTGTTAAAAATCAGTAAAGAGGCATATCAAGTTTTTTTTTTACCATTTTACAACGTTCTAAATATTTGTTATGTTATGAAACCCACGCTGAAATGGAAGTTCGCCCCACGACGCACTTAAGGAAGTGAATCGAAAATAGAATTGACATCTGACTCGGACTATTTATAAAACTGTTCCTTTTTACATCTCTGAAAATGGACTGCACTCGTATTACGAGGAATAAATTGAAAAACGTGAAGTTTTTTTTAACCGACTTCAAAAAAAGGAGGAGGTATTTGTCGCGCTCATGACGTGCAAGCTGTCAACTTATTTTATTTTTTGTTTGTGTTCCATCTGATTTTTTGTTGTTTATTATTTTTTTTTGTTTTCAAATTTTGTAAGCACGTCATGTTCTTGCGATAAATAAAGATTTTTTCTTTCTTTCAGTACTAATGGGTGTTGTTGCTATATCTGGTTATTGAAACAATCCCGCCACACTATTACCAAACCACTGTAACTCCTGTGCGCCAGAATCAACAGTGGCGACCACCAGAAAAGCGCCGAGACAATGAAGCTCGACGAAGTCCCAGAGAATGAATTTAACTGTCTTGGACCCCGCAAACGAAATGAATCACCAGTATAGCGGAGGAGTTGAAAAAAAACCGTAATTTCCACTTCCCTCTATACCAGCAGGAAACAGAACGAAACAAGGCCAATAGGCACGAGACGTTTACAACATGGATAGGCCCAGTTGCCTAGCACCACGGATAAATATTAACATTAATGGGTCCTGAATTGTGAGCTGTTATCATCAAGTGTCACCACATTGACCGGTCCCGTGCGACTCGAATCCACCGGATTCCCGCAACCTTCACCAGGTCATCGGTCCACCTAGTGGGAGGTCTTCCAACGCATCGTCTTCCGTGAGCTGTTATATTTGATTCCAATAATAGGTATGGCAAGAACGCTTGAACGCACGGAAATTTGCTTTAGTTTCAACAAGGTCCGTATAGTAAATAACTTCGGATGTAACCTGTACACTATCCAACATAATATTGCGTCCATTTAATGCGTCTGTACCCGGTTAGACTGGAAACCGACCCCGGAAAAGGCAGGTAGATGCCGAGTCAGTGGTTGTTAATAAGAAGACTACATACCCTGCTGAGTCCCTCCTCGGTCTGCTTGATGATCTCGACTCCGCTGCTGATGGTGGATAGTAGCGCGCGCTGCGGCTCTGTCATGATGGACGTCACCCGCGTCTGCTGGATCTGAGAAGCCTGCGACATGGACATATAGGTTTTAGATACGGTTTAAGCCAAGTCAGTGTCTCATGGGCGACATAAAAACTCTGACATTGGTGTCAGAGTGACCCCGTATTCACAAACGCTCGCAATGAATTTCGATTTGACAAGTCGTATGTCTGTCCTTTTTCGGCATAACGAAAACGAGCGAGATAGACATACGACTTCCCGAATCGAAGCGTTGTGAATTTGGAGTCAGGTTATGCACTAACCACACGATAAAGAGAAGATACGGTTGTGTTCTGAAATGTATGTCTTACTAACGGCCATTTTAATACTGGGCATGGCAGTGTACACAATATGTTAAAAAAACTCTATCCAATACGAAAGGGCGCGTTATGGTATACTAATGACATTACCAAATAAAGTACGAAAAGTAAAATATTAATTAAAGTTAACATATTAATTAATGAATTTTGAAGTTCATGATTTTTGTCCCCAAATATTACTACCAATTCCCAAAATTCTAACAAAACTTTTAAAACAAGACCACACCGTCTTCGGAATTAGTATGTTCGATCGTCAATTGTTTGTTGTATGATGTCAGTACCCGACCGGAGTGTTGTCGGCGCCATGTAAGGTCATTTCAGTATATTTTATTAAATTTTAATTTAAGTAGGGTCTTTATTTTACTTGTTATTCAAAAAGGGTTACATAAATATAATCTTACTAGCTGACCCGCGCAACTTTGTCTGCGTCACATAAGAGAGAAAAACGAAAGGGAAAAAAAACATTTTTGCAACATTTTTCATTCCTGCTCCGCTCCTTTTGGTCGTAGCGTGATGTTATATAGCCTATAACCTTCCTCGATAAATGGACTATTCAACACAAAACGATTTTTTCAATTTGAACAGTAGTTCCTGAGATTAGCGCGTTCAACCAAACAAATTCTTCTGCTTTATAATATTAGTATAGATAATATTAGTATAGATATCGATACCTAACAATACCCTCACCGATCGGATAGGTTTTGTTTTTAATATATTGTTGCACATTCACGTTTAGTGAGTAATGTTTAAGTCCTAGGTGAGCCAGACTTAGGGCTTTGACATCCCGAATGGAATAACTTAATAATATCTAGTGCCACGACACAAGCGTCGTTGCTTAGTGTGGCACTAGATGGCGGTGTGTGTAATGTCCAGCGATATTTATTTATTTATTCACACGTGTTATCCCCGAGGGGTTAGGCACGGTTGTAATTTCTATTATATATAAAAGTCTGTATACAATATATACCTACACAGCCCATTTCGATGACTACATGTAGCCATAAGAGCAGCGTGGAACAAAATGTTTTTCACATTATTATTATTTTATTATCAAATAGTAATGAAGTTAGTTGTCAGAGCAAACGTGGCCATGCATTTATTATTATTAAAACATGAGGTTTCTTTCTGTAGCTAAGAGTATTTATAAGGACTATTTTATACCACCCTCAATATTTTGTAACAGAAATTGTATAACTTTTCAGTTTCACGTATGCTTTATATATTTTCTGATTCTGTTATAAAAAAAAAATACGTTTTGGAATTTACAATTTGTTTCTTAAAACAAGTAAACAAGATGTGATTTTATATAAAGTGCCTCTTAATCTCGGAAAAACATGGCTACTTTCGCTCAGACACGCAATAGAAAATATTCATCAAAATCTAAGGTAAAATAACTCCGTATTCACTGGGAAAGGTTCACAAACACGTTTTATATACTATTTCTTTTTGACATTATTGAGACAAGTTAACTACAAGATTTGCAAACAACTAGTCTTGGCAACTTATTATAAGTGTAAACTATGAACGAAAACCGTAGACCAAACATGTAAAACTCATTTTTTATTGTGTAAACGCGAGTAAATACACGAATGTTACCAGAAACATTTGATGTTCTTCAAAATAGGCAAGTTTCCACCATCAATCAATTGCAAATCTATATAATCCGTCAGTTAGAGTATTGGAAAACAATGGACACGTATTTTTTGTTTTTGTAAATCAATGAATGTTGACAAAGATAAAACGCATCAAAACTCAGGCTCGTGACGTCAGAACTCACTAAAAAGTATACCAGGGCGTGACATATTGAGAATTTTAAAAGCGTCGTATCTTCGTCAATTTTGGTTTACGCGAAAAAAGAAAACTTACGGGTCCAATAGTTTTTAATAATCTAACTGATAGACTATTTTATTATTGTCGTCTACCATAACGTTATACAACTTTCTACCCAATGAATACCAAGCTTAAATAAGGCAAAATAAAATAAAACCAGCATGAATACTAACAGCGGGCGGCGTGTGTCCTGTGATGATCTGACCGGAGACCGTGGTCTGCTGCGCGCCCGTCATGTGGTTCACAGCGAACGGCTTGGCTCCTAGTAGCGGCAAATTATATCGTGTGAAGCAGTGCCCAAATTGTAACAGAACAAAACGTGGTTGTTGGTGGAATATCATGTATGTTCGTGGCTAAATAATAACAGCTGGTCTTTAGGTTAAGCCGTGCTTGGTCAGTGGATGGCTGACCACCCTTACATCTAGTTTCCTCCGAGCTTCTGAAAGTACGTTAAGCTGTTGGTCCTGGCTGTCATTTGTAGATCTTTGACAGTCAGTGGCCCGCTAAGTCTGACAACCAGTTTAACCAATTGGTATCAGTATAAATGTATGTATGATGAAATGATACCCGAATGGCGTAGTGGTAGTGAGGCTGCCATACGTTCTTAGTTCTGGGTTCGAATCTCGGTAGGAGCAAAAGTTTGTGTGGTGAGAATAGACATTTGTTTCCGAGTCATGGATGTTTATATGTATAATAAGTTACGTATTTACAAACAAAAAAGTATATATGTAGTATCTGGTGTCCACGACACAAGCTTTGCTTAGTGTGGCACTAGATTGCGCTGCGTCAACGTCCAGCGATATTTATTTATTAAATAATAAAACGTGGTCTTCGTGATTTACGTACGCAGCACTTGAGAGAACTTCCCATTGAGCAGTGCCTTAATATACATTATGATGTTCCACCAACGTGTTTGTAAACAAAAACAAAATAAACTAAAACTAGTCCACAATAATCCACAATAAGTAGAGATTACCTTCAGCGCCGGGTCTGTGCACGGCCGGCTTGGCGACGGACTCGGTGTTAACCTTGCCAGACTTGAATGTGTCGTGTTGAATGATGTTGGCTCTGCAGACAAATGGTGTTGTGGTTATATTAGGGATACATTGTTCCTGCGTCACATCGGACCACGACCGTTGTGGAAATATTTATTATCTGTGCCGTCGTGGCACAATATAATCTGCATTTTGTATTATCTGTGCAAGCGCACTCTACGCGCCACTCTCTCATCAACACCCTTTTACGTGTGCGCATATCGGCAATATTTGTAACCTACAACCTATTTTATCAATACAGTCCTGTAAATCGCAGCAAGTAGTATTACTTTATCTCATCAAGACAATAGTCACGACCACCAGCATCACAACTGGAGCTTGATACTCAACAACATCATCAAATCCAATTCAGACTGATTTATTTTCATACAGAGTTGCTTGTTACTAGAATCATTTGTTTTAATATTTTAAGATGACGAATAAAACTTAAATATGATTTTGTACCAAGAAAATGTTACACTTTCAAGTTAATGGATGGCAAACAAAGCATCGACAACAGCTTTGTCTCTAACAATGCTGAAATGTCTCAAATGCTTGTAATTACGTCGGTACTACGGACCGGGGACATCACTAATAGTTATGTATCAATACATTCCCAGAATTTTCCAGACACAGTTCTTCCCAGAACTGGTATACTCCTTTAAAACACATCTATACTAATATTATAAAGCAGAAGAGTTTGTTTAATTGTTTGGTTGAACGCGCTAATCTCAGGCTACCGGCTCGAATTGAAAAATTATTTTTGTGTTGGATAGTCCATTTATCGAGGAAGGTTATAGGCTATATAAAATCACGCTATGACCAATAGGAGCGGAGCAGCAATAAGAAATGTTGCAAAAACGGGGGAATTTTTATTCCCTTTGTGAGCTCTTTCTCTCTTAAGTGATGCAGACGAAGTTGCGTGGGTCAGCTAGTCGTAAATAAATCTAGACTATTATTTTTAATATAAAGAAGGCTTGCGTGGCCTAGAGTGGATCTGGAGCGCCAGATCCTGATTATAATAACTGGAGAACATTTAGAAGCTTGCAGTGAGTTCCACAGTTTCAGGGGAAACTCTTCATGAATACCCTCCGCCTGAGGCAAGCGGTCGGTCTGACTCTTACCGACTGTTCCTACCTGTTCGGGGGCCCGGGAGATATAAGTAAACTAGCTGACCCGCGCAACTTCGTCTGCGTCACTTAAGAAAGAAAGAGCTCACAAAGGGAATAAAATTTCCCCCGTTTTTGCAACATTTCTTATTGCTGCTCCGCTCCTATTGGTCATAGCGTGATGTTATATAGCTTATAGCCTTCCTCGATAAATGGACTATCCAACACAAAAATATTTTTTCAATTCGAGCCGGTAGTTCCTGAGATTAGCGCGTTCAACCAAACTCTTCTGCTTTTTAATATTAAGTATAGATTCACGGGCACCCCCGACTGACAGTTCCACAGTGTAGCAGTTCGCACATAGAAGTCGGCAGTGAGTTCCACAGCCTAGTAGTTTACACAAAGTCCCACAGTACCCACTTGAGCCTGTTCATATTCATTTATTTGCGTTCCACAAGGTAAGACATGGTGTTAAGAGCCATTTCACAAATGTAAGTGCTCAGGCCATACTAATCGGTGCCGGCTTATGCATCGTAATTTATTCGAATTTACAGTGATGTTATTAAATTTATTATGTTTGATTAAACGAATTGATTTTAATGAAACTTTGGAATTAGTTTAGTAAAAGAGCATAGTTTATTTTTACATATTTTATTTAACTAGTTGTCGGAGATTAATCACTACACTGTTAACAAATAAGTTTTTACAAATGTGTTACATGAAGTATCAATACGAAAGTCTAGTCTATTTTAAACATGTATTTAAAAATGCGAGAGTGTTATCTAAGATGGCAAATTAGGCGACTAAAACCTTAGATATTTGCGCGAAAACGTGAAATGGCTCTTAACAAAAAAGGCATAGAGCTATGAGCCGTTGTAGACCCAGTCAGGGCAAACCAAAGCCTCCTCTTCATGTGAAGAGATGTTATCCCAGCAGTGGGTCAGTAACTCACTTGGAAGGCGACACGGAGTCCTCCAGCATGGCAGATCCCTCGTCGCCCTCGATCCCGAGGTGTTCCTTGGCGCGTTGCTTGCGCACGATGATGTCGATGTAACCGGCTATCACTTGCAGGATCTGCTCAGCTTCCGTCGTCTGGACCGAGTAGTATTGGTCACTGGGGGTGAGACATACACCAATCAGATAAGAGCACATTCATCAGAGCCAGTGGTACGAGAAATTGAGGTACAACATAAAGGGTGTAAAACAGCTCTTCACGAAGTCGAAAGGCACTCGCCGTCATTGCGATCACTGTTTTGTTCTACACCATACCTGGGAACCTTCTAGTTACGGAGATATTGGGGGTCAAAGTTACAACTTATTGACAAGGTTTTTTTTAATATGTTACAATAGGTTAAGTTATTTTTGTGAGATTTTAACACCTCCACGATCCTTGTACTATTCAATTCATCCATCAGTACAATGTTTTAAGTGCGTTACATTGAGTTATATCACAAAACATGATTTATAACCTCAAAAAAAAGTTGTTTCCAAGCAATAATGTTTGCGTAAAGTTACTTAGTTTGATGTACAGAATGCTTGGTTAACGGCTTTGTGATGAGGTGGTTTACACCCTGTATAAAAAACATAATTTTTTTCTTCGGATGGGAAATCATCAAATGATCCCTCTCGCTCTGACCAGAACGGGAGCGCTCATTCACTTACACTTACAAGTAATGGAATGTTGTATCTAGCTTACGGATGGTTGGAAACAAAACTTCACAGAAAAGCTTTCTTTTCTTTTTCATGAATCGAGTGTCGAGTAGGTGACGCGGATAGTATATTTCAAACTAACTTTGTTTATAGAAACTCAGATAGCTACACGAGACGAAGGCATATGGACTAACAGTTGTACGTAAGTAAGTTCCGTTACCTATAGTCTCCGAAGTCCAGGGTGAAGGTGTTGGGGCTAGCGCACCACCTCCTGACCGTGGTGAGTGGCCAGGTCTGCAGGATCTCCTTGGTCTTCTCATCCAGTCGGAGCACGGAATCCTTGGTGACACCCAGCAGACGTGGGACTAGCTTGTTCTTTCCTTTCATTTTTTCCTGTGAACAAAAAAAATGTGGTGACATCTTGTTTTTACAACAAGTATCAACTGCGGGCCCCAGTGGCGCCAGGAAAGCACATTTCTTTGTGTAATTTATTTCATCACCACTGCTCTCAAAACGGTGAAGTAAAACAACGTGAGGAAACCGGCATTTGTCTTAGAACCAAAATATTCGAAGTTTCGTCGTTTCGATTTTGATTCGAAAACGTTGGAACTAAAAGGTTTCCAGGTATGGTCAAAAACAAAATGATCGCAATGACGGGGAAAACATGTGCTTTTCGGGTATTTTTAAACCCTTTATTCCCTCCGAGCAACTCGGTATTTCACTGACATAGGCATGACGACAGTATTATAAAATTGGAAATCTATTTAGTCCGTCAGTTAGACTATTGGAAAATAATCGACACGTATTTTTTTGTTTTTTTTTGTAAATCAATGAATATTGACAAATATAAAACGCATCAAAACTCGGGAGTGGGGGCTTGTGACGTCAGAACTCGCTAAAAATTATACCACGGCGTGACGTATTGTGAATTTTAAAAGCGTCATATCTTCGTCAATTTTGCGACGGACTAATAAGTTTATGTAGTCGTCATAAGGGAAGGGGAATGTCGCGAAGTTAAACAAGTACCTTAACCAAGAAGAAGGCGACTCCGTAAGTCTTGAGGTCCCTGGCGCTCTTGGTGTACAGCACCTTGGCGTCCAGTTCTGTCAGAGTTATATGTTTCTTGTGCTCCTTGAAGATCTTCTTCTCAATGTTTTTGACCTTCACGTAGGAAGCTGGCAGGAATTCTTTGAGACTGAAAGTTAAATAAATAAATAAATATCGCTGGACATTAAACACACAGCGCCATCTAGTGCCACACTAAGCAAGGCTTGTGTCGTGGACACCAGATAGTTGATATACTACATATATACTTTTTTGTTTGCAAATACATACTTATTATACTTACAAACATCCATGACTCGGAAACAAATGTCCATGCTCATCACACAAACATTTGCTCCTACCGGGATTCGAATTAATTACATTATTATTTTTACTTGCTTTGATTGCTTCGCTCGCGGTAATGTTGAATTTGACAATCAATTTAGTTTGTATTCTGAGGCTGAGGCTACACTAGGCAGCGATTTGCGACTGGAAGAGCGAAACAAGACAAACATGGTATGGCTACATTACAAGCGAGATTCCGGCGTATCCTACTTCCTTTCCTATCCTACTATCCTATCCTACTTCCTACTATATTAATATTATAAATTAATTTTATTTAATAATTTAATATTTAATTTAATTTAATATTTAATTTAATTTAATTTATTTAATAATATTATAAATGCGAAAGTTTGTGAGGATGGATGTATGTTTGTTACTCTTTCACGCAAAAACTACTGAACGGATTTGGATGAAATTTTGCACACAGACAGTTTATAACCTAGATTAACACATAGGATACTTTTTATCCCGGTAGTAAAATCCCATGGGACAATTATCAAACTTCACGCGGGCGAAGCCGCTGGCAAAAGCTAGTTTTCTAATAAATTCGCAGCAATTTCGCTATGTTGATGTAGCCGATGCCGTGATTACAGTAATGTTGTTCCGATCGCATAAAGAAATCAAAGATCGCTAGTAATATTGGATGTACAGTGTAGCCATATACGAGCAGGTCGCGTCGCGGCCTAATGTAGCCTCAGCCTGATTGTCATCATCTGTCTAGAACGCTTGCTAATCCATAGATACTCACTCTAGGAAGCCGGTAGTATGCTTGTCTTCCCGGTGGTCTCCGAACTGTATCTGACACTGGATGCCCGCGAACTCGCAAGCTGTAGACAATACAAACATTGCATAAGGTTAAGCATAATATCACATCACCCTTGCATGAAGTGGTTAAGTGTCAAAAGTGGTTTGATATAAAAGAGTGTCTACGGGTTGGAATTTGCAACTATAGTACTTTCTCAAGTTATAATGCCGAGTGACAGTGACTGTAGCTTCGCTTTTTTTTGTTTTTTGACATACAAAATTGACGCAACAGTCTAATTGAAATAAATGCTTTGAGTTGAGAGTCAGCAGAGATCTACTGAACACCTCACTTATATTCTGCTAAGAAGGAAGGAGCAACCTTATTGCTATCACAAGAAACTTCTGGGGTGTTGCAATAATCATTTGTCTGACCTGCGCCTGCGCCCATATTCACAAACGTATGTCTACGTAGACATACGTCTTTTCGAATCGAATTGTGGACTAAAATAACACAGCTTAAAAAAAATTCTATTGTTTAACTTTGACAGCATAACAAGAAAGTAATAAACAGAATCATATCGTGTAAAGGTTTATAGGGCTAGTAACCTGCGTTTAAATACGGGTGGTTTACACTTACCAATTCCCGGAAATAAGACAAAAATACCTACATCTTATTATTGATTCTGGGAGAAAACCATTAGCCTTAGATGACATTAAAATTGCGGTATTACTGTGGCTAAAAGTAACTAGCTGACCCGCGCAACTCAGTCTGCGTCATAATATAGACATAATGCAATATTGCTCACCCCGTAACTTATTAGCGTGATAATATCTTTGCCAAAATTTATTCTCGTTGATAAATAGAGTTACTTTCGCATTTATAATGTTAGTAAGTGTGGTGTATGTAGATATCACAGTAGAAACCGATAAGAGTATTGTGACGTTGCCTCGGGCGCGCACGTCACTCGGTTATAATAAGTACCTCCGAGTGGTGGAGCAGGCCCTTCCCGATAATGACGCACTAAGTCGAGGCCCGAACCCCACAGGGTTCGTCTAAATGACGAACCCTGTGGGGTTGTATATGTAATGTAAATATTTTTAGTTTGTAAGCCCCGGCTGGGGGCCTTAAAGTAATTTTTGGCCACCCACAGGATAGTTCGGTTAAGTAGTAAAGTAACTTTATCGAGTTGCAACTACGAGTGGCAATTTCTAAAAAAAAAAAAAAGGTGCGGCTGGCAGTCGTTGTCAGACTGTCGGCCGGTGCGGGGGCGCGTTGGTGACTCAACTAGTGTTGTTAAAAGTGCATAATTGACAGTAAGGATTAGAATGTATGATACCTTTATCCATGGTGACGGGATGCATGCCGTCGAGGATGGCGTCCCGTGCCTGCACGTAGAGCAGGTTGAGCTGCACGGGGTCGCGCGAGTCAACATTCCGGTCGGAGAAGAACAGCTTGCGGCGCAGCAATAACGTCTCCGTCACGTCGATGCCTTGCTCGCGGAGTGTCTTCGACGGCTCCACCCAGTTCACTGTACAAATTATTTATATTTATTTCACGTCAGTTGCTAAAGCTCACAGCTGAAGCTGAAGCTCACTTAGTTTGATGTACAGAACGCTTGGTTGACCCAAGCATTCTGTACATCAAACTAAGTAACTTTGCGGAAGAATTATTGCTGGGAAACAACATTTTTTTGGGGTCATTTTTTTTTTTGTGGTAACACGTTGTGTTTACATTGAGAAATGTAAACACAACGTGTAACAACTTGTATTCAAAAAAAACTTTGTCAAAAAGTTGGATCTTTTATCCCCAATATCTCCGTAACGAGAAGATTTTCCACACGCAAAATACGCGCTTTGGTGTGGAGTTGCGAACACCAGGCCGTTATACAATACAACTAGAAGGTTCCCAGGTGTAGAACAAAAAAATTATCGCAATGACGGAAAGAATATTTTATTTCACATAGACCTAGATGGGCCCTTATAAAACGTCGAAAAAGGTGCACGGTTCGCGTTGGTCGATTCCATGGAGAAGAACCAGCCAGAAACTCGTTGGTTACTCTTTTGACTCATTCATGACTGGACAACCATCCTAACCAGCTCGCTGTCCAGCTCACATTACCTGACTGTCTAAATCGCTTGAAACATCTAAGCATTAACTAGGCATATACTAATATGGAGGATGTTCCTTGTGGGGTACCTCTGAGGAGCAGTTGAACACATCTGCTCATAGTCAGAGGACTGATTGCCAAATTTAAGATTGAGAAAAAAATAAAATAAAACTAAATGAACTAATAATTCGTATTTTTTGTTTCTATTCGCGCGAAAAACATAACAGTTCCTTGGCAAATGTACCTTCATCATCAGTCCTTAATTTCTTCCGCAGCTGTTCCATCTTGGCGTCTCTCTCTTTCTCCTGGTGTTTTCTCTTGAGGGTGAGGGTCCCAAAGTTGGGCTTCTCGCATGGATCTGGCTCGTCTTTCTGTTCTTCGCGGACCTAAGAAAGATAGGGAATTGTTTTAGGAAACTTTTTATTTAGACTAGATACAAGTTTTTTTCGACAGAAGGACTTTGATTGAATTCGTTGCTGTCGTTGTACATTCAGGACTATAATGCCAATATTTTAGAGCTTGATCCTTATTAGCGGCCTTTTTGCGATATAAAGCGCTGTCGTGTCGTCTAATGTTTTGTGGTAATACGCATCTGACATCATGGAACATAAACATTTGGGACGCCATTATGAAATAAGTATAAATAAAAATAAAACAAAATAAATAAATATCGCTGGACATTAACACACAGCGCCACCTAGTGCCACACTAAGCAAAGCTTGTGTCGTGGACACTAAATAGTTGATATACTACATATATACTTTTTTGTTTGTAAATACATACTTATAATACATATAAACATCCATGACTCGGAAACAAATGTCCGTGCTCATCACACAAACATTTGCTCCTACCGGGATTCGAACCCAGGACCCTAAGAACGTAAGGCAGCCTCACTACCACTACGCCAATCGGGTCGTATACACTGATGCTGTCATTTTTTTATTTGATACAAAGGTTTCGAACCCGAATGTGTGTTTAAAAAAGGCTTCTCGTGGCGGGGACCATACATACTAACATCCATGACTCGGAAACAAATGTCCATGCTCATTACACAAACATTAGCCCCTACTGGCCTACTGACCCCTGGCATCACCTTCACTTTGGGCCCTATCAGAATACCAGCGCTGTGACGTTTTTTTTTTAATGTTACAGCACCATGCTGAGATAGGAGCCCTTTGGCCTCGTACAGGACGAGTTTCATTTCTTTAATTTATTTAATATATTATTGTTTTTTTTTTTCTGTGTAATTTTTATACTGATAATTTTGATGTGTTTTGTCCTGTGCGGGCTAATAAATGCTTTTTCTTTTCTTTCTTTCTTTCTTTACTGGGACCCTTAGAACGTTAGACATCTCCACTACCACTGCGATGAGGTGCAATCGTGTCGTCAAAGTAGTGATCTACTCACCAGTCCATACTCGTCGTAGTTGGTGATGCCGATCTTGGTGCAGATCACCACCATCAGGTTAGCGACCACCTGGCTGTCGTCTACCAGTAACGTCTTCACCGTGCCTGCAACAACAACGGTGCTGTCACAATTTTCACACAACTATATTTAAGACAAGCACTTAAATGACATAACTCGGTTAATATGCAAATTAGCCGAGTTATAAGCTCCCGATTAACGTAATATTTTCTATCAGTAGAATTATATCATTCGTTCCGGAGATTACCCCCCCCCCCCCCCTACATACAAACTGGTAAATTATGTTGAACACGAGCAATTAAAAACGTAAAATAGATTTAAAAAAATGCCTCATGACTTAAAAATAAATAAGTCAACATCAATTGTGTCATGCTATTTGAGGAATGCAAAACTGTTCTCTTGATCAAATCGAATATGTAGGTTGACCGGAGGCTCTCGTAAAGCAGCTGGATCAAGGGCTTGATTCAAAAGGCAATACTCCAGGACAGAATTTGTATTGTTAGGTTCCTCCCTCTGGGGACTGACACAGCTGGACAGGGATTACAGGGACACTCCAGGTAGGCTACTGGGTATATTATTTTATGTTTTTTAATCATTATCATCTGCTTCCAGTCTAACCGGATGCAGCTGAATACCAGTATTTTACATGGAGCGACTGCTTATCTGCCCTCCACAACCCAGTTAGTACTGAGTAATACGATACCACTTGGTAAGACTGGTTGTCAGACTTTTTGGGCCACTGACTACCTGTAACGACTGGTAGTAAGTCAGTAGTCAAAGATGGACAAATGACAGGTGGGACCAACAGCTTAACGTGCTTTCTGAGGCACGGAGGAAACTCGGTATGTAAGGGTGGTCACCCATGGGAGGGGCCCGCAATGGCCGACGCCTGCCGGGGTTGCGGGCCTGTTCGAAAGAGATACCGCGGCCCCGGAACATAAAGGGCGAGGAAGGAACATGGATGGGTTTTAGTCAGTAAGAGTCTGACACTCCCTCCCGCTCCGCCCAGAGTGGGAGAAGTCATTTGATGATTTCCCATCCTAAAAAAAAAAAGGGTGGTCACCCATCCACAGATCCTAGGCATATGTTTTTTAGTAAAATATGATAATAGTGAACTTTTAATGGTACACATGGCTCACCAAGTGTAACAGTTGCACTACGCGCAACTCACGGCAGTCTTAACATTCAACCTCGAGCAGTGGGTTGAAGACTCTTATAATGACTTCTTTCATCACTAGCTTTCATACACAACATCCGAATACCACTCACCATCTAACATCCGCACCCTCAGGTTCCTGGTTTTCTTGTTATACTCCAGCAGGTCTCCATTCCTCAGCATGTAGTAGTCCAGGCTCCTGGACGCCTCCAGCCATATCCCCTTCTTGTTGTCCTCTTCTGACGCTAGGAAGAGTCCGTATTCTTTTGCTGTGGAAGAGAGAGGAGTGGTTTAATTTTACAAAAACAATCGTGCGGGGCAGTGTTGAAAACTAAGTAATCTATATCTGCAACAGTTTGTGCCCCGCGCACGCCTAAGTGGTGCTTCGCCGTAGCGGATCGGCTACGAGTGCTACGAAGTGTTAGGTGACGGTTACGCGAGTTCCATGATTTTTGATCACCCAAAACGTGTTTAATGCGCCTAAAGATGTTTTCACTTCGCATAGGCAACATTCTTTGGTTTTGTGGGAGTTGTAAGTTGCTATTAGATTGACAGCAAAATAATCCTAGTTACTCTGTATGACATCAGCTATCTGCCGTAAAAGCTCCGTGAAAATCGGTCCAGACGTTTCTGAAATTAGCCGGAACAAACAGACATACGGACACACAGAGAGACAAAAATGAAAAGTTTTGTGTTTTATGTACCGTATTACTTTCAATTGCATTTTTTCAGAGCTGTTATTTTGGATTACAAATAGAAACTTCTTTTTTATTTAAGTATTTGTATTGATGTAAATAATGTTTTCAAAATGTTTTAGTAGAAACTAGGGTCCCCGAAGTCACGAGAAACTTGTAAGTCATACATACTTAATCGGTGAATACTTACGATCGCCACTACTGGCTTCCAGAATCTTCTCCCGGATGATCCTGCAGGCGTCGTACACGGTGGTGGAGGGGTCGAACTGTATGGTCTTCACCACCTTGCCGCCGTCTATTGATATCTTCAGCGAGAGCGCCGCCATCTTGGTGAGAGAGTGCGCTCTGTCGACAAAATGGAGGTTATTGTATTGTTGTTGTTCCTTCTAACTAATTTCATCTTTACTGGCGTAAAAATTAAGTTGATTTCAGCATGCACTGTTGGAAAATTTCCATATTACATTGCAAATTAAACTTTCTTTATTTATTAGTTACTTTTCAGAGTTTACATCGAAAATTGGAACATAAATAAACTATAATTTTAAGTTTCCATCAGCAAATCTATTTCGTCCGTAAGTTAGAGTATTGGAAAATAATGGACCCGACAAAGATAAAACGTCAGACCTCGTAACGTCAGAACGCACTAAAAATTATTCTACGGCGTGAAGTAAATTGTATTTTGTTATTCGTATTTTGAAGAAAAGTACGGGTCAAATACGGACTGATAAGATTTTTTCAGTTGACAGGCCTATTGTAAATGCAGCTTAGTTAATGGTTGCATTTTGAACAAGATGCATAATTATCGCCTTTCCCCAACTATGTTGTCATCTGCTTCCAGTCTTACCGGATGCAGCTGAATACCTGACCTCCACAACCCAAGTATTTGGTACACATTTATACAATACCCCATGGTGATATTGGTTGTTAAACTTCCTGGTTTCTGACAACCCGTAGCGACTGTCAAAGAACTCCAAATAACTGCTGTTACTCACGACTTTTTCCTACGAGGGTAGGCAGAATCTATGAGCACCACATGGTACCAATCTCCATGGTATTGGTAAGAATCTCACCGTTTTTTTTTGGGACAAGCCTGCCACTCTCTGCCCTAACCTGTGTACCTCCTGTGCGCCAGAATCAATAGTGGCGACCACCAGAAAAGCGACACTAAAGAATGAAGCTCGACGAAGTCCCAGAGAATGAATTAAACTGTCTTGGATCCCGCAACGAAATTAATCAGAAAGTATAGCGGAGGAGTTGTAAGAACCCGTGATTTCCACATCCAAGTTTACCTGTGTATAGTAGCAGTGTTGTTAGGTCTGTCTTCCAAGTCCTGAAGGTCGAGCGAGCAGGCGCTAGGCCGGCGACGCCGCTCCTGACTGAAAGAGCGGAGGCGCGCCCGGGATTGGAATGAGCCCTGGAATGATGGAGAGCATTTTGTTGAGATGAGACAAAGGTGACGGAATAGGCTGGACTGATGTGGGGGAATTAAACAATTCTTTTCTTTCCATGAAAATCGTCTCTCCATTCAGTTTTATCGGCTACAAGTAAAATTAAATTAAAAATTTAAAAAAACCTCCGACACAAGGTACTAAAAGTTAAATACAAAATACTTCGGTAATTTTCCATTTTGTGGTGGCGGCTATTTTGGATTTTTAACTTATCATAGTGTATAGTATTCTACTAGTCAAGCCCTTTCATTTGATACCCATATTGAGGGAGTTGTTACATAAATATGTAATCCGCCATTTTGTGGCGGCGGCCATCTTGGACTGATTTTTATCAAACATAGCTAAGAGCACTCCCGACTAATTCACCTTTCAAACAAAATACAAATCGGATCATCTGCTCGGGCGCTACGATGCCACAGACAGACACACACACACACGTCAAACTTATAACACCCCGTCGTTTTTGCGTCGAGGGTATATTTAATTACTTAATGACATTAAACGGCTGTGAACGCAAACACCGATACATCCCCTTTCTCCTGGTTCCCATGATCTAACCCGTCCGGAAAAAAAATATCGCAGTGACGAGGACAACAAGTTAGTGCCTCGGGCTTCGTTAAGAATCTTTTAACGCCCTTTATAGACTGATGGATGACTTACGGTGCGTGTGGCAGTCAGCCGCCGCCAGTTATCGTGCAGTGCGTCCTCGATGCGCGCGCGCAGGCCTCGTCACGACTGCGTCTGTGCTTGCGGTGGTGGATCCTCAGTTGGTACCTGTTGACAAGTTGAGAGAACATGGTTACGAATATTCAGTGAGGTCTCTTATAATGGTCAGAAAATAAACTAAAGATACTCTTTATGTTGAACTTTCAAACACCGCACTATCTGCTTCCTGCTTAGTAAAGAAAATAACATCGAACGTTCTTTACCAAAAGTTTGATTTTTATCTGTTTTTTTTTTTAATAGTAAATAGGCTTGTGCAATCATCATTATAGGGATGATGCAGCCAGGCTGGAGGTGATGATGCAATGTAGATTTCTAAGGGTACCTAAATTGAATGGTAATAGTGCGCAAGACTAAACTGTATGGAAAGACCGTAGTTGAGACTGTTCGTTCACGAATCCTTGCGTAAAGGTCCTAATCATAAATAACGTTAGCTTTGACCTTTGTACAATTGGAACCCAAACACATCTAATCAAACGGGTAAAACACCGCATCAATGCAATCTTCATCATCATCATCATCATCATCATCTCAGCCGAAAGACGTCCACTACTGGACATAGGCCTCCCCCAAGTGTCGCCACATTGACCGGTCCCTTGCTACTCGCATCCACCGGATTCCCGCAACCTTCACCAGGTCATCGGTCCACCTAGTGGGAGGTCTTCCAACGCATCGAATGCAATCTTCACACCACTCTAACTGACAAATCCTAGATCTAACATCACAGCATTTCATATTTCTCAACTCTCAAGCCGGTTAATGTTCGGTGGCACGGCACACCATGGCGTGTTTCTATAGACAGCGCCATCACCTGTGCCGCTAAATATATACGGCTATTTATAGCTGACAACTGAAGGAATGGAGCAGAAGTTTCACTTTGGAAAGGAAATCATTGAATAACAGCCGCTCTGGTCGATCTTTAGCTAAGCCGTGCTTGCCTAGGTTGGTCTGTGATGAATGGATGACCTCTCATCTCGGGTATGTAATGGATAGATGAGCACCCATTACATACCGACTTTCCTCCATGCCTCGGGAAGCACTTTTAGCTGTTGGTCCAGGCTGTCTTTGACAGTGGTCAGATAGGCAGTCACTCCATGTGAAATACTGTTATTCAGCTGCATCCGGTTAGACTGGTAGCCGACCCCAAGATGATGATCAACCAAGTGCATATGCGGTGTCTCCCTACAGAAAAAGGCCCGCCTTCCATCTTGCATGGCATTCCCCATCACCTGCGGACTTGATGATCTATTTGCCGCATCAATGAGACGTGGCTGATCTTTGGGCTAAACACATTTGAACATTGTGCCATAGATCCTGTAAAAAGAAGATCGACCTATAATGTATCCTATATACTGATTCGGCCTCTTTTCTGAAAAGAGTAAGCAGGAAACCAGTATAAGAACCCAGTCAGGTGATACATTTCAGTATATGCTGGATTTTGATTCGCTCGCCGCGGCGCCGGTTTAAAGGGCAGGCCACATCGCCAACTTCGGGTGGGCGAGCAAAACGAACGAGGCCCTTTTCATACTACGTTTAGGTCTTTCGATAGTTCTCGTAGTCTATGAAAAGAGGTAAAACGATACCTCGTGGTGTGGCTTGCGCTTACGAGCCGAGGTGATTGCAATAATCCACCACGTGTTTTTGATGTTTTCGTAAAAAGTTTTCAAAAAAGTAGAAATAAATAGCACAAAGCCAAGTGCTTATAGTATAGTACTCCTAAAGGACAAAACCCAGGATCTACAAAACACTAAAATCATTCCATTTAACCAAGAAATCGTTCATACCCAAAACTTTCAAGACTGCCTGTCCAACTAGCTACAAAGAATGCACATCGTGCAACACAGTATATCGAGCTCGTCAAACAATTTCTTGCACCCTCCATAAAAATAATTGAAGCGGCTCGTTTGAAAGGGCGTGTCGTTCGCGCTCAATTTCACTGAATTTACTACTGTTTGTTGCTTGTGAACTTGAATGTTTGTGACAAATGTGAGTATTCAAGTAGCTGTACATGAATCGTTCACATTTTTGAAGAATATGGCGTATATGTCGTAGGCATGACGACAGTATCCAAAAATTGCAATCTATTTAGTCCGTCAGCGTATTAGAAAAGGACACGTATTTTATGTTTTTGTATATCAATGAATATTAACAAAGATTAAACGCATCACTTGGGAGTGGAGGCTCGTGACGTCAGAAATTCAGAACTCACAAAAAACATACCAAGGCGTGACGTATTGAGAATTATAAAAGCAGCGTATATTCGTCAATTTTGATTTACGTAAAGAAAGACAAAATACGAATCAAATATTTTTTGTAATCTAAATGACGACGGAGTACTTAATTCATTTTTTTTTAGTTGTCAACCCTTATTCAAGTAGTTGTTGAGGAGTCGTTAAAATTTTTGAAGAATTACTTCGTGTATTAACTTCCTAGGCTAAAACCGAAGTCATGACCAAGCGGTAAGTAAGCCTTCTATATTTTATTTGTCTCATCATCGACAACAGTTTGAGTCACACGCCACACGTGAAAGCTAACATCCATAAACCTAATATTTCGTAAGTTTAACGTTTAATGGTCGTCGTAAGTCCCAACTCCCAACCGTTGAATTTGTTAATAGCTGTTAGTCAATTGCCCATAATAATAAAGACGTGAAAGACTAGCTCTGCTAAGACACTAATATAACCTATTATAGTATCATTAGTACCGTTCAAAATCACGATAAAAAATACTCAAGGACGATCCCCCAAAGCGGCCGTCCTCCACCATTTCCTAGTGTTTTATTTGGGAAGAAGTGGCGGTCCAAATTCACATTACACATCCAACATTGATTTAGAGCAGCGGCAAAGAATGGCACCGGTCGGCAACACGCGGCCAGCGGGCCACGTGCAGCCCGCGGACGTCTTACTTGCGGCCCGTGAATGTTTTGTAAGTTATAATAGTAAAATAAGGTGTCAAAAATAGTAAAATGAAGTGTCAAATTTCCGAAACGAAGTCGTTACCGACAAAGCACAATTATCAATAAATTGTGTTTTGTAATTGATTTATCTAGTGGTTTTTTCAGAAAACTTTCTTAACTTAACTTTCCAAAAGGCATTTTCGTTGTTTTTTTTTTTCGGTTTTCGTCTTTTCTATGGGATATATGACCAATTATACGTAGGAATATTGGGCTTCTAGGATTAATATCACAAGTGCGGCCCACCTTTAGTTTATTTTGCCACATTGTGGCCCTTGCCTGCCAAAAGGTTGCCGACCGCTGATTTAGAGAATCAACCTGGCCCCTTATTCACAACCATTCGACTCGCTTCCGATTCGGAAAGTCGTATGTCTATCTCGGTCGTTTTCGTAATGCCAGAAGAAGACAGATATACGAGTTGTCGAATCGGAAACGAGTCGAAAGTTTGTGAATACGGGGTCAGGTGTATCGGTTTGGTTTTTTTAACGTCTACGGCGAAGAAACCAAAAAGAAGGGTTAAGATTTTAGCAGTCTATTGTATTTATGTATGTTCCTCGGTAGCGCCTCTATTCATCCGATTTTTATGAATAAGGTTGTCAATCGAGTTTATGAAGCTTAATCTTATGTCTAGTAGCATGAAACATGGATTCAAAATAAAACTGTAAACTGTCTCATCAATCATTACACAATGTTTTGACAGAGTGAGTCAAGTTTTAGATGAACGACGCAAGATTCATGCTTCATAACAAAGTAAAAATAGTACCGAGAAAACTATTTAACGAGACGTAGGTCCGGATCAATAACCGTCAGTAGTAACAATTCAACTGGTGGCGATACTTTCACACAAGCCTAAAACCTTGGCTTACCCTTTTAAACTACTACTCTATAATTTGACGACCCGAATGGCGTAGTGGTAGTGAAGCTGCCTTACGTTCTTAGGGTCCTGGGTCCGAATCCCGGTAGGAGCTAATGTTTGTGTGATGAGCATGGACATTTGTTTCAGTCATGGATGTTTATTTGTATAATAAGTATGTATGTAGTATATCAACTATCTGGAGCTCACGACACAAGCCTTGCTTAGTGTGTCACTAGATGGCGCTGTGTGTTAATGTCCAGCGAATATTTATTTATTTATTTAGTAACATAACATCTAAAATCCCGGAAAGGTTAGGCAGAGCTGTACCTAGTAGTACACCTACATTTCGCCACGTAAAATTGTCAAACACGTTAGGTTGTAATCTCTCTAGTAAAATTGTAAACTCTCGAAATATTGTGTACTGAATATACTGCTTACAATATAACGCGTTATTTTCGTCGGCTACGCTTTTTAGGGGAATATAAAGTGTTTTGAGGTTGGGTATACTTATTAATCGGTATTTCTCCAGAATGGTACATTATCTTTTCTTGAGTGATACCATAGGGCAAGGGGCCCTCCTTCTCTCCCCCTCCTGCACACCGCGCGAGTTGACTTCCAGCGCATACATTTCACAATATTACGGTTTCACTTCGATAGATTACAATATACCGAAAAATAATGCGTTTTATTGTAACCAGTATGTTCGTTTGACAATATTTTGAGAGTTTACAACCTCTCTAGTTATTTTACAATCTAACGTGTTTGACAATTTTACGGTGACATATACGTCCCATGTAATAGTGAGACAGCAAAATGCCATCAACCGGCCAAAATCCAGCGTCCGTCGCTTCTTCTGAGAAATTCCTGATAGGAAAACCCAATAACAATTTGCACGACCTGGAAATCGAGCCCGGGACCTGTAAATCTCTGTCTACATGTACCATGTGTTCGACTTCGGCTGTAGACCATTCACAGAGTCAAAACTTCCAAACTCATTCCGTTTATTGGCCACAAAGCAATATTTATGAGTTCATCTATTTCTGTAACCCTTAATGTATGAGAGTCCGTATTTAAAACGAATGCTATGCGGGAACGGATAAAAAAACGAGTAGACACAGCTGATAGCTATTCGGGAGATAAGTATGGGAATGAGATTACAATTTTAATGTTTGATTTGTACTTCCTTGCAGGAAGACTCAATAGTTTTTTGAAGCAGATGGCAAAATTGTGGATGAATAAATATTTAATGACGTAGCTAGATAAATACTATAACTTATTATGGTAAATCAATATGATTGAACCTTTATTGTATACTAGCTGACCCACACAACTTCGTCTGCGTCACATAAGAGAGAAAGACGAAAGGAAAAAAACGTCCCCGTTTTTGCAACATTTTTCATTCCTGCTCCGCTCCTAATGATTGTAGCGTGATGTTATATAGCCTATAGCCTTCCTCGATAAATGGACTATCCAATGCAAAAAGAATTTTTCAATTCGAGCCGGTAGTTCCTGAGATTAGCGCGTTCAACCAAACAAACAAACTCTTCTGCTTTATAATATTAGTATAGATTCGCACTCTGTCATTATATGTATAAATTCATGATAAAAGCTAATAAGACTGTTCATTAAATTATTTGTGTCATCTGCAAGTAAGCCTTGAGGAACGTTCTGAGAATATGAATGTCGATATGAGTAGAGGAAGACCAAAGAAACTATAGATGGACTGAATAAAGAATGATATGGCAAGAAAAGACCTATCTGATGGGATAACGAGTAATAGAGAAGAGTGGAGAAAGAAGACATGATGCGTAGACCCAAAATGATAGGGATAAGAGCTAGAGAATGATGGTGAAGATCTGAAAGTAAGTATTGCTGGGCTTGAATCTGAAAACCCGTCTTTACTACAACGAGACAAAGGCGCTATTCAACTGATAGAAGTGAGATTGACTGTACGGGAGAAGTGACCTTTTGATCCCGAAAGCTCATCATATATTTACTAAAACTTTAAGCACAAATAAAAGCTTTTCAATGGACCATCAGGCGGCATCATCTGCCTTAAAGTCTAACCGGATGCAGCTGAATACCATCCACAATCCAGTTAGGTTAGTATTGGGTAATACGATACCACTTGGAAAGACTGATTGACTTTTTGAGCCACTGACTACGTGTTACGACTGTCAAAGATCTACACATGATAGCCGGGACACGTCTTTCGAGGAAACTTTGCATGTAATGGGTGGTCACCCATCCACAGACCAACCTAGACCAGCAAGGCTTAACCCGAGTGGCTGTTATCTTTTAGCCACGAACTCCTCTATGATCCCGAATTTCCCGAAAGCACTATCAACCGATAACGTAAAACACAATTTAATCATAATTCCGCAACCCCATCAAATAGTAAACGATGTATTAATGACGAGGACGTGACTAATACGAAATAACTAACCAATAAACTTAACATTCGTAAAAAGTACTAACCCTCGAATTAATATCTAGATATATAAACTAAGGAGTAGACCCCTCAACAACTCAACCGAGATGCAATAAAAACCGACACGAAGGCATTTCACCCAATCTCTTCCAAAAGAGAACATTAAACCTTACTCCCCACACATAAGGGTGACTGGATACGAATTCGGGATATTAACAAATTCGCATGGACTCATTAAAAACCCTATACTCATAACGGGCGAGTTATTGCATACAGTTTTGCATAAAAAGGCATCATTCGAGCCCCTGGCACTTGAAACATACCCTGTTGGAATTTTAATAGTTCAATATAAGTTCGTCTGCATTCGTTTATATGGACGAATTTATTGTTTTATGACCAACGTAGACTTGGTGTCCTGTTGATGAAAATATTTCAGTGACGTCATTCCCATATCTAGCTCCTAAACCGTTCAGCTTAGATTATGCGAAACGCTTCAATCTTAGTTGACACTCAACATGGGGACGCGTCTAATCAAATTGGCCAGTATAACAACTGACAAACACCAGACGTTCATTAAATAACTTATTAAGGATGGATTCGACCAAACTAGAGTAAGTTTTTACTCGAGAGTAAACTACCACTTACTATGCAATTGTTTATTCGAGAATAATAATTGTCATACAAAGCAGTAGCTTACTTTCGAGTAACAACTTACTCTAGTTTGGTTGAATCTGCCCTAAGTATTAAAGGGATGATGATCTAATAAGAATGATTATCTCAAGTAGATTACAGATTAACTAAACATTGGTCCAAGACTGAATCAAACTCAAACTCAAACTCAAATCATTTATTTCAACTAGACCATTACGGCACTTTTGAATGTCGATAAAACAAAAAAAAAGGCTACAGTCACAGACACAAGGCATAATAACTTGAGAATGTACTGTAGTTGCCCATTCCCTAGCGTAGATCTCTATGGAGAAGAACGGGCAAGAAACTCCATGGACACTCTTTTCAATCAAAAATGTTGTTACAAAATCTTGGTTACATCTTTCTTGTTGAGATTATACATATATGTGAGAACGATGTAGAAAGACGTGCACAATAAGAGCGTCCAGAGTAAAAAAAAAGAAATAAATCAATAATTTATAAAATAAAGCAATTCAAATTATCCATGGCAGCTAAGAGATGACCAGTCCCGACTGACAGCGCCCGTTCACGAACATGACGCATGGATCAGCGCCATTCAATTCAACCATATTGAAGGGAACTAAATGACCCGACCCACCCGCCACCATCAGCAGGACATTTAAGCAAGCATGACATTCTCTCAGCCACCAAGGCATATTCAAGTCAATGAAAGATAACTAAATGCAAATGGTAGCTTTACTGTACATGGTACTCACACATGTGCTGTGAATGTGAATGTTTTGATATAATCATCTTCCCAACTATGTTAGGGTGGTTAGGGTCAGTTTCCAGTCTAACCGGATGCAGCTGAGTACCAGTATTTTACATGGAGCGACTACTTACCTATCTGACCTCCACAAACCAGTTAATACTGTGTAATACGATTTTTTTTTTTTTTTATGGATGGGAAATCATCAAGTGACCCCCCCCACTTTGGGCGGAGCGGGAGGGAGTGTCAGACTCTTACTGACTAAAAACCATCCATGTTCCTTCCTCGCCTTTTACGTTCCGGGGCCGCGGTATCTCTTTCGAACAGGCCCGCAACCCCGGCAAACAGGCCCGCAACCCCGGCAAATACGAAATCCCTTGGTGAGACTGGTGGTCAGACTTTTGGGCAACTGACTACTTTACAACTGTCAAAGTTCTACAATAGACAGCTGGGATCAGTGGCTTAACGTGCTTACCGAGGCACGGAGGAAACTCGGTATGTAATGGGGAGTCACCCATCCACCGTTCGACCTAAGCAAGCACGACTTAACCTGAAGATCGACTGAATATAATAAAAATAAATATCGCTGGACACACAGCGCCATCTAGTGCCACACTAAGCAAGGCTTGTGTTGGTGGTTGGTTGGTTAGTTGGTTGTTGTAGTTGTTGGTAGTTGTTGTCAATATGTACGGACGTGCTTAGAGCTCTATGAATGTTTTGATAATGCTTATGTCGGCGCCTCACATATGCGTGGACGACCGCGGGGATGGCGCGGGGCTCGGGGTACCGAACCCGGCAACGCGAGCGGCGCTGCGCGCCCTACCACTCACTGAGCTCACAGACGCCGGCCACTCCGGGCATTTCTTTGTACGGTCTTCATATTTTGTTGTAACTGTTAATTGTGGTATTACACCTATTTTAATACAGTCCACTACTTTTATTACAAAGTCCCAACCGAGTCTATTCATTGGTCCTTCGATTGCCGTAATTGATTATCGGTATTGCCGTGATTAACGCCGTCAACATCATCGGTCGTCGTGTCCACCTGTGCGGACTTTGACCGCGCGCGAACGCCACGCGGTACGACCACGAAGATTGAAGCGAAGGAGTCGTTCCCGAAGCAGCCTGCATCGTCATCGTGGGAGCTCATGTCATACTTACGGGAGTATAATACTGTATTTGAGTGAGTCCGTTCCAATTAGTTTTTTTTTCTGCTTTCTTTTCATGCCGAAAAAATCGTCCTTTTATCTTCTCATCTTTTATATTCATACAGTCTTTCAAAATAAGTGCTTTCCCATTATAATCCATTTCACTGCTTGTGTAACACGCATATTTTGTTTAAAAACGCGTGGTAATTAGCTGATTTGCACGACGATAACACGTGTTGAGTACTTGACCTTGACAGTGATTCTCGAATCCTTTCACTAACGCACAGCTGTTTTGCCGTTTTTTATCTATTAAGATCATTAGCATCAGTGCGTACAGCTGTTATTTTTTATTTAACAATGGCAGATAACATTAAAACATTAATAAAGAAGCGTAGTTCAATTAAATCGAAGCTTACTATTTACAGCAACTATTTAAATTTAGTAAAAAGCAGTTCCGCGGTATCTGAGTTGCAACGTTTAGATTTAGAGGAGCGTTTTAATAGATTCGAAAACTTACACACCGAATTTGACGCCTTTCAGACACAGATCGAAGTGCTTTCCGATGATGACGAGTCTGCGTTGACTGAGCGTGAGGACTTTGACCGTCAGTTCTTCAACCTGGTGGCACTCACGCGCAACCTGCTCGGTGTCTCGGCCAACGGTGCTGCGTCGGAGGCGGGCTTCAAAGATGCTGACTCAGGTGCACATGTTTCATTTAGGAATTCTTTTGTTCGTTTGCCCAAGATAGATTTGCCTCATTTCGATGGGAACTACCAATGCTGGCTTGAGTTTAGGGATACCTTTGGGTCATTGATTCACGACAACGCTAGCATAAGTGACATTAACAAGTTCCACTATCTGCGAGCTTCACTCCAGGGAAACGCGGCTTTAATTATTAAAAACATAGATTTTAAAGCCGACCATTATACAGTAGCGTGGGACTTGTTATGCGAACGGTACAACAATGACCGACTGTTAGTGAACAACCACTATCAAGCCTTGTTTGATGCCGAACCAATAACAAACGAGACAAGCGTTTCCATAAGAAACCTTGTCAACATTATTAATAAAAATATTAGGGCCCTTACAACATTAAAAAGGCCCACTCAATATTGGGATGATATCATAATTTATTTCATGGTTAAAAAATTAGACTCAACAACACTACGTGCATGGGAAGAGCACAGAAATACTTTTAAAGACGATCCAACCATAACAGAATTTTGTTCATTTTTAAGCAGGAAAGCGGACTGGTTGGAGTCAGTGGAGTCCAGTCATGGCACTACCGGCCGGAATACTGTTGTCGCTTTAAACAATAGCCTTAATTCCGACAAAACTGACTCTAAGCCTAACCCAACAATTAAAAAACAAGACGACAATCGTAAAATAAATAAAAACAGTAAATGTCCACTTTGCTCCCAAGCACATACATTATTTAAATGTGAATCTTTTAGAAACTTGTCCATTGAAAGTCGCTTACAAAAGGCAATGCAATTTAAAGTGTGTCTTAATTGCTTACGCTTTGGACACAATGTTAGCAAATGTAGATTTTCACATTGCAAATACTGCACAACAAAACACAATACGCTTTTACATTTAGAATCTAACGAGCCACAACTTGCTTCCAATCCATTGCCTTCTGTCATGCCTTCTGCTTCGCCTTCTTCAAATGTGTCGCTTTCAGCCAATTCCATGCAGCTTGCTACTTCTGCGCATGTATTACTGTCCACAGCGATGGTGAACGTGACTGGCGTGTCGGGTAAGAAGTACACTGCGCGCCTACTACTGGACAACGGCAGTACGGCGAACTTTATTACGCAGAGCTTGTCAGAGAAGCTGGGTTTGTTACGACACGGTACGAGCACCAAGGTAACGGGTATTAATAATCACATTTCCACCAGTACACAGTCTTGTCACCTCTCAATAGAGTCTTTATGCTGTGCCTTTACTGTAGATATCGAGTGTCACATTTTGCCTGAAATCACAAAGGTTCTACCGTCTTCTTTCGTACCAATTCAACACGTCCCTATTCCTTCAGGTCTAATACTAGCAGACCCGAACTTCAATGTTCCGTCGGTCGTAGACATCCTGGTAGGGGCTGAAGTTTTCTGGAATGTCTTAGGTAGCAAAACGATAGACTTAGGGAAAAACCTACCTAAATTATGCGAGACCAAGTTAGGATGGTTAGTTTCAGGTAGTATTTCGCGCCAATCATGTTTTTCCGCTATTCAGTTTTGCCATCATTCCAATGTCACTCCCGACCTTACTTATTTTTGGGAGCTTGACAACGTCGCTTCAAAACATTCCCTCTCACTTGAAGAGAGAATGTGTGAGCAATCTTTTGTTCAAACCACTGTACGTAATGATAGTGGAGGATTCGTCGTCAGTATGCCTTTAAAAGGGGAACCTAGTACATTAGGTCATTCTTTTACTAATGCTAGAAATCGTTTTCTTTCCCTTGAACGGCGATTTAAACGCGATCCATTATTTCAAAACAAATATAACGAATTCATGAGAGAATATGAGCGCCTAGGTCATATGACGTTAGACTCTGACTGTACTACTCCACCAGAAAACTCCATGAATAAATATTACATTCCACATCACGGAGTTATTCGCAGTTCTAGTACCACTACACAACTACGCGTAGTATTCGACGCATCAGCTTCGACCAGTTCGGGCGTGTCACTTAACGACATTCAGATGGTCGGTCCCGTAGTTCAAGACGATCTGTTTTCCATTTTAACACGTTTTCGCCAGCATAGGTACGTGGTCTCAGGTGACGTAGAGAAGATGTACAGGGCCATTGAGTTAAATCCAGTCCAAAGACCTCTTCAAAAAATAATTTTCAGGTATGAACCTTCAGAACCTCTTAGGACCTACACTTTGAACACGGTTACCTATGGTACCGCTTCTGCACCCTATTTAGCCACTAAGTGTCTTGTTAGTCTAGCTGATACCATTGAGGACAGTCGTGTCCAATGTGCCATACGACGTGACTTCTACGTTGATGACTTTCTTAGTGGAGGGGATACCATAGCTGATACTGTTGACATTTCTAAAAAGGTACATTCGGTTCTAGCATCTGCAAAATTCAACTTACGTAAATGGCGGTCAAATAATCCTCAAATTCTCAAACAAATCACTGATAGTAACGAGTTACATAATACTTTAAAATTTTCTGAGCAAGGTCCAAACTCATCTCAATCTAAAACTTTAGGTCTTAACTGGGTTTGTGACTCTGATTTACTTACTTATAATATAAATATCACCTCCACTACTAAAGTCACCAAACGTCATGTCCTTTCTGTCATCAGTATGATCTTTGACCCACTAGGCCTCGTAGGTCCGTGCGTCGTCGAAGCGAAGATGATAATGCAGCGTCTTTGGTTAGATAAATATGACTGGGATGATGAAGTATCACATGACATCAAAAACCTTTGGTCTACATTTGAAGGCACAATAACAGCATTGAACAACTTAAAAATTCCTCGTTGGGTTTTGCGTGAAGACTCTATTACGCATGAAGTACACGTCTTTACCGATGCGTCCGAGAAGGCGTATGGCGCATGTGTGTACATTCGGTCATGTAATGGCAGTGGATCCATAGGCGTACAACTTCTAGTCTCTAGAAATCGTGTAGCGCCCATCAAACCAACGACGATACCGAGGCTTGAACTTTGTGGAGCTTTGTTAGGTGCAAGGCTGTGTACTAAGGTTCAGGAATCGCTTACCATGCCCATTCATAAATGTAGATTCTGGTGTGATTCAACCATAGTCCTGGGTTGGCTCTCTACTCCTTCAAATCAATTAAAGCCTTTTGTCAGACACAGAGTCAATGAAATACAGGAGAGTACATGTGGTCATACCTGGAGCTACGTACCGTCGAAGGACAACCCGGCGGATCTTGTTTCCCGCGGTCAGAGGGCCGACGTTCTCATAAACGAACCTCTGTGGTGGTCTGGACCCTCATTTTTACAGCATAGTGAAAATGAGTGGCCCAGCATGCCAAACACCGGGAAGGATAGTCTGCCGGAAGTAGTGACTCATTTAATTAGTGGTGATAGCAACAACCATTCATTCAGTAGTAATCATTCAGACCTTACCATTCATTCATCAATCATTCATGATTTATTACTAAAGTATTCTAGCCTAACAAAAATACACAATATATTTACATATGTACAACGTTTTATTTACAATGTAAAAAATAAAAATAAATTGCAAGGTAATTTTTCAGTAACGGAACTTGAAAATTCATTAAATTTAATTATACACTATTCACAGCTAGAAATGTTTCCTGAAGAGTATAATTTGTTAAAGTCTGGACAAAAATTACCACGCAAAAGTAGATTGCTTCCTCTGACACCGTTCATAGACAATCATAACCTCATTCGCGTGGGTGGGAGGCTCGATAACTCCCCCTACGATTTTAAGGTGAAACATCCTATTGTTTTATGCAGTAAGCACGTACTTACAAAACTTATATTTCAAATGCAACATTTAAAGCTCGTGCACGCTGGTCCGCAGTTGTTATTGTCTCATATACGACAAACTTATTGGCCTCTAGGTGGCAGAAACTTGTCTGGGTTTGTCGTGAATAAATGTCTTAAATGTTTCAGACACAAGGCTCAGAACGTACAGCCTATAATGGGTCAACTACCGAGTTCAAGAACTAATCTTGAGTTTCCTTTTTTAAATTGTTACGTGGACTATGCTGGGCCAGTATTGGTGGCCAATCGTAAAGGCCGAGGATGCAAACTGACAAAATCCTACATGTGCATCTTTGTTTGCTCGGCAGTTAAAGCCATACATTTGGAGCTCGTCAGCGACCTCACTACTGAGGCCTACATGGCCGCTTTAAATCGTTTCGTGGCGCGTCGTGGCAAGCCTCGAAGCATCACGTCCGATAACGGGACTAACTTCGTAGGCGCATCAAATGAGATGTGTAGGTTCTTGCAATCATCAAATGTTGCATCTGAAATGGCGCAGGAAGGCATTGAGTTCATTTTCACGCCTGCTTATAGCCCTCATTTTAATTCATTGGCTGAAGCTGCTGTAAAATCCTGTAAGCATCATTTGAAACGGTTACTGCATCTTACCCACTTCACTTTCGAGGAGATGGCTACCTGTCTCACTCACATAGAGGCGGTGTTGAATTCCCGCCCTCTTACTCCTCTTTCTTCTGACCCCAACGATTTTTCGGCTCTTACTCCCTTTCACTTCCTAATTGGACGACCATTCTCATCAGTACCAAATCCTCAGATGACTGAAGCCAACATTACGCGGCTGGATCGTTGGAAGCGGATTCAGCTCATCAGGCAACACTTCTGGGGACGATTTCATAATGAATATACCTCTCTGCTGCAGGCGAAATCAAAGTGGTTTGATTCCAGAGGCGAAGTGAAGCCGGGGTCATTAGTCCTGATCAAGGACAAGACGACGCCACCTCTGCTCTGGTCCCTGGGTCGGGTCACGAAGACCTATCCCGGCGTAGACGGGGTCACGAGAGTGGCTGAGATGAAGACGAAGCGGGGCACCATTCGGCGTGCTTTCAACTGCATCTGCCCCCTACCAGTCGAAGATTGAAGACTTCTCTTCAACCCGGGGAGTATGTCGGCGCCTCACATATGCGTGGACGACCGCGGGGATGGCGCGGGGCTCGGGGTACCGAACCCGGCAACGCGAGCGGCGCTGCGCGCCCTACCACTCACTGAGCTCACAGACGCCGGCCACTCCGGGCATTTCTTTGTACGGTCTTCATATTTTGTTGTAACTGTTAATTGTGGTATTACACCTATTTTAATACAGTCCACTACTTTTATTACAAAGTCCCAACCGAGTCTATTCAGCTTATAATATTGAGCTATGGATAAACGGTGAGTTGAGGTATACAGAGTGTAGGATACCTTATCACGAAGTCGTCAACCAAGCATTCTGTACATCAAACTAAGTAACTTTACGCAAAAATTATTGCTGGGACATAACTGACTTTCTTTTTTGGGGTGAAAAATCATGTTTTTTGGTAAAATTCAATCAGATTGCTGATGGACTGATTGAATAGTACGAGGGTAGAGGTATTTAAAGTAAAAATCTTACAAATGAAAATTTCAAAAAATACTTCTCAAAAAGTTGGAATTTCGACCCCCAATATCTCCGTAACTAGAAGGTTCCTAAGTATGGTATGGAACAAAAAAAAATATCGCAATAACGGGGAGAACAGTAAGTGCCTTTCGGCTTCGTTAAGAGATATTTTAAACCCCTTATTTTGTTTTCAAATGACAGTGTTTGTTAGTCTTACGTAAAAGAAAAAAGTCATAAAAAACCCTAGCTATAGATCAAGTGCTGCTGTCTTCATATCTAATGGATCAATAAAATTGAAAACATAAACAAATGAGGGTGAATATAAACTTGACGCCTTATCAAAATATTCATAGAGCTCTAAGCACGTCCGTACATATTGATTACGGATCACTGGATTTGAGAATATTTATGATAGGAAACTGATGGACGTGGACATCTCGATTTAACGCGTCAATTGATGTTAGCAGATGCGTCTATGGAATTTCGGGACATTTCGGGATTTAAAATGATGAAACTGATAAAAGATTAAATTTCGCAAATGAGCAAATGAATTATGATTATGATTACTGACGACGCAATGTTAATATAGTTCACAAATCCGGCTCGAAGGACCATGTTATAGCGTTTTAAAGATTTAAGGTCCTTTATAGTGAAACAATGCAAGTAATTGCCACAATAACTATTTATTCAAATAATTTGCCCGGTATACCATCCTTGCACACAGTAATTGGTATAAAAATGGCAGTTTTGCGAGTTAATCTTGTAGGATTCCTACATCTACTACAAAGGAGTTATTATAATTAACCGCCAAGTGGGTGTACTATAGGTTAGGTACGAATGTGTTTATTCTTTCAAACATTAGACGCGAAATATAACTTGGTAAAATGAAAAGTACTAAGAGTGGTCTAAATTAAGTTAAATTGGTAATCAATTTGGTTAATTGGAGACCAGCGGTGGCCCAGTGGTGGCGGCCCCGTCTTACAAACAATAAGTCGTGGGTTGGAACCCAGACAGGCGCATTATTTTTGTAATTTATTTCATCACCACTCAAAACAGTGAAGGAAAACATCGTGAAGAAACCGGCATGTCCTAGAATCAAAAATTCGAAGACATCTACCAATCCGCACTGAGCCCGCGTGGTGGATCATAGCCCACTCCCTTACAGGAGGCCGTGTCCCAGCAGTGGGAACATTATAGGCTGGTGATGATGAAAATTGGAACATAGAGCAAATAAAATCAAATAAGAATTACAAAATGTCGACAACGAAAACAAACCAGAACAAAGACAACTTCAACAAAGGAATTTGAAACCCACAATAACTCAAACCGTAACACCAAAACACAGGAACATTCGATAACATAAGTAAACTCTGCCCTACTTTTCCGAGCAAAAGCCTCGATGCCAAAATAATTTACTACTACCCTACAATACGTTTCAAAGTCAGTCAAGCCTGAAGTTTCAGCGGCGACGCTGCGTCGCGCCGGTTGCCTAGCAACGGGTCGCTAACTCTAAAATTGGGAGCTTGAATCAATTGGAAAGTTCGTTGAAAGGAGTTTGGTATGAATGGAAAGTAAAATTGGAGTATGATTGAGTCTAATTTGGTTTGGGATATTTTTGATTCTTACGTCAGAAGGTAATGTAATGAGGAAAATTGAACTAAACCAAAACGGATAAATACTTCGACACGGTGATACCTTGTATAATTATATCACCATCTTTCACTCCCATTCTACTTGGGGTCGGCGTCGTTTTCACGACGTTTTCTTATGTCACTCTCCCCTGTCAGAAGTCACGGCATCATTTACTCCTATTTTACACCGTATAGTGTGGCCTTTAGGAGTGTATTTAAATGCACGGTACTAAATGTACTCCGGTGCATTCTCGCCGGGTCCTAATTTGATGATTGGGTAATGACATGATCTACTCACAAATATTTCGTCGAAGAGAATAACTGATAAGGACTCATCATCATCATCATCATCCACAGCTCGAACTCACCCACTGCTGGGTATAAGCCTCTCTTTTCTTGTGCCAATCTACGGTCTACGTTCCTCTGACAACCTCATCAGGTTATATCCCCGACGGCAACTATGTCGTCTTCCAATCTCACCGCCGAACGACCCACGTTCCTTTTTTCCAGTTCTTGAAGGCCATTCGGTGACAGTCTTAGTCCACCTGTCATCACTGCGCCTTGCTAGGTGTTCTGCCCAACTCCATATGCACAAACAAAGAGAGCCCTACGCCCAACAGTGGATGAAGTCTGATTGTAGATGATGAGGATCATTCAAAAGAAGAATTACCAGGTAACATGTATACGCGACACAACTCAAATTTTGTCGCACCCACCCGTGACGTATGTCACAACTGCAGAACACCTAATCAATACACGAACACACATTACACAGACACAAAGGGAGTGTCAGAGCTCGTCACTGACCATAGTGTCACCACACAATGGCAACCATCGACACTATTATAGTGTTACGTTACTGTGTGAGTGACGTCATGGATTCTTTTTGTTTCGAAGACAATGGGTGGAGCTGTTAATCCGATATTGCAATGATTTTTCGTTTAGGATTTTAGAAAGGGTTTCGTTTATGTGAGAGAGTGGTGCAGTAAGCTAACCGGTTGATGTAATTATGGCAATGAATGTGGGAATGACAATATTTGCTTTCGACTGGTTTATAAGCTCAAGCAAAATTTGGACAAAATCACTTTGACTTGTTTATTGTCTGATTCATTAAGAAAGACAAATTCAGACTATTTTCCAATACCATTATAATCTAACTCTCCATATGACATCACCAGAACAGTACCAAAATCTATTTCGTACACCAATCAAATTAGTCAACCGCCCAATCAGAACAACCAAACAAATCCCATAAACCATAAACCCAAACTAAATGTAAGAACGAAAGCCACAATAAAACTAAAAGCTAATAAACCTCTAGTACATAATGTACTTAAAGAAAATCTATAATCAGAAGAAATCTTCACAAACAATCAACGCGCATGCGTCACCCCCTCCACTGGGGAGGATCGATACACTCAGGCGCCGCCGTGTCTGGCGCCGGGGAGATGCTGTCTCACTCACTCTTGGAGAAATAGGTTTTAGGTTAAGTGAAAAGGAAGATGTAGATGTAATAGGAGACGAAGCGGGCGTGGTTGACGAGATGAAGTAGGTTCTAGAATTTGCTAATCCGAGTTAATTGTGGTACATTATTCGTTATTAAATCGCCGTTTCTAAGTAGAAAAGATGGTTGATACAAAAAATATGTCATCGTCGTGTAATGGGAATCACATTAGATAATGACAGAAGTCATTATGATTAAAACAGTGCATGACACTTGAAAATAACGAATACTAGAAAGAAAATACAGACAAAGAGAGAGAATAGTACGGACAATAGTGAATAAATATTACTTAGTACTACAATTTTTTTCTGTCAGCTGCTCGGTGGGGAGGTCCAGAAAACGCTAGCGTGACGACTAAAATTCGTTTGTACAAGATTGGCCGAAAAAAACCGCGCAGTAGTAGGACAATAAAGGTAGCTGTAGGAACTCTATACAGAGACCTTCTCACAGGAACGGTCAGTTGAAAACTAAAGACTCAAGCAAGACCAAAGACCATAAAACTAGCTCCAACGACAAAAGATTTTCTGAAATGGTTTTACTCGCAAATGAACTCAAGCATAGCGTAATTACCATGTCCCAAGTCCAACTGCTGGTACACATGATCCATCCTCTCTCTAAGAGGAAACGGGCTTTCACCTGACATGCACGCCCAGTGCGGGCTAGAAGATGACACATGTGCCTTTGAGTGTAGGCTTTAACCTGCCTCGCGAGTAAAAAAAGACACGTCTTCTACACCCACTATCTTACTATTCATATCAATAGGCATGACAACAGTATCTAAAAATTGCAAATCTATTTAGTCCGTCAGATAGAGTATTGGAAAATAATGGACACGTATTATTTGTTTTTTTAAATCAATGAATCTTGACAAAGATAAATCGCATCGAAACTCGGGAGTGGGAGCTCGTGACGTCAGAACTTACTAAAATTATACAAGGCATGACGTATTGAGAATTTTAAAAGCGTCGTATGTTCGTCAATTTGGTTTAGATAAGAAAAGAAAAAATACGGGTGATATATTTATTGATTATCTAACTGACGGTCTAATTAGTTTTTTTTTGTATTCCGAACAGATAGTTTCAGAAATAGCATGTAATGTGACTAAAAATAACGAGAAGATCAAACAAGAATATCTCAAGGAGAGATAAAATCGTCCATACATGTCCATCAGCAAACTTCCGGCTCCACAGGAAGTCGTCACGGCGTGCGCGGGAAATCCGATAGTTCTGTTTTTCTATTAGCGAATTAGGGGATTATTGAGTGTCCGGATGTAGGGGAGGCTCCGTCATTTTAATATATTTAGGGGATGATTGGTCAAATTGTTTGTTGAGATGATTGAAAACTATGATCACATTTTTGGAATTAAACCTGAACGCAGAGAAATATCCAGAGCACACAATTTACATTATATACCATTTTCTTCAGGTGCATACGTTTGCTTTCGTTATTAGTCTACGTGTTCTGTTGTATGCACGTTATATGATCCGATGGACGGAACTGAGGAAGCTAAACCGGTAGCCAAATTCTAGTCTGACTCAATTTAAGTTGCTTAATAATTATTAATATTGCTAATTGTTAAATCTTTTTTTAGCATGCCGATAATGCTAAAAAAAGATTTGTATTTTTGTATGTAACGAATAAACCTAAAAAACTACTAGATCGATTTGAAAAAATCTTTCAGTATTGGACAGCTACTTTATCAGCGAGTAACATACGACTATATTTTATCCACGTACTCCCACGGGAAACAGAACTACGTGGATGAAACCGCGTGACGTCCTAATTTGTAAAAAGAAAGAAAAAGAAAGAACGAAAAAATGTGAAAGCAATATTGTTCTCTATAATACAAAACTAGCACGTTAACATCATAGTGAAATAGAAAAATATACACTCATAAGGAAGGTAAGACGCATTTAGTCTTGTTAAGGAAAACCCATTATTGATGACATAACTGCCCCACACACTATACGTACATCTGATGAAGATATTTGTCTTTTCTACGATAAAGGAAGAATTATTTTTAACTAGTATTTACAAGATGATAGACAGCATCATTTAACTAACATCACTTATAATTACATTAATTATTCAAACTTACAATCTTGCTGCTATAGTATTGCATGCAAGTGCAACCCCATTTCGACAAATACAGGCGCCATTTGATTTTGAATCTTGAGATACTCAAGACCACCAATAAAGTTATAGTTCAACCTCAATAAAAAAACATCGGAACAAAAAAATACAAGACGAAAATTCTACAACTACCAAAAAGGGTAACACAAATAAAGATATCTCCTTTAACTAATCCCTGATAATCCGTAAACAAGCCAGACTAATTCCCATTCATTCATCACCCCTTAATCGATGAAGGTAGGATAGGAGACAAACCAATCATCTCCGTAGGAGGTGACCCCCGTGGAGACAAAATTGACTCTAACGATCCTAGCATAGAACTAATGAATGACGATACTATTCTTGTAGACATCAACTTTGGCTGATTAGAGAATTATACTGACAAGATAGCGAGGGGACTACGTAAAGGTAATCAGGGTATTGATAAAGATAGTGACGATAACGAAACTGAGTATTTTAATCGTAAACGTGCAAAAATTGTACATATGGATATTGAAAATAATGATATCTATGTTACGCAACAAAGTAATCTACTTTGACTTTTGCCTATTGAAGTACGTTACGTAAAATGCATTTATTATTCATATAGATAAGGATAAAGATAAGATTGGCTATACAATTTGAATGTCAAGAGCAACGTTCTATTGTAACGATAGCAGATTTTATGAATGGAACCACCTTCCAATAGATAAGAATAAGAAAGGGGCAACGAAGTAATGTCCCGATGACGCAACTGTGAAAGACAGGGAAATATGTGTAGGAGTTACAGAGAAAATGCTCAATGAAGTGCAAGATCTCAACGTAAAAAATGTATTTAATCCCGGATAAACACAAGTAGAGCAAACAGATTGATTAGAAGACAATTTAATGAACGTACAAACAGATGAAGAAAAAGAAAATTCAAGTTAATTGAAAGGCATACAAATGAAAACGATCGGTGGGAACCTTGAAGAGAACTAACGAGTTGTAATCACAGAGGATGCAGGCGATAATTACACGCGGTTCAAAGGGAATTGATATGGGGAAATCGTGCGGTTTTAATGAAAAGGTACGAATTATAGTGTTATAAAATGACGAAGGAAGTGGTGATTGTGAATGCATTTGAGACAATTTGGAGAATAACAGTTTAGTGGTAAGGAATTATAAGAGTTGAAACCGGTGAAACACCCTGCGATAGTCAAGAAATATGTTTTAACTTATGACACATTCCAACCAAGCTTGCTTCTAAAATGAACTCAGCGTGACAAATCCTGCAGCTAAGAATTATGGAGATAAATTTAACGCCAGTAACGGCCTTACTAAAACGTATTGAATTTTTCTTTCCTGACTGTAGGAATACACAAAACATTGAATTGTTACGAAACCTAGTCAAACTTACGAAAGGTACAAAATAGATAAGAAACAGAGAATTAATGACGGAAGTCCCTAAATAATGCATACATAACTGTAAGTAGGACACCAAACAGAAACCAATTGGATAAACATTAACAAAGCAACACACAACATAATCAATAGTACATGGTTTTACCAACGCAGGAAATCTGTGATAGTGTGAATGCTGAAGGGGAACAAAAGCTTTTGACGAAACAACGGCCAGCGGCGAGTTCCAACCACCTGAAACTGAAAACTAAAACTTGGAACACGTGGCCCCGTACAAGTGGTGCTTACCTCGATCGGGAGCGGCGTACCATCTCGTCGTCTCGTTCCCACTTTAGAGAAAAACTTTGCCTTCTCGCTCTCTCACACCCCGCTTGTTTGTTAAGCTTGGCTTTAGAAGACTTGGAGAATTGATTTGAATAGAGTTTGGAGAATGAAGGAGACTGAGTTGAATTGTACTAAGTCAGGGCCCAGTGTGGCTCCCTGCGGTGCACCCAACACTTTGAAGTATTGTGCAGTTGTGCAAGGTTGCTAGCTGAGGGTGAGAGAGCGGGACCTCCGCCGCCGCGGACGGTCCACGGAGGAATGTTCCGCGACCCCGGCATCGCGCCAGGATCTCGCGCTTGCCACTATCAACGGTCTCGGAAGCTCATGAGGGGTTGACCCGCGCACGCGCCCTGCGAATCTCCCATCCCTTACGCACCCCCGTGATACACAGAGATGGGGGAACGAACTTTAGGGATGATATTCGGAGGGTGAAAAGACGATGAAAGATGGAAATGCATCTCGGACTCCGCTCGGATTTCCGGAGCTCGTGATTTTGTTTATTGATTCGTATCGGGACGAAGACTTCCATGGGATGCTTTTTGGGGACGCCAAAGTTATTAATCCCCTTATCATGTCACTATAAGATTTAGTGCTGTAGTTACTAATAAAACTTTTTACTGGCCATTAATATCTCCCTCAATGATGCACGAAATTTTGCGAGCACCGACTCAATTCAACAATAAAAGAATTATAAACGAGGGTTGGGTTTAACAATGCACCTGTGGCCACTTTGCTCGACAAAAGGCTGCTGATTGACAGGAAATTTGAAAAAACACCACCTCTCACGCCAAAATCACCTTTATTCTTAACCACGGAAGATTTTAAACAGTTCAATGAACTATAATAGTTAGTGGGCCGAGATGTAACCCCAAAGAGTGTTGTTATAGAGTACAATTATGAATATTTACGTAGCGGAGTGCAATGTGCGGTGGAACAGAAGTAATGGGTAGCGACGTGAAGGGTTGAGACGCTGGCAACATTGTTGTTAGTGACGCTGTTGATGTTGCAAATTGAGATATTGATGTCGCTATAGATAATGTTTGCGTCTTTGGTAATTGCGTTAGTTGGATTAACGGTGGAAAGTACTGTTATTCTAATACTTGAAGCACGTATAGACAACCAAACGATTCCATGTATTATATGAACAAACTTGTTTATTTTTATTAGCATTGATGTTTCCAAACGACAGTCACTTAGTCTCCTCAAAAATGATTAACATAGTGGGTAGGACTTGTCTCTACACGGTCAGTCGGTATGCGTTTAGAAAAGATTTCAACGACATTGGCTATAGCTTTCCCAGTCCACTGAACTAGAATGATTTAAGATGAACTTTATAATTTGTGTTTTTTTTATATTAAATGGGTATACTCTTGACCTCAATCTAGTCCTGAGGATAGAGATCGACGATGGAACGAGCTAACCCAAAAGAAGTCTAGGCTTAAAAAGCTTGTTTGAATTCACTTGAATTTCTCATTACTTTGATTAGCCTAGTTCTTTGAACTGCTAACCATACTGTCTCCATTATGTCCTTCCACTTCTCTCTATCTAAGCATATTTGGAATCAATGTATTTAGAAGCTTACAAAAATAATATTCATCTTTTCCATTTTATACTGGGCAAGAGTTACTCGTAATTATACTTTTCTATTCTTGGCTTTGCAGTTCCATAACAGTTACATAAAAAGACTGCTCAACCAAGAATATTCCTGGATGATGTTTTTAGCACAGGGTATATTCCACTACCACCCACATTCAAAATCGTCCCTCGTTCTCTCTTACGTCAAGAAAGGCTACAAATAGTGTATTCTATTCTTATTAAGGGATTTCTTGGATTTCAGTATTGTATAAGGTAAAGGTTGCTGCGTTCACGTCAGTATGATTCGAATGTAGATATAACCTTCCTAGATAAATGGTTCAACCAAACTCTTCAGCTTTATATAAGTAGTTTTAGATTTTCAAATACAACCCTTCCCCGAACATCATCCTACCCTACAGTTTAGCAAAGTTGATTTTCGTTTGGCAAAGCCATTATCAAAGTAAATGTTATGAGTGTTATGACAATGATAACAGCTGTATCACACGAATCAATCGTTGGTTGCGCATGAGTTACAGAGTCAGCCGCTGCTAGAGAAGAAATTGTCAACACCACAGTGCATGGAATCCACATGCCTTCATTCATCATCATCGCATATCTGCTTTACCAACTTGTGTGTGGCTTCCAAATTCAAATAATTGATTGTGGAATGTAGGTTCGTCATCATCATCTTCCTGCCCTTGTACTCGTCTATTTGAGGTCGGCACAATACATTTTCCTCTTCCATTCTCCCCATATGTAGGTTCATAAGATGCGTCAAACACGTAAGATCTGTCTGTTATGTCCCACATGTTCGGTAAATATGAATTTTGGTTACTTTTCATTTGATACATATCATTTCCAGTCTCAGTCAGTGACAATCTGACGTTCACAGCCCTGTAAGTGGGTAACACGACTACTGTTGGTAAGACTGGCTGTCAGACTTTCAGGCTTCTAAACACCCGTGACTAAAGACATTTTCGGAAGTTATCTGATCCAACAGCGGCGTGCTTAGGGGTCAACAATACAGCAAGCGGACTGCTCAGAAACCCTAACATCCTGAAGAGTGATAGGTTATGAGGGCAAGCTTAGCTTATAGATTTATATGAAAGTACCGCCGCTAGGAACCAATAAAATTTTGCTTTCCGAGCACTGAGGGTCTAATAAAAGATTTAAAAAGAAGTCATTACGATATGGTTTTTGTTCAAGCTAGACCATACCTGGGAACCAAAATCAAAATCAAAATATTTTATTTCACATAGGCCTGGATGGGCACTTATAAAACGTCGAAAAAGGTGCACAGTTCGCGTTGGTCGATTCCATGGAGAAGAACCGGCAAGAAACTCCATGGTTACTCTTTTCAAATCATTTGGTATTGCAATATTATTGTTTCATTACAGCATTTGTACTAAAGTATGGGGGGACAGCGTAGGCCCGACAATAGGTCGTTGCTTGCTATACAAAAAAATGTAAAACAAAAGAAATATTTAACAAAAGTTAAACAGCATCCGGGAATCTAAAAGGCCTTCAATGTTCCTTCAACCTTCTAGTTACGGAGATATTGGGGTTAAAGTTCCAACTATTTCAACGTGTTTGTTTATTTGAATCACCTTCACGACCCTTGTATTATTCAATCCACCCATCAGCACAATTATTTAAGTGCGTTACGTTGAGTCCTACTGAAAAACGTGGTTTATCACCCCAAAAAAAAGTCAGTTCCCAGCCAAAATATTTGTGTTGGGTTACTTAGTTTGATGTGCAGAATGCTTGGTTGACGGCTTCGCGATGTGACTGTTTCCACTCTGTATATGGCGGCTGACCCATGCGAGAGTCGACGGCATGAAGATCAAACAATGCGTTGCATTTCTGGTCGTTGCCGGCGACTGTACGCCTATTCCATGCTCTGTGTATACGTGGAGTACTTGATGAGTACTTGTAAGGGAACACTTTGCGGTTCACATTCCTGGTAAGCTGTGAGTGTTTGTGGTGATGATTGTATTGCCACTTGTATACAAGGGGTACACGGAATTGGGTGAGGTTGAAATTCACAACTTCGTGGTTATAATTAAAAGGACTAATGCCCAATTTCGGAAGAACTCAGTGTATTCTTAACAGGAGTTTAGTATCAATTCGATGGTGCTATAGAATCTCATAAATTTATTAACGACGAGTTTTTGGAAAAAAATGCCTTTAACTGAAGACCTCGGAAACTAAGAATTTACAGAAATTCAATGTTGGCCGACGGACGGCCGTTATAGAATACATGGACCTAAGTTGGAATGGCATGTATTAGATGACTGATTGGACGGAAAAGGTTCTAAATTAAAATTATAGCTAGTTAACTTTCTATTTTCTTCGGCATGGACGCTACAGTTTGGACTTTAAAGCTCTTTTCTTCAGTTTTGAAGGGCCTTTGTGAAATCTGCACGTCATCGATTAAGGGACGAATATGCGGGCAAGACCCTCTATTTTTTCAACACGCCTTTTTCTCCAGTATTTTCTTTAACCGAAATTCCGTCGATATGTTCAGTAAATCGGTTTCACTCAGGGAGAGACGAATCTCCTGCTGTGTTGCATAGAAAATACATTTAGTTTAGAGTGAAGGTCTGTCTCTTACATGAAAATTGACTGCGCGGACGTTTTCTGGGAATATAAACTAAAAATTTAGAGGTTTACTCCGGGCATTAATAACAAGAACTGATTCTGCAATTACAAAATTGCTCAATTGATTAGAATGTATACCAACCTTTCAAGAGTTACTGATACTTATAGATGAAAAAATCTAGCGAGAATCAATAAGAAATAAGTGAAAACAATCAGTGAATGGCTAAGAAAGAAGGAGTACTTATGCGAAATTTGTGGCTCTATGGCAATCCCTTGACGGTTGCAGGTGACTAAATGCCGACCCTATACAGAAACCCAACAACTGTTGGGTAGTAAGTAGCCTTTCAATAGAGTGAACGTTTTAAATAAAACCAAATGAAGCAGTGCAAAAGCACGCACCGTGTGAAGTCACACGTGGCTGTTTTAATTGCAACAATCTACTTGAAACTATACATTTAAAAAGGCATCTCGTGTTACGGATAAGTTCACTTATGTGCGGTTTTAAATGCATCAATAAACCATTACTGAAAAGTAACAAGCTGAAAGCGTCCGCGCATACTAGAGAGTTTTAGAAAGTGAGTAAAACTCGGATAGGGTAGGCACAGGAGTGTTTGGTTTGGCACAAGTAAAGAGAGGTCTATGTTCAGGAGTGGATGATTAAATTGTCTATGAAGATAGTATGAATGAAGACACGGGGCCCATCCGAAACTAGCTTTATGCTTTGAAATGAACCTACTCCCTAATCTTTTCAGATTCATCAGTTTTGAAAACACATCAGGAGTAAGAACAGATGACCAATGGAGTCGTCATTCATTTTTCTTTCGGGCCCCTAACGAATCTTATGTTCGTAAATGATACACAGTAGGAAACGCCCGTAACTTCGGCCGAAACTACGGTTTCGTGCTTAGAGAGTAGACCCCCAGGCACCGTTCTGTAGGTTCTGTCTTCCAGGCACAAAAACGAGTTATATGCTAAAGCAACTGCCATTCGGATACGTTTTTGCAACTTTTATGGGATGGGAAATCATCAAATGACTTCTCCCACTCTGGGCGGAGCGGGAGGGAATGTCAGACTCTTACTGGCTAAAACCCATCCATGTTCCTTCCTCTCCCCTTTATGTTCCGGGCTTTTGGCCTTGTATTATTGTCTCCTATGTAGGGAAGTGGAAATTACGTTTTTCATACTACTCCGCTTTTGTTTTCTTATTCATTTCGTTGTAGGATTTAAGACATTTAATTTATTTTTCTGTGACTTCAGCGAGCTTTACTGTCTCGGCGCTTTTCTGTCGGTCGCCACTGTTTATTCTGGCTTTTAGGAATTGCAGGGAATAGTGCAGCGGGCGTGTCCCTTTATCGATTGCACGGATTTTGATGAAATTCGGAACGGACAAAACGTATTTAACAACAAATGGTAGTACTCACCAGTAATTCACGTATCGTATCTTCGTATCGTTCGTAGCTAAACGTAACTATTTATAACAAAATAGGCACTTAGTCGTTTGGAAGGCACTCGTTTGGCGTGTTTCACTAAGTCTTCTTCACATTGCAGTCTGTTTACCTGGAGAAGAAGGAGAAGCTTATTAGTATTGATATTCATAGTAGGTAAGTACGTGATCTTAGTCTAGAAAAAGTGGGCTTGACCAGTAACAGAATAACATCGTCAACGCCTTTTTAGGCTTTTACCAAGTACCTGAAGGTAAGTTTCCGATCTACTCATAAAGCAATAAATAGAACAGTATTATCAGAAATACACTCTGTAATGCTCGAAGGGGCCGCTTCCATGCGAAAACATCGCCGCGATTCTCTTTTTCGTGGAGAAGGCACAGAAGAGTGTATAGAAAAGCGTGGCAAGGACGATAATATCGCCGCTATTCTCTCGCTCGTGTAGACGGCGCAAATACACGCGCGTGTATGGAATGACGTGGCAAGGACGATAATATCGCCGCGATTCGCGAGAAAGGCAAAAATGTAATTCCAGTAGGATCACCCATATTTTGTCTGGTCCAATGGCGACTAACAGCACTAGATAGGGATAAGTGGAAGAAGGGAAAGGAGGTCTTTGCCCAGCAGTGGGACACGAGTGGCTGATAATAATAATGGTGACTCCGTTGCACAGTCAACAAACTCGGATTCCACACTGTTACTGAGAAAATCTATAAATCCAATAATTATTTGCCCAGTAGCAGTTGATTGTGTACTGCTAAAGAAATCAGCAGCACAAACGGATTCAAGGCTTTTTCGTATCGAGTACGAAAAATCCTTGAATCCGAATCATGAACTACGTCCGCATTAGGAAAATGATGAATAAGGAACGAAGAAAGACATATCAAGGCAAACTACCCTATAACTACAGCATTAACAAAACCCATACTCATAAACTTAAAACGATACGATGACATAAACACGAGAAAATAAAAAGAAACAAGTAGGTACTAATAAACAATAGTTTGGCAAACTCGATGCTTTTCCAGTCATTGACATTAGTAATCTGTGTTGCTAAGGGAAGGCTTGTTGGCAAGCGAGCTATAATCTCATTTATTTCAAGGCTTACGTAGTTACGTGTGTTCACAAGAAATGTTAGGTCTTGAAACCATTGTCTAGTCAGGGAAACAAATTTGGAATACTAGGTTTACGGTCATTTCACACAACTCACATACATTTTATGTCAAAGATTGACAGAAAAAATCAATAGAGTAAAAAACATCATGTAATCCGTATGAATACTGAAGTATTTGTCTAAATAGTACAAGATAGAACTTTTCGCAATCTTGTCTCCACGTTATCTTAACATCCATCTAAATACTTTTCCCTCCGAAAGCTTCGACCCACCCTCCCAAACCAATAAATTAAAAAACTGACACGAAAACTACATCAAATTTATCTCCGAAAACTCTGCAATCGAAAAAAATAACAATGCAATAAATTTAAACAAATCAAAATGCTATAAAAACAGTTTTTCCCCCCTAAGAAGTTATTCAGTAACGGTCCCACGTTGGGCGCCAACAGTCTGTGGGGGACAGAGAGGGGGGATAGAGAGTGCGTCTGTCTTTGTCTTGGCGCCAGTCGGGTTGGCGCCGTCTGGCAGTCGTCTGCCGCCTCCATGGAGCCTCTTACATAACCTGAGCCCGGCCACAGCCCGGGGATTCGTCCCTATAACTCGCGAAAATTTCAATGCGCGTTATAGAGATATTTGGCATTAAATGTAAGAGGAGATAAGAGTGAAATATGATACAAATTGTTCTTGTTCCCTTGTTTCGTTAATCCTTACATAAAGCCTAGTGCTTTATGTAAGGATTATGTGATTTTACAGGAACTCGTTTGATGCACGGGAAACATATTTCGCCGGGGGTTTTAACATATTATTTCTCTCAAGACTTAGGCAAGGGTATCAGAATTACCTTAGTTGCATAATAAGCTCGCAAAAAAGAATTAGGGTGTTTTTTAAGTTTAGTTTTTTCGGTAGAATGCAATGGTCTCGTCCAAAATTATCTAGGTCTAAAACAATGCTGGCGAAAAGTAGGTGACTAATTACCTAAAATATACCTCCAGCTCGACCTTCGGGGCTTTAAGTTATATACTTACATAGGTAGGTATATTATGTAAACTGTGATATTTTTACCAAACATATCGGTCCCTGTTCGTGGCAGCGCTATTTTTTTGTCACAACTCAAAAATTTAACCTGAGGCTGCATGTTTTTACCAAACTACCCTTCTTCCCACCTATTAATACCCTGAAATCTAAAACAATAACTTACACGAATTTGGTATATCAATTGTTATTTTTTTAAACTTTTTATCAAACTTAACAGCAGAGAGAAGGGCAATATTTGACAGAAAAATATAATTAAGAACATTTTCTAGTCAAACACGTAGGATTTTAAGAAACTTCCCATACATTGAATATACCTTAAAATCTATAACCACAATATCGTTTGTCCCGTTTCATTACAAAGGAAATGACAGAGACAGGTGAGATTAATCGAGCGCACCAGTACATGTTAGAATTGAGGGCAACTCGGCACCTACCGGCGCTAAATAGGTCAATCGTGACATAAGCACATGCCTGTTAGTTATTATATGAATGAGGACGTTTTTGCGTGTGATGTTCATTGTAAAACAGAAGATTTGTTAAAGGAGGGTAGTCGGAAATCTTTACATAGTATAAAAAAAACCCGCTCCCGCTATCTGGATGTTTTAAACTACGCAACGCATTTTAATGCAGTTTTCAGCAAAAGTAGGTGCTAGTAATAGTATAAAGACCAAGAAGAAAGCTATAACATTGTAAAACACAATTATAAGTGTGGAGAGGAAAGTTGAGAACATCATTATCATCATCATTCTCTTGCCCTTATCCCAATTTATTTGTGGTCGGCGCAGCATGTCTTCTTCTTCCATACTCCTCTATTTTTCGTCATCTCATCAGACACTTCTTTTCTTACCAAAGTTGAGAACAATCATTTGAAAACAGTATTTTTTGTATCCTCTCTAGATATACTGTTTACAACATTTTTATGATAATTTCCGTGTATATTCTAGCCGAGAGTTTGGGTGTCTTTCAGAAGCGAAGGGTAAATTTTTGTAAGAGATAAGCCGGAGTTCATTTATGTATAATGTGCTTATATGATTTGTCTTTAGAATACCGACTGTGCCATTTTCAAAGAGAATCCGTTAGAAATCGAGTTGTATGGATCTCTCGCCACTAGTGCCTGTTGCAATTACATCGATTTCAATTTTAAAAAACATAGCGTCTCTAACGCATGCTACTTGTTCTTCACGATTGCGATGCCGCTTATCTCATTCGCTTGGGTATCAGATCGATAAACACAGTTATTTGCTCTTGTTAAAATTACCTTTATGTGAGCTTTAATATTTCTTTAGAATGCTAAACCATTGGCTGATTACGATGATTTAATATCAACATCAAATAAGTACATATCCAAGAAAACCAGGTGTCTCTGTAATAAAAAAGAATTGATCAACCCCATTTCCATTAATTGTTTCCAACCGAACACCAACATTACACCACGAACAAAATCATTTCGGATTTTCAAACCAAAAACATGTTGAAAAAATCTCCAGTTTAAAAAACACATGTCGTTATAGAACAGCGCGTGGCAGTGTTGACACGTGTCGGTGCCCAGTTATCTGCGCTTGCGCACGTGCTGTAATAAACAGGCTCCTGTTTGTTGTACTATATTAATGGGTTAGTGTGTGAAGCAAGTGATTATTATAGAAAAAAATTAGACGTGCGTGCCTTTTTTTTTTTTTTTTTAAGGATGGGAAATCATCAAATGACCCCCCCCCCCCACTCTGGGCGGAGCGGGAGGGAGTGTCAGACTCTTACTGACTAAAAACCATCCATGTTCCTTCCTCGCGTTTTACGTTCCGGGGCCGCGGTATCTCTTTCGAACAGGCCCGCAACCCCGGCAAGACGTGCGTGCCTCGGGTTCAAACTTGAGACTCATAACTTGACAGTCCGACCATCACCACAAGGCTATCTAAGCTACTGCTTCAACGATTAATCCAATTGTTTCATCAAAACCTGTCCCTCATTTGACTGCAGATGGAACCACAGATCATAATAATCAACCAATTGCTGTTGTACAAATGTACGTTCAACGGTACATGAACTGTCCGCGCATCCCTGATCTGCCCAGTCTTATCCCACCTTCGACTATGTTGGAGTTAGCTTCCAGTCTGCCGGATGCAGCTGAATACCATTATAATACATGGAGTGACTGCCCATTTGACCTCCACAAACCAGTTACTGAGCAAAACAAACCTAACTCCGTAAGTGCTTCGAAATAAAGGCGGAGTTAGCTTCCAGTCTAGCAGGATGCAGCTGAATACCAGTATCATGGAGTGACTGCCCATTTGACCTCCACAACCCATTCACCGCAATACGACCCTAACCCTAAGTGTTTGGAAATAAAGGCAGTTTTAATCAAATTGTTACTCACATGCGGTTGATTGAGTAACGACGCGTGCCGTTCGGCGCGGGCGCAGTGGCACGCGCTGACAATCATGCTACTGTTTGATATGTTACACCAACTGTTTATAATGTCATGATGTACTTGATTGGAGGCAGATAGACGGTGGTTGTACTGTAGTGGGTATCAAAATAAATTTCGTATAGAATTTTACAAGAAAACCAATACTGCGGTGCTGCATTAATGGCGGGACTACTGTCACACTAGCCAAAAAGCTTAGCTTGTCGTTTTGAGCTAGCGTTATATACGATTACCGTATTGTTGGGCCCTAGGCACGCCACTTGAACAGTACAAATACCAATGAATATAATGATGAGAGCAGTGGTGGCTCGGGACCCCGAATTAAGGCTAGCAGGTCGTAGATTCGAACCTAGACTAACGCATTATTTTGTGTAATTTATATTACTTTGTTAGGATACCGGCATGTCCTAGAACTTAAAATTTGAAGACATATGACCCTAACTGGTGCCGAGTTATATAAGACAGCCAGCAGCAACTCCCTCTCATAAAGAAAGATACAGAGGCCTATGTCCAGCAGTGTGAATATTACAAGCTGATTATAACATTCTGGAACAGGTAACCTATAATTGTTCGGGGCCACGATTAAAAGAGTGTCAATGGAATTTCTTGCCCGTTTTTCTCCATAGAGACCTACGCTAGGGAATGGGAATGAGGATTGTAGCTACATTTAATATTCATTTTCGTTTCGACCATTCAAAAGTGCCTGTAACTGGCCTACTTGAAAAAAATGCTTTGATTTTGTGCTGTCAAAATATTCGCAACACAAAACATGAACGGCAATAGTAAAACATCTGCTTATTTGGATCTACGAGTACCCACGTATAATTGGTGGAGTGACCATAAGTAACTTAGTTATGGCAACCGTGGGCGCGCTCAACAACCTGTCATCAGATAATATTCTACATCTTTTATGTAGGTTGAGATGATAAGTTGGTATTGATAATACTGTTGCTACCGTACTTTTGACTTTAAAGAATCAATTGAAAGTCGCTTTCATCTACTAATGTTTGCTTACAGAATCAATACAGCACCCTTATTGCATTACACACTTTCCTATCGCTTTCTGAAGAGTTATCAAGGAAAATCCTAATCATCATCAGGGTATTAATGTTCCCACTGCTGGGACAAAGGCTTCCTTGCTATGAGAGGGAATGCAGTGAAGCCAGGGCGGGTTGGAAGATGTCACATGTTTAGGATTTTCTGGTTCTATGACGTGCCGGTTTCCTCACAATCTTTTCTTTCACCGTTTCACAAACAGTGTCATTAACGCAATGAATGTCTTTGAATTGTCAAAATTGGGAATGCGAGTGTCTTACCGCACCATACTGATTCTCGTAAAGCAATTGCAGATGGTTTGTGCGAAAACCAAATTACTTCAAGAAAAGGGCGTTCAATAATTAAGGGCCAGTTTCACCGGTTGCGGATAAAGTGTCGGTTAGCCTATTAGGAACTTATCTGCCAGATAAACTAACTTTTTTGGTTTCACAGGTGTCGGATAGCGATATCTGGTAGATATAGTATTAGTTATAACCAGCCTTTAAGGGGTAGATAGTATTAACTATCAGATAACTAACCGACACTTTATCCGGAACCGGTGAAACTGGCACTTAGTATCTTAGAATTACCCTACCTTTTAAACTGGCTTTCATATGATACAGTTGTATAACACTTTTTTCAATAAGCAGGATGGAAAGGGACTCTTTACGATCCCGTCAACCAAGCATTCATACACAAAAGTAGTGCTAATATTTTTGCTGGGAATTAACATTTTTTTTTGGGGTAAACTAAGTTTTAAGATAGGACACAATGTATCGCACTCAAAACATTGTGCTGATGGATGTATTGAATAGTACGAGGTTGTAGAGGTAGTTAAAGTAAAAGTTATAACATTAAAAAGTTGTGAAAAAGTTGAAACTTCGACTTCAAATATCTCCTAAAAGTTCTCAGGTATGGACAAGAACAAAAAAAAATGACGGGGATAACCAGAACATTACCTTCCGGCTTCGTTAAAAAGTACCTTTACACCTTTTAATTATAATAAAACGAAAGAATTGATCGACGACCAAAGTCAAAATCCGGTTGCTTCATTTTTAAATAGGTGCAAGAACAAAAAGCAAGTAAATCAATTTCACAGTTTCCTCTCCAAACGATGGCGTCAGGTCATATTTGGTCATTGCATCAGGACAGTGGGTTATCAACCTCATAAACGGCACCGTAACCCACTTCAGAGCTGTAATATCTCATGAGGCAATGGTTCTGGAAATAGCCGCGGATTTAACTGTGGCGCTAGTGTCGAGTGAGGTCAGTGGTCTAGTTTTGAGGATAGATTATGTGTGTGGCGTATTTTGATTTAATTTGTCATGGCAATTTTGTATGATTTATGAATTATCTTGAGAATAATAACGAATTCATCAACCGGCAATGTGTTGTTAACCAAACTGTGTTTTCGATTTCTTGGTCAGATATAGGTTAAAAAGGTGTCTGAATAAGAAAAAAATACAGTCAACATCTGCCTAGCGTTTTCTCAACTATGTTGGGATCGGCTTCCAGTCTAACCGGACACAGCTGAATACCAGTATTTTACATGGAGCGACTGTCTATCAGACCTCCGGAACCCAGTTAGTACTGGGCAATACGATACCACTTGGTAAGACTGGTTGTCGGACTTTTAGGGCCACTGACTATCTGTAACGACTGTCAAAGATCTACAAATGACAGCCGGGACCAACCGCTTAATAGGTATGCTTTCCGAGGCACGGAGGAAACTCAGTATGTAAGGGTGGTCACCCATCCACAGAAAAAGGAAGGAAGGCAAGCACGGCTTAACCTTAAGATAAATAAATAAATATTGGCTGGACATTAACACACAGCGCCACCTAGTGCCACACTAAGCAAAGCTTGTGTCGTGGACACTAGATAGTTGATATACTACATTTATACTTTTTTGTTTCTGTAAATACATGCTTATTATACATATAAACATCCATGACTCGGAAACAAATGTCCATGCTCATCACACAAACATTTGCTCCTACTGGGATTCGAACCCAGGACCCTGAGAACGTAAGGCAGCGTCACTACCATTACGCCATTCGGGTCGTCAAAAGATCAACCCGAGCGGCTGTTATTATTTAGGTACATTCCTAGCTCCTAGTGGTAGTCTACAATTTTAATAAATGCCCGAAAGGTGCTAAATAGAACACTAATTCATTATATTATGTGTCATTAAATCAAGTCTATTTCAGTCGCTTTTTGAGTTTCTGAAATACGTTGTTGTTCGTAACTACGAATTCAACGCAGCGGTTGTTGATGGAGTGGTCGTTACCATTCAGATATTTTATTCCGTGAGATATACAAGAAAAAGAAACCCAAATAAATAAAATTGTTGTGTCTGAAATACCGAAATAACAGCTTTTTACTGAATGCATAATATGATGTTTTCGGAACTTATGAGAGAAAAAATTAATGTCTCTCTATTTGTTCCGACTAACCTCCGAAACGGCTGGACCAATTTTGACGGGACTTTTATTGGGAAATAGCTGACGTTGGTGGGTGATGGGGTTTAGAATGAATTATGTACTCAATACGTGGTAATCGCTTTGGCGTCGGTCGGAGTCTTCCACTTTGTATGTCAGTTGAAGGTGTTGAAGACCTCAGCAAAATCTGAAGATTTGTAATTTTACCCCCGACGCAAAAACGACGGGGTGTTATAAGTTTGACGTGTCTATGTGTGTGCGTGTGTCTGTGGCATCGTAGCGTTCAAACAGATAACCGATTTTATTTTTGTTTTATTTTGGTTGAAAGGTGGATTAGTCGGGAGTGTTCTTAGCTATGTTTGATGAAAATCGGTCCAAGATGGGCGCCACCACAAAATGGCAGATTACATATTGGTTTAACAACTACCTCAATATGGGTATCAAATGAAACGGCTTGACTCGTAAAATACATACGCTATGATACATTTAAAATCCAAGATGGCCGCCACCACAAAATGGCTATTTAATACTAACTAAGAGTGATGACCTAGCGATTTACGGAATATTTTTATTTAACTTTTAGTACATTATGTCTCGAGGGTTTTTAAAATTGTAATTTAATTTGTTGTATAGGTACTAGCGATGGAGATCAAAGCGCCATATCTTCACCAACAGACATCATCAAAATGTCGTAACAAAATCCACATTCCAACCATTTACAGCACAGTTTTACGTTCTATCTCGTATACCAGACACTGCCCACCATAGACTATGAATAGGTCTCACATCCGGCTAGTAGGCGTTCTGCCTACGCCTGCAAAAAGGTCGCAGGGCCCACAATCATGGAGAAAGTTGTCGAGTGGGCTGAAGCTGAGTTTTTAATCGTCCCGAATGTGGGGCAGTGAAATCAAATTTTGGTGTTATGTGATATTATGCAATGAGTTTTAGGGACCCGTACTCGAAGGTTCACCAACGGGACCCTTTTACTAAGCCGCCACTGTCTGTCTGTCTGTCAGCGGGCTTCATCTAATGATAGGTATCTTTCCGTAATAGGTAGACAGTTGTTTTTTTACAGAATGTGCCAATATAACAACAAATAATAAAAATGAAAGGGAACTTCCCTAGTATGAACAAAACCGTTCATGAGCAAGTCCGACTCAAACTTGGCCGGTTTTTAGGGTTCCGTAGCTAAATCGCAATGTTTTCGTCATGTCCGTCTGTCTGTCCGTTTGTATGCCACAGCCATTTTTATCCGAAACTATAAAAACTGTGCCGTTGAAACTTGGTAAATAGATTTATTCTGTGAACCGTACCATAATATTACTTGCTGCTACGGAACCCTTCATGGGCGAGTCTGACTCGCAGGTGCCGCTTTTTTAACATTTCTGTGGATGTTTAGATTATAAACCCTAAAGTTTAGGATCCCAAAAATAGCAGAAATTTTTTGTGCGACGTTTTGAATTTATGCTACAAACTATATCCGTCAAAGATACGAGTATCAAGGTTTTACAACTGTTCTCTCGTACAAAAATCGCCAAATAAGTCGATGTAGCGAACCAATGGCTACAGACTCCAAAGACGATGTCGTAAGCGTTTGCGAAAGTGATGTCAATGTCGAATGGACGGCCAACGGAGACTGTTGAGTGCAGTTTATAATAAGTTTAAGTAATATAATAAGTATGAAATATAATTTGCCTATTAACATTTAAATCAAATGTACTGTTTCATGGAAAACGTCATTCAATGTATTGATTTCATGGATTATAATTCTACAACAACATGAGATACGTGTTATACAACATTATTTTTTGTTTATACTAAACCCGAAAAGGTCGACGAGTTATGCGAACATAAATGTAGGGATCAGCTGATTTTTTTTTCGCGATTTCACCTTACGTCCCATAGAAAAAGTTGTTCAAAATGATGAGTACAATGACCCCTTTTCGGGTTTAGTGTAAACAAAAAATAACCCTGTATAAACAAACAACCTAACACTGATCTGCAAATTGTGAAAAATGTAAGGAAATTAGAATTCTGCAGTCTACCCTGACGTTTCCACCTAAATTGGAGATGCCATGACAGCATGTGTCATTGTGTGCGAGATGACAAAACACAACAGAAACACGACTATTTTTTGACGAAAACTAAATTTTGGGAGAGCGAATCTACCGATTCACATCTCTCATCATCATCATTTCAGCCGAAAGACGTCAACTGCTGGACATAGGCCTCCCCCAAATGTCGCCACATTGACCGGTCCCTTGCTGCTCGCATCCACCGGATTCCCGCAACCTTCACCAGGTCATCGGTCCACCTAGTGAGAGGTCTTCCAAAGCATCGTCTTCCGGTTCGCGGTCGCCACTCCAGAACTTTTCGGCCCCATCGGCCATCCGTTCTGCGAGCAATGTGCCCTGCCCACTGCCACTTAAGTTTAGCAATTCTTCGGGCTACGTCGGTGACCTTGGTTCTCTTGCGGATATCTTCATTTCTGATTCGATCACGCAAGGAAACTCCGAGCATAGCCCTCTCCATTGCCCTTTGGGTGACTTTAAGCCACACACTTACACACACACACACACTTTAGTTCACATCTCTATTTTGAGGTAAAATTATAAATACAGATCAGAATTACCTCATGATTGTGTAAATGACGTAACGTCGTTATGAATGGCCGTGACGTGCCGTGTGTCATGACCACTTCGAGGAAAACTGCTTCAAAACATGCGTTTGTATGTTACTGTTAGCAAAATAAATAATATTGTGTATCGGTTCGTCAATGGACGGGATTAAGGCGATTACATGAGCTAAACGCGAGTTTTATAATTACTAAAAGTATATGGTACACTGATAAAAATAAATCACGAAGTTATCTCTAAAAGTATCTTTCAAACAATAAAAAACATACTAATATGCATGTGTTCATTCTGATTTGTTGGCAAATAATTCTACAAGCAATATATTAGCATGATACTGTTTCAGTTTTTTAATCCAATCAATAGTTTTTTTGTAAATCGATCAATACCACTCATTTCGCGCTTTTTGGCCCGCAGTGGCTGACGTAACAACCACTTTGTAGTGCAAGCTGATTAGAACTTTATTCTAACAGCATTTCAAACGAAGTTTGAACCACCACTAATAGAGTTGCTAATTTAGCTCGTCTAAGCGCCTTAAATACGTATAATTAAGTTGCCGAGGAAATATCGTGAGAAACGGGCACGTTTGGTGAAGAGCACCAACTTGTCAAGGAGAAGAGGTCCAATATAGTGGGAACATTTTAGGCTGAAAGTGGTAATTCCAGTCTAATAGGCCAGACTGGAATCTACGATACAACATACACCGCCATTTATGTTTAAGAGGCCTGCGGAGCATGCGAAGTTCGTACAAATTTAATACCAAAATACTTTGTAAATCAAACATTTTCTTGAGGTGGTGAGTATTTGTTTCGATTGGATTCCAGATTATCTAGGTTCCCAAACACATATTTGGAATGTACACTGATTTAAACAAGCGTTATGAGAAAAATAAATTTTCTATAGAAATTTTAAATCACTCATATATCTCGTCTTTGTAACATTCTCCTTTCAAAATATTTATTTGGGAACATAGATATCGTCTTCTGGTTCGCGGTCGCCACTCCAGAAACTTTTCGGCCCCATCGGCCATCCGTTCCACGAACCGGAAGACGATGCGTTGGAAGACCTCCCACTAGGTGGACCGATGACCTGGTGAAGGTTGCGGGAATCCGGTGGATGCGAGTCGCAAGGGACCGGTCAATGTGGCGACACTTGGGGGAGGCCTATGTCCAGCAGTGGACGTCTTTCGGCTGAGTTGATAGATATGCGGTAAATCAATCGAAATATGTACACACTACCATAAGAATATGATTGATTATCATATTATTTTGGTATTACGTTTATATGAAAAACAGATGCTTAAGTACCATGTTATAGGGAGCGACCCTATTGCCATCAACAGGGCATCAATCCGGACTCCGTGGCTGCTACTGAGAAATTCAACACTTTGCCTGACCTGGGAATAGCACCTGGGACCTTATGCTCAGCGGCCACACTTGCGACCACTACACCAAAGAAGCAGTCTATGATACAAGGGTGCGTCTTATTCTCATATCGAACTAGTTGTAACTTTGACCCCCAATATCTCCATAACTAGAAGGTTCCCAGGTATGGTGTAGAACAAAAAAGTGATCGCAATGACGGGGAGAACAAGTGCCTTTCGACTTCGTTAAGGGGACTTTTATATCTTTTTTTTCGTTGGCTTAGTTGATGAATCATACAGCCTGATACAGTATATAATATCACAAAATAAAATCGTCCTTACCAAAGAGCAAAATCGTCGAAGATTCCACTTCACTCACTCTTAAAGTTCGTTAGGTTGGACACTTGAAGTTCCAACTCCACTATAATAACAACCCAATATATCTACACTTTTACACTAGGTACTATTAAAAAGAAGTTAACACTGATATAAGCATGAAGATAGTATCAAAAAATTACAAATCTATTCAGTCCGTCAGTTAGATAACCAAAAAATATTTGACCCGTATTTTTTCTTTTGTTACGTAAACCAAAATTGACGAAGATACAACACTTTTAAAATTTTCATCACGTCACGCCGTGGTATAACTTTTGGTGCGTTCTGACGTCACGATTCCCGAGTTTTGATGCGCTTTATCTTTGTCAATATTCCTTGATTTACAAAAACAAAAAAAAACGTGTCCATTATTTTCCAATACTCTAACTGACGGACTAAATAGATTTGTAATATATTGATGGTGGAAACTAGCCTATTGTTTCTTAGACGCGGACGAAGTCGCGAGCAGAAGATAGTGCAACAATAAGGCCCGTCTATTGGCACCACGAACCACATAATACTAAAACAACACTTAGTCAATAATTCCATTACATTTATTCCCACAAAATGACACAACAGTGCAAACCACTCATCCCGTTGGACAAGAATAAAAACAAGCGAATCATACGAATCACTTGTGGGTCAATGTCGTTTATATTAGCACTACTTTAAATACGCTCGGATGAGGAAAACACATTAGTTTCTGTGGTATAAATATGGAAAAGTAGAGCAAAATGCACGGAGACAAAGTCAAAATCAAAGCATTTATGTCCAGTAGGGCAGTTACAGAAAATACAGAAAATTAAATGTAGCTACAGTCCCATTCACAAGACATAAAAACTGTGAAAGTACTGTAGTTGCCCATTCCCTATAGCGTAGATATACCTATGGAAAAGAACGCACAGGAAACTCCATGGACACTCTTTTAAATATCAAAATATTGTTACAAAATCTTGTTCTCTAATCTAATGACAACTTGTATATTTTTCCTATTATCTGCCACAGATGTTCCAGTGCCCTGTCGCCATTTCATCCAGCCGAGTTGATAGTGGTTAGCGATGTCTTCGAAGTTTTAGTTTTAAGAGCAGTGGTGAAGAAATAAGCTGGGTTCGTATTCGTACTCCCTACTTCGAACTTCTAAGTCAGGGACACCATGGTCTCTTGGGATTGACAAGTGACAGGTCTGTAATGAAGGTTGAATCATCGTCACGTGCCTTAGCAGGCAACTACTGACCACAGTCATCCTTAAACGTCATTTCTCTCTACCCTCATCCAGCCACATTCCAAGAATCAACACTCTAGATAGTCTGAATCATAATACATTTATTTCTCAATGAATCTTTCAATGGGCCAAGGTGAGTTTCTAAAACACTAAGAACTCTGCGGTTTTCCCCATGATGTCTCTTGTAAACATTCCATGGGTCTGTTATCACTGAATGCTGAGAAACTTCAATTTGTATGGAATAAATTGACTGTTTGAATGTGTGTGGCAGGGGGGAATTATGATGCCGTGTCGACGTTGGCGGCGCTTTTGTGTTTTACGCGCGCCGCAAAGAGATGTCAGCATAATGAAGGGAGCCGGAGCCTACCGGGGTTGCGGGACTGTTCGAAAGAGATACCGTGGCCCCGCAACATAAAGGGCGAGGAAGGAACATGGATGGGTTTTGGGCAGTAAAAGTCTGACACTCCCTCCCGCTCCGCCCGGAGTGAGGGAAGTTATTTGATGATTTCCCATCCGAAAAAAACAAAGACAGGGGAATGATGATGACGGCACTAGTATACAGGGTATATAAACGAACTCTTCGACGCCGTCAACCCAGCATTCTGACATCAAATAAGTAACTTGACGCATTTTTGTGTATTTTTTTAAGTGAAACTTCAAAAATTTAGTGTAACATTTTTTCGTTACGCGTCACATTTTTCCGTTACGCGCCATCTTTTTCTAATCCCTACCACGCGTGATTCGAAGTATACTTTCTCCAGCGGAGTAGGGATTGGTAAATGTCTCCAATGTATTTTGCGGCCCGTTTTGAGTAGTTACATGTTTTTGAAAAATAACGTCATAAAGAAGTTTCTCTTATTTTTTTGGGGTGAATAATCACTTTTTACGGTAAAACTCAATGTAGCGCTCTCACAGCGTTATGCTGATCGCATTTATGGGTTATGGAGGTATTTTAAGTAAACTTATGACCGTAAAACTAGTATTTGAAAAAAAAAAAACATAACTTATTTGGATTGGAATTTTGACCTCCAGTATCTCCGTAACTAGTAAGTTCCCAGACTTCCCAGGTATACGGTGACGGGGAGAACAAGTTCGGCTTCGTTTAGGTGTTATTTGCACCCTTTATTTCCAGTACAAAGAACTAATTTTAAAACGTAGCCGAAAAATCGCATAAGGCCAAATACAAATGCTCTTAAAATGAGTGCTATAGTTGCTGCAGTTAGTAGGTATGTTAGTCACTTTAAATAGCGTAAGGTCAGGTCAGAGATAACAGCTATATTGTTGGAAACGTGCACTTAGTTATTTACACAATAAATTACTATGTCGTCGCTACATGAGTTATCAGCAAGTTCAATACTCAAGGATATGACGTATGGTCTTGTATTGTTTCATAATTATTTAACTGTATACATTCACGAATTTTTCCAATACGATAGGCAAGTTTTTTTATATAAGTGTGTATAAATAAACCAACAAAATTTAAATTCCACACATAAAAGTAACCACTTTCTGCCCGCGAACCATGACAAGAGATTTGACGAGTCTCTCTCGTTTCTCCGGTGGTCATGCAAAGCGGGCTGGAGGCCTGGGTGATACAGCCAGAAGACGTCGCGGCAGACCTCGCAGATGGCGGGACGAGCTAGACACAACCAGTGTCCAACATGAGCCCTGAATCGAAACAACTGGAACCCATAGGAAGAGGCTTTTACCCAGCAGTGGTATGACGCAGGCTAGCAGTACTCGTATCAGTGACATTAAAACAGTTTTGGAAGTGACTCACTCGCAGAATCACCACTGAGCATACGATTCGAAAGATATGTTCCAATAGCTAATGCTAATCATACTACTGATATAAAAAGTATCCTATGCTAATGCAGGTCTTAAACTATTGTGCCGAGCGATATTAGTTCCAATGGTTTACGTGAAACATCAAAATTTAATCCATCTTCACAAATATTTTTGCACTAATTTAGTAGTAAGAAGTCTTTGATTAGGTGTTGTAAAAATTGATCAGAGACGAAATGAGGGATGTTCTTTTCTTCTTGCCTAGTCAATTGATAGATGGCGCTGATCTCATTATGTTACTGCAAGGAACAGAACGTCACATAATTTCACTTGGGCCTATTGTATTGCACAGGCGGGCTGGTGTCCGCAACTCCACGTCAAGGCGCGTATTTTGCGTATGGGCAATCCATCACGCGGGCCCAGTGCGGGTTGGTAGATGACACATGTCTTCGAATTTTTGGTTCTAGAACATGCCAGTCTCCTCGCGATGTTTTCCTTCACCGTTTTTAAGAGCAGTGGACTAATTAATGGTCATATTCAAAAGCTTATGCGAAAGTGTCAGTCAACGAGCGTATGTGACGTGTGTTTTTCAAGCGTTTTGGCTTCGGCACCCAGTAACGTAATCAGTTCAACGCCATCTACCGAGTTCCAAAAAACATTATTTTTTTATTTATTCTCGTAAAGAAAACTTTTCATTGAGAATCAGGTTATTATGACACGCCCAATAGTTCAAATATAACCGCTATGTTGTAATCCTACTAATATTATAAATGCGAAAGTTTGTGAGGATGTATGTTTGTTACTCTTTCACGCAAAAACTACTGAACGGATTTGGATCAAATTTTGCACACAGATAGTTTGTTACCTGGATTAACACATAGGATACTTTTTATCCCGGTAATAAGATCCCGTGGGATAATTTCAAACTTCACGCGGGCGAAGCCGCTGGCAGAAGCTAGTTAAATAATAATTATTTATAACAGTTAGCTTACTCATTTTAATTTAACGTAAAGGCACGCACAACACACAGAGAGGAAGTATTTTTGTATCAGCATCCACTACTGACTTCCTATGAACAATTACTCACGTACCTAGATGAATCAATGGATTTTGATAAACCCCCATGAATGTATCACACTACCGTTATAAATACCAAACTTCTAATTATTGCCTGAGAAATATTTCTCGACGGTAAAGCCAAACTCTGTCACCAGGTTATGGCAATAACCACAAGATAATATCATCATCTTCCTGCATTTTTCATCATCATCATCACCATTTTAGCCAAAAGACGTCCGCTGCTGGATATAGGTCTCCGCGCACGTCAGCACATTGACCGGTCCCGTGCGACTCGCATCCAACGGATTCCCGCAACCTTCACCAGGTCATCGGTCCACCTAGTGGGAGGTCTCCCAACGTAACGTTTTACGGTTTGCGATCGCCTCTCCAAAACATTAGTTGTTGTTTAAAATCAATTTCAAGATCTTCAAATGTTGATTTCTCAAGTCATCATTAGTAATTACTAGCTTCTGCCAGCGGCTTCGCCCGCGTGAAGTTTGTTAATTGTCCCGTGAGATCTTACTACCGGGATAAAAAGTATCCTATGTGTTAATCTAGGTTATAAACTATCTGTGTGCAAAATTTCATCCAAATCCGTTCAGTAGTTTTTTCGTGAAAGAGTAACAAACATACATCCATCCTCACAAACTTTCGCATTTATAATATTAGTAGGATATGCCAAGGTTTTCTTTAAAAACACCATTGATGTCATGTTGCCGTTATGTCAGTGATTTTGGCTACAATTATACACCATCATCATTAAAAGTAGACTCATACTCACGGGCATTGAGTCATTATTGCAATTGTGGCAACGATTTTTACGAATCTTTACATAGTATAAAATAAAGTCTCTCCCGCTGTCTGTACCCTTAGATCTTTTAAACTACGCAACGGATTTTAATGCAGATTTCAGCAATAGATGGAGTGATTCAAGAAGAAGGTTTATACGTATACTAGCTGATGCCCGAGGCTTCGCCCGCGTATAATTATATGCTAAAACCTTCCTCTTGAATCACTGTATCTATTAAAAAAAACCCTCGTCAAAATCCGTTGCGTAGTTTTAAAGAACTAAGCATACATAGGGACAGACTCAGACAGACGCGGCGGGAGACTATGTTTTATAATATGAGTAGTGAAGTGATGGAGTGATAGTGATGCTATGCTATGCTATGTGTTTTAGTTACGGAGCTATTGGAGGTATCTAGATGGGTGTCCACACATTGCATTCAGAGTTTCCTCCATGTCATTGAAAGCACGTTAAGCCTTTGGTCCCGGCTGTCCTTATTGTGTAGATTTTTGACAGTCGTTACACTTGTTGTTCCAAGTGGCCCGAAAGTCGTCAGCCAACCAACCAGCCTTACCAAGAGGTAGCGTATTACCCAGTACTAACTGTTGTGGAGGTCAGATAGGTATTCACTCCATGTAAAATACTGGTCTGCATCTGAATCTGAATCTGGATAAACTGGAAGACGGTATGGTTTGCCTACTCCTCCCCTATACTTTTCTGATTAATTTTGCAGGTTCCAAGACAGTTAAATTATGTCTCTGGGATTTCGTCGAGCTTAATGGTCACGGTGCTTTTCTGGTGGTCGCCATTGTTGAGGCTGGCTGGTCCCACATAAAAAGAAACTGGAAGCCGATCCCTATATAACTGGGAAAATGCCAAATATGATGATTCTAGCACGAGGTTGCGAGGTACCTAACTATGTCAGAGTTTAAAGGCTAATTTTCTTTAGATAACGTCGGGCTACATGCTGAGATAAATTGATCTGTCTCGGCAGGTAACTTTAGTTCAATCCCTAATCAGGATACCGTCATTAGGTTATCTCTTCATTAAGAAAATTGAGCTAGATAATAAGCTAGAAATAAGTTGTCTAATCAGACTAGTTGTTGTGAGGACTAAATTAACGAAACTAGGGAGAGACCTAGCTCCAAAAAGTGAAAAATAACAGTTGGCACATAACCATTTACTGTTATTGAAGCTTTTTATGGCCCGATAAGTTCTGGATAGGCGACCGCGAACCGGAAGACATTGGAAGGCCTCCTACTAGGTAAACCGATGACCTGGTGAAGGTTGCGGGAATCCGCTGGATGTGAGTCGCACGGGGCCGGTCAATGTGGCGACACGCGCGGGGAGGTCTATGCCCAGCAGTGGACGTCTTTCGACTGAAATGATGATGATGAAGCTTTCTATGTTCCTACAGCTTCACTTCAAAAAAAAGTAAATTAATAAGTTGTGCGAAATTATTTAAGACAATAAATAAATAAAATACTGTTCATTTTTATAAAATACTGTTTAATATTCTTCATAGCCATGTACTTTGTTTCTTGTAAAAAAAGTTGGAAACCCTCATCGTGATTCTTAGATTTGCCGGAGTCACAAGTATACCAAGATAGACGGAAAACAAGGAGCTAGCTATAGACCCCAAGAAGTATGTATTAGATATGAGCGCCGCGCCGGCGCGCCGCCGTCGCCGTGTCTTAGCGTCAGCGCGCCGCCGTCGAACGAAACGCGCGGCGCGCCGTCGCGACATGTACAAACCAGTCTACCGCCACTCGACCGACCGAACCGCGTCTGAGCTGCGCTCGCTCAGTCGAGTTTGAATATTTCACCGTGGCGAGCGAACGTGTGTTATAGTTAAGTGACGTAAACAATGGCGGCAGTGTCTTCGACTAGTATTGATGTTTATAAAACGAAAATAAAAGACATTTTTATAACACCACTGAAAAATCTTTCTACAAAACATACACATAGTTTTTGCTGGACAGAATTCGGACAATTAGCAGTAGAATTTAATGGAAAACGGAGAGCTGTTTTAAGTGAACAAGTATTTTGTGGAGTTTGCCTACGAAATGCAAAAAATGAAGACGAGAATTGTTTGTTTTCAAAGTAAGTTAGTTTTACTTTTCCTAGATTGAATTTAGTATTCGAAAAACAAGATTAGTAATCCGAAATTCCAGACTTTCAAGCTAACTATTTATTTTATTTACGTATTATCTTTTAAACTAGTGTCAATATAACTAAATTAGTAGTAAATAAAACATTTATGTACTTACAAATGTTAGGAATTGTTAGATGTTTTTACAGATATTGTTTAGAAATGTCAAACCATCACATTAAGCCTTTTCATTTTCTTTAACATTTTATCACATGGTATAGTTCACATTTATTACTTTTCAGGGCCCAAGTGAAAGCTTACTCTAAAGGAATAGCCACAAGTAATCTTCTCAGACATTTGAAAGATGCACATGGTGTAGAAGATACACAAAGGTCGCAGCCTTCGAGCATAACACAGTTTTTTTCTCCGAGGACTCCGACAACCAGTAGCAGTAGTAAGAGGAGCAGCAATAAGTGGTCTTTGTCTCGAGATTTAGCTCTTTGGTTTGCTAGATCTTTGATTCCATTTGACAGTGTGGAAAATGATGCAATGATTGACTTTTTGAAAAAGTACAACATTATTGTTTCCGCCGACGATTTGCCCTCGAGGCACAACATAGCACGAGAAGGACTGGAAGATGTGTATAACAGTATGCTAGCGTATGTAAATAATTTTATTTCGAATCAAAGTCCTCGTTTTGGTGCATTAACCGCTGATATGTGGACCGACCAATATAGGCGGCGTAATTATATCACTTGTACGTTTCATTTTAATTCTGAAGACATGACTCTCATCAAATTTACTCTGGCTACAATAGAAATTACCAAGAAACACACCGGCGAAACAATCCGTGACACAATTTTGGAAGTATTGCGTTCTTTTAAAATAGACCAAAAAAATATTTATTTGGTCACAGATGCAGGTGGCAATATGAAGAGAGCTGCGAATTTATTAGGCTTTGATAACCATCTTTGCCTTGGTCATGCTCTCCATAATCTAGTCAATGTAGATGGTATCGCAAACACAAGGGAAATATCCAAGTTATTAAAAAAATGCAAGAAGATTGTTAAGCATGTCCGTTACAGGGCACCACGTGTTGAAGCCGCTGCATCTGCAGCACAAAATGATCTGCTTTCTTTTATTGAAGAATTCGCGGAACATGTAGAGGATGAAGATAGCGACTCAACCGATTCTGAATCGGAATCAACTGAGATACCTGAAAGAGCTTTAAGTTCCAGAAAACATTTGCAGCCCCCTCCTACTATTAAAACGAGCACAAGCACAAGATGGCACAGCGTCTTGATGATGCTGAAAAGCATTTCTAACAGTGCAAATCGTCAGCCTATAAATACAGTTCTGAATGAAATAGGTCGAGGTAGTCTCGTAATACAAGATATAGACTATGAAAATATTGAGGCCTTAATAAAATTCTTAGAAAATTTTAAAAAAATTGTAGAAATTCTAAGTTCAGAAACTCAGCCAACTATAAATTTGGCTCTGGTATTTCGCTCGGAAATAAAAAGATTGCTGGAAGAAATGGGTGATGATGAGCCTCTTGTAATAAGAAGGCTAAAAAATAATATGTTAGCGGGTTTAGAATCTCGATTTCCTTTGACTGATGTGGTTGTTGCGGCAACCTTACTCGACTGTCGATTCCATGGAATTAATGAGATAGAGGAATTTATGAAAACAAAAGGAACCACTAAAGTTTCATTTCTGGCATCAATGGTCAGAAGTCGATTGATGACAGAAGACATTCCTCAAAATAAAATTACTGATTCTGCCGGGGAAGTCGGGACGAGTTCTTCCGTTAACGCTGCAAACTTTTTACTGGATTTGGCCCGAAAGCACAGCGCTACTCAACAAGATGCCGAAAGTGCTGTTGAAAACGAATGTTGGACTTATTTCGCGACAGCAAGTCCTGAACATTTACAGCCTTACGGTGGAGATGTTCTGCAATACTGGAGGGACAAAAAAACTTGTATGCCATCATTATATGCTCTCGCACGGTCAATCTTAAATATACCTGCTACAAGCACACCGAGCGAGAGAGTCTTCTCCACAGCTGGACTAGTAATAACTGCGAAACGTTCTCGACTAAATCCTATCAGAGTGAATAGGATAGTATTCATCCATGATAATTATGTATTTTGCAAAGAGTCTTTAAATAAGTAGTTTTGGTCAGTAAATTATTTTTTTATTTATAATACTGAAACATTTTTGCTATTCATCAAACGTGATCTTTTATTTTTTTAAATAATTATTGGACTTTGATTTTTTTTTCGGCGTATTTACCTAGTTTTTATGTAAAAATGTGATCTATTTTATTTCTGTAAAAATTATTAAATTAAGAACAAGCAATTTTGATTTGTTAATATCGATCTCATTAAAATTATTGATGCTAGTTTTAATCTTTAGAAATGTGACTTATTTTATTTCTGTGCAAAATGATTAAAATTAAAGGACAAGCAATGTCGTTGAGTTAATGTTGATTGATCTCATTAAAATGACTGATGCAAGTTATTTTTTATCATTAAAAAGGTGATTTATGTGATGTAAATAAGCAATGTTATACGAATTATGTCTTCTGTTTCTTTATTAAAGTATAATATAGTTTTCTTTAGTATCAACAATATGGTTTTCTTTTCTTTATTCTTAATACACCCCCCCCCACACCACCCACCATAAAAATGTACACCACGCCGGCGCCGGCGCGCCGCCGCCGCCGTGTAAATTTTTAGACCGCGCCGCCGCCGTGGAATTGGCCATCGGCGCTCATATCTAGTATGTATTAGTCACTATCAGTATTCAAAAGACCTCTTTTGTCCGTATTTAGTCACAAGGAACTTATATCACAATAATTTATTGAGTCAACCTGTCGTAACAGACAATTTTAAACTATAAAAGTTAACTTATAAAGCACACAATTCTTTGATAATGCTTTAACTTATTAAGAACCTTAATTGTATTGTAATACAGTCGATGTTTTAAATACATAATGTAGGTATATGACCTTGTTTCCTATGAGTCAGACATAATAATAATTATGTAGTTGTAATTGCTTAGATAATAGTTTGAAGAACTCCTATTTTTGTTTTGTTTTGATAACAAACAGCTGTCTTGTACAAAAAACATTATTTTTCGTTGTAATATGTTTGAATGTTTTTGTTTTAAGTACTTGATAGACATCATCGGAAGATCATTGCTAAATCATATCTATATTCGTCATCCCTATCCCTACTAATATTATAAATGTGAATGTAAGTTTGTTTGTTACGCTTTCACGCGAAAACTACTGAACGGATTTGGATGAAATTTTGCACACAGATATTTTATAACCTGGAATAAAACATTTTTATCCCGGTAGTAAGGTCCCATGAGACAATAATGAAACTTCACGCGGGCGAAGCCGCTGGCAGATGCTAGTATTATATATCGACATCGACTAATGTCATACTAGCGTATGCCCGCTGCCCGCCCCCGTCAAGTTCAATAATTGTCCCAAGGAATCATACTATTAGTATACAAAGTATCCTATGTGTTAACCCAGGTCATAAACTAACTGTGTGCTTACTTTCATCAAAATCCGTTCAGTAGTTTTTGCGTGAAAGAGTAAGAAATACACACATACCAACTTTCGCATTTATAATATTAGAGTGATATCTGTGACTATTACCAGTACTATAGGATATATTAATTCTTAGATACGGACGCTGCAGTCAGCTGTTGGTACTCGTATTTTACTAGAATAGAATAGAATAGAATTCATTTATTTGTAAGAATGTAGTTTTACATGGTATGATGTTAATATTTTTTTAAGTTCTATACACTCTACCACAACCTGTGGTGTACAAATATTAAATAATACAATGTCATTCTTATAACTAATTACAATAAATGTCAATAATTTTTATACAATAGGTCCAGCATGAATTACAATTATAAATCGATTTAGCCAAATGTCCCAATGTCCAAATTAAGTACTAATTACTAAAATCAGATGATTCCGAAATTTCAGCACAAAACAATTGACGCATTGCGGCATTTGAACTGAAACCGATAATACACCCTCGGTTTCGAAAAAGCTATGGAGTTGAATTTGGTCTCAAATTATTTATTTATTTCAGCTTCAGAACAGTACATCGGCTTGCAGGCACTTTAGGGTTAAAAAGTGAAAATTGTGATAGATAGGATTTTAAGTCAAATTCAATAATCTGAATTATTATTTAAAGCATGCTTTACTATTACCAGAGCAGATCTACCCACGCCTTTCTAACTTTCGACGATTTCCTACATTCATCTTCACAGATATGATGTTAGAAATACATACAAGTTCGCGTGCTTCCGATCCTGACTCATCTAGGCTGGCTCTTACAGCCATGAGCCCATCTTTGGCCAACTGCCAGGAAATTTGGGCCAACGTTTGATAAAATGATTAGCTCATTCTTACAAGTTTTTCTCTGATCTTTGGGGTCAGATCAAGATTAAACAAGACCGATTTGTATACCAGTTTTGCTTGTTCGAATGATTTATTTATGTGTGCCATTTTCTGGAGCCCTGGAGAACACAGCGAGAAAGCGTCGCGGCAGACCTCGTAGATGGCGGGACGAATAAGAAAAAACCAACGACCAGCCCACATTAACCCTGGATAAAACAACTGGAAGGCATGGGGAGAGCCCCAACAGCGGGATGACTCACGCTACCAGTTTCAGTATGTGGGCTAGAAAAATATCTGGTCACAAGCAGATATTCTCACAAATCCTTTATTCTTTAAACACTGGTTTAGTCTATGCAGAGGAGCTCGTGGCGAAATGATAGGCGCCGCTCGGATCGATCATTCTGCGCTGTTGTTTCTCTTCTGGTTCGATCTAACTGGGTTGTGGAGGTCAGATAGGCAGTCGCTCCTTGTATTCAGCTGCATCCGGTTAGACTGGAAGCCGACCCCAACATAGTTGGGAAAAGGCAGGCAGATGATGACACAGTAAGAAAGGAACTACTTGAAACTTGGCGAACCCAAGGTTGGTAAGACATACGGCCATCATCCCACTAGTACGCCGTGGTAGATGTCGTGCAACTCCCTCACAGAGAGTGAGCCTCAGTCCTATCAATACGAACGTACTGGAATCCTGCATTTGAATACGACGCCTGCTCAATCACCGAAGCCTCAGTCCTATCAATACGAACGTTACTGGAATCCTGCATCTGTACACCACGCCTGCTCAATCACCGAAGCCTCAGTCCTATCAATACGAACGTTACTAGAATCCTGCATCTGTACACCACGCCTGCTCAATCACCGAAGCCTCAGTCCTATCAATACGAACGTTACTAGAATCCTGCATCTGAACACCACGCCTGCTCAATCACCGAAGCCTCAGTCCTATCAATACGAACGTTACAGGAATCCTGCATCTGAACACCACGCCTGCTCAATCACCGAAGCCTCAGTCCTATCAATACGAACGTTACTGGAATCCTGCATCTGTACACCACGCCTGCTCAATCACCGAAGCCTCAGTCCTATCAATACGAACGTTATTGGAATCCTGCATCTGAACACCACGCCTGCTCAATCACCGAAGCCTCAGTCCTATCAATACGAACGTTACTTACTGGAATCCTGCATCCACCCCGCCTGCTCAATCACCGAAGCCTCAGTCCTATCAATACGAACGTTACTGGAATCCTGCATCTGAACACCACGCCTGCTCAATCACCGAAGCCTCAGTCCTATCAATACGAACGTTACTGGAATCCTGCATCTGTACACCACGCCTGCTCAATCACCGAAGCCTCAGTCCTATCAATACGAACGTTACTGGAATCCTGCATCTGAACACCACGCCTGCTCAATCACCGAACCCTCAGTCCCTATCAATACGAACGTTGCAGGAACCCTGCATCCCAACGCTTCACCGAAGTGTCATGCAGTCGTGTACTACACCCAGAAGCGACTAGAAATGTTATCTAAAAGCTGATAATGTAGTATATCTCGTTATTTACCTTTTACATAAACACAGCTGTTTACACGTTAAGTTTAGATAGACGTAAAAATACTAGACCGCGGCGACCTTCGGATCTTTATCTAGTTTAGTTGCAGAAACGGAACGAACTGATCCGACCGTAGCGAAAACGGTTCATAATAACTTGTTTAGGTACTACATAAAGGGTGTAAACAAGACAAGGGGACATAGAATATACCGTAAAACGTGAATTTAACTCCAAAAATAGTCGTTTCGCGTAGAGCTACTCGAAAGGTATGTATCCCACGCTCAACACAACTTAATCAACGTGACCATCCAACCTTAAAACTGTTTAATAAGTTGCATTTTTGCACTTATGGTACTTTCGTGTGGATGGTTCAAAGCTGAATCCACGGTTCTAATTGGTAGTTGCCCATTTAGAAGAACACGCAAGTAACTCCACAGTTAAACTGGGAGGCAAAATAGAGCACCAACTTCTGATAAAGATTTTCAGCGCATTTTTCAAAGCAATAGGTAATGCTCCATTATCTGGGCGTTCCCGTAATTCGGGTGACATCACCGTTCGATTCAGTGACGATGACATAGTCTTGACCTATTTGTTGGCACGCGTCAATGTTGTTAGCGTGTCTTTGGTTTTATATCCACATTCAAAATCAAATCAAATCATTTAATCTTTGCAAACATGGGTTATAGGTACATAGGTGTTCTTTTAGAATAGAGTTCTCCACATTTTGCCGTCACATAGGCATGCAAATAATTGGTTTACAATAGAATTATAACAACAACAACAGCAGAAAGACAGCAACAGCAACAGTGGAAAGTGTGGTGATCTACGCGTATGCTTGTTTTGCCTTGCAGTAGGGGTACGGGCAGGTAAAGCCTGAACAAAATCATAATTCATATAACGCTGGGAACTTTTTGATCGTTAAAACGATGTATTCCCGTTGGCCCCGTAGTCCATGTCCCCGTTAAAGGGGACAAAGGGAATTTCGTAAAATAAAAAATATTACTTCCTGTTGTCCCCGTACGCTGTCCCCGTTAATTTAATGTAATATATCCTTTTCAAATTATGCCCGTTGTCCCCGTTGAGTTATAATACCTATTGCTGCGTCACCTCTGCTGTTCAAACCTCACCGCTTAGGTTAAAACCTTTTCCAAATTATGACTTCTTTATGTTTTTTTTCAAAACGGTCGGACAAAACGGACAAAAAGTCATATTTAATTAGAAAAAAAATCTTTATTTAGTTGCTTGAGTTTCATGATCGACGACATTACTTGACTAGTAGTGACGGACAAGAAAAGCAAAAGCCAAATTACTCGAAATACTGGATACAGCAATTTTTTTAAAGAAACAAATCTGAATTCACAGATTTTCTATTTTTGCTTGTCACACTCGGAAATCGAACTGACTAAAGCTCGAATCTCTCTAACAAACATGATAAATTAAATGAAGGGAAAACCATGAAATCTTAAGGACAGTTTTAAATTCAACTAGCTGACCCACGCAACTTCGTCTGCGTCACATAAGAGAGAAAAACAGAGGAAAAAAAACCCGTTTTTGCAACATTTTTCATCCCTGCTCCGCTCGTAATAGTCATAGCGTGATGTTATATAACCTATAGCCTTCCTCGATAAATGGACTATCCACGCAAAAAAAAAATTTCTATTCGACTCGGAAGTTCCTGACATTAGCGCGTTCAACCAAACAAACAAACAAACTCTTCTGCTTTATAATATTAGTATAGATGTTATGATAAATTCAATAAGATAAAGCGCTTTTATTCATGGGTTTCCATTCATTTAATTTATCATGTTTGTTAGAGAAGTTTTATCCATATGATTGTCCCTATCGATTGATGTCAAAAAGTTCCACAATGTAATTTTTTTTACGCTTAGGCGATCCATCCCGGGTTCGATGCCCGAGATGTGGCAAGCGAATTTTCGAAAATCTGAGAATGCAGATTTGTATTTTTTTTTAATAGGAATGTTTCCTTTGAGCAAAATTTGCTATCTCCAGGATTTAGAGTACTTTCGTTCCAGGTGGCATTGAAAAATTCCATCCTGTATATGTATATGTCACCGTAAAATTGTCAAACACGTTATATTACAATATAACGTGTTTCTCTGTAGCGATATTGTAATATCTCGAATTATTGTCAACTGAACATACGGAAGTATCTCTGCCCCCATAATCGGGACTTGGGGCGCCCCCCCCGTTAGGTTAGTTAGGTTCCTTTCAACCCTGCTCTCGGAAATAGGGGCCCCGCGAAGCGGGGCTCCGTCGACTACGCTTTTTAGGGGAATATAAAGTGTTTTAAGGTTAGGTTATAATAATCGGTATTTCTCAGGAATGGTACAATATCTTTTCATGAGAATTGTACCACTGGGCAAGGGGGACCCCTCCTTCCCTCCACACCGCGTGAGTTGAGTACCATCGCATGCATTTCACGAAAAATAATGCGTTTTGTTGTAAGTAGTATGTTCATTTGACAATATTTCGAGTTTTTACAATATCGCTAGAGATATTACAATATAACGTATTTGACAATTTTACGGTGACATATATATATTACATGGTTCCCTATCCATGCATTTTTGAGACCAAATATAATTTATCATGCTTTTGTTCCTCCTATTTATAAAGGGTGTAAAACACCTCTTAACGAATACGAAAGGCACTTGTTCTCCTCGTCATTCTGATCATTTTCTTGTTCTACACCATACCTGGGAACCTTCTAGTTACGGAGATATAGGGGGTCAAAGTTGCAAGAATTTTACAAGTTTTTTTTTAAATACCACTTTTTGTCGCATGATTTTTACTTTAAATATCTCTACGACCTCCGTACTATTCAATCCATCCACCCGCACAATGTTTTGAGTGTGTTACATTGAGTTATACCACAAAACATGATTTATAACCTCAAAAAAAAAAGTTGTTTCCCAGCAATATTTTTTGCGGAAAGTTACTTAGTTTGATATACAGAATGCTTGGTTAACGGCTTTGTGATGAGGTGAAATACACCCTGTATTTTCGCATAGCGATATTTACCTACGCATAACAGCAGCTTTACGCATAATTTTTTAAGCATAATTTCTCTAATCATAATAATGATTAAGCATAAAATTCTTAAGCAGAAATTTAGTTATGCATAATGATATTAAAACGTATTTTATAGACATAACAAAGATGCATAGTAATTGGAAATAACAATTTATTTCCACGAATAGAACAAAAACAATATCTCCTGAAGCAGGTAATATAAATAACATATTTGTATTGAACATATTTGATTGCGAACATAATTATGTGGTGTTTCATTCCACTCTTTCATTTAAAACTAAATCAAAATTAATAAGGTACCTATTTAGTTGTTGTCATTTGCCATAAATAATTGGAATTATCTAAACATGCAACTACTATTTTTTTTTACATTTTTTTTTTATACTCTATGGGTAGTTGTTACGTTGATTGTATGAACTAAATAAAAAAAGACTTAGCTTTAGTTGATTTAGATTTAAAAATCTAATTGTGTTTTGTGTGTAAATATCTCTTATTTGTTTCTACATTTTGAATTAAAAACTATTATGTACAAAATATCTTTAATTTTAGTTTTAAGCTTGCCGCGGAAAATTACCCACGTTTAAAAACAAATCAAAATTTAAGGTGGCCAACGATACGTGAAATTTTAACTGTCCGTTGTCCCCGTGGCCCACGTGTACATAAGGGGGACAACGGTAAGGAATTATTTGACGTCCTGTTATCCCCGTGACGGGGACACAGATTACGGGGACAACGGGAATACATCGTTAAAACAACACGAGACAGTCTCTCAAAATGACAGCCCTTTACTTTCATTTTCTTTGTTTTTTACAGTGGCCCAAAAAAGTCCAACAACCGCTCTTACCAAGTGGTATCGTATTACCCAGTACTAACTGAGCTGTGGAGGTCTGATAGGCAGTCGCTCCATGTAAAATACTGGTTTCAGACTGGTCTAGTAGACTGGAAGCCGACCCCGACATACTTGGGAAAAGGCTAGGCAGATGATGAGTATTTTAGCTGGGGAGAAGTAGCAGAACAAACTCCTCAGCGTTATCAAGGATTGTATATGATTACAGAATCGTTTGTAACATACTCGTAACTTATGAAATCATACATGCATTGTGTTGACTGACGCGGTACGTTCACTTAACTACAGAATTGCAGGCTGTGTTTGTTTTGTGAGTTACTAAGTCAAGATAGTTTTTGTTTTATCTTAGCACTACAACGATCAGAGCTTTTATATTTCACTAGCTTATGCTTTCGGCTTTGCCCGCGTAACTTTCCCACAGGATCACACTACTGGGATAAAAAGTATCATAATATAATATAAACCATCTATTTGTTGTTCTTTGGGTGAGTTCACAAGGAATTGTTTTGTTTGTTAGTAGTTATGGGTATAACTTACTTTAGTTTTTGACATGAATGTATGTTTGAGAGTATGTCATGCTCACTCAAATGTCTCGCTGATGATGGCGCGTGTGTCGGACCATTTAGTTCCCTTCAAAGTGGTTGAGCTGAATGGTGCTGATCCATGCGTCATGTTCGTGAACGGGCGCTGTCAGTTTTGACTGGTCATCTCTTAGTTGCCATGGCTTATTTGAATGAATTATTTTGTTTTTACTATGGACACTTTTAACGTGCACATCTTGCTACATTGTTCTCACATAATTTACCATCTCGACATGAATGATGTAACCAAGATTTTGTAACAATAAATTGATTCAAAAGAGTGTCCATGGAGTTTCTTGCCCGTTCTTCTCCATAGAGATCTACGTTAGGGAATGGGCTACAGTACTTTCACAGTTTTTATGTCTTGTGACTGGACCTGTAGCTACATTTAATTTTCATCTTTGTTTCGACAATTCAAAAGTTCTATTATTGGCCTACTTGAAATAAATGCTTTGATTTTGATTAATTTATAAGTAACAATCAAATCAAGGTAAGTATTAACTAAGACGTTAAGACCGCATTGGTTAATCTGTAATGATAGACGTATGTAGATAAAAAAAGAAAAATGTTCCAAATCCGTTCAGTAGTTTTTGCGTAAAAGAGTAACAAGCATTTATCCATCCATAAATCCTTATTAACTTTCGTATTTATAGTATTAGTAAGATTTGTGCTTGTGTCCATGCAAAAGAAGGCTTTTTTCACCTAAATTCTTCAGCATACTCCATACTATTCTGTTACAGCATGCACAATAGCTGGTGAACACAAATCAACAGTTCCGTCGACATATTATTCACAGCAGTTGTACCTGACTGTCGAAACCTCACTTCCTGTGCTATTCCAGGCTGCCCTATTTAGTTTACAATTGTGTTACGACCAGCGCCGTTTCCTATAATATTTGTGGAAAGTTTATTAGCAACTGTTTCGATGGAATCTCTGAGAGAAGTTAGAAGGGCGATGTCCGTTTTGGTATGGGAATGCAATGATGTGGGATTAAATGTGTCAGAACAAAAGAACGTAAATGGTAAGAGACATAGACTGGATTGAATAAAGAAGGTTACGGCAAGAAAGGAGGTGTCTGATGAGAGACGAGTAATAGAGAAGTATGAGAAATATGGAAGAAGATAAATGTTGCGTCGACCACTAATGAATAATGGATTGGGATATGGATGAAGAGATAGAAAAAGAAGAAGATAGAGAAAAAAAGTGTTCCTGATCGAGCAAAGATATACTTTATTGCCTTTTACCATCTAGAATTCCTCAGGTTCAGGAAAATGTAGTGAAGAAAATGTTGAGGATGAATGTAGATGGCTAATAGAGTGAGGAAGAACAAAGAAACGATGGATGAACTGTGTGAAGGAGGATATGGATGGAAAGGAGATAACAAGTAACAGAGGAATAAGGAAGAAGATACCTGTGCTGCGCGCACTACAAATTAATGGGATGAGGGCTGGAGAAGAATCAGTTCCTCAGGGTCAAACTAGAGTCCGAACGTGTGGCCGGTAAATTGCAATCTGCCATAAACGGAGTAATAAATCGTGTTAAAGGACAAAGTTTTAATAAAACGTTAAGTACAAATTATTTTGATGACATTATCAGGGAGTCAACGAACTCTTATCATGATAATTTTATCAACAAACAAAAATCTGTACAGATTGTGTCATTGCAGATATATGTGAAATAAACGAGAACTTTACACATCGGTGTTTTGAAGATTGGAATAATTTCTAGATACATCAAGCCTGCTAAACACGACGGGTGGGTCAAGAGGTGTGCCTCACCGTCATATTTCGCCAGCTAAAGACATTTGTCGTCAACCTGGAAGATAGAAAACCCCAATAATAGTCTACACGACATAGGAATCGAACTCAAAACACTATAACTAGAACACTTGATGCTGTTGGTATTTCCTATACTACCACCTAGATGAGAAAAACCGAAATAAACTCGAGGCCCAAGTCTTATTGCAAAACCAGACAAGTCGTGTCAAAGATAGCCGTTTGTAGAAAGAACACACAGATTTGAGTGGGCCTGTGAAGCCAGTTAGCATGGTAACATTATTCAAAAATGTCTGGTGCGACGTGTTTAGGACCATATGTATCGAGGTAGTGTTCAAGTTATTGGAGGCCCTGGTATTATAGGACTATGGGGTACCATCGCTTCGGATAGGTACTTTAGATTTTTCTTTGTTAGTCTTTGCTATCATGTTTACAGGAACTCGAGATCCTTATGATCATGGGACACTATTAGCCACAGGCCCAGAGTAGTCTATAAAGGCAAAGACGGACCTGTGCATAAACTGACGAAACAAAAGTACCTAGGTATATTTATGGATCATAGCAGGCTTTGGCATCGAGTAAATTTGAAAGTTGCGTCAGTTACACAAAGTTGAAAGGGAATCGACTATTATGGTATGGACATTGTTGAGGAGGGACGAATCTCATGTGACTTAAAGGGTCATCATCTTCCTGCCCTTGTCCCATTTTATTTGGGGTCGGTGCAACACGTTTTCTTCTTCCTTTCTCCCCAGTTAGACGTCACGGCATCATTTACTCCTTTCTCTTTCATATCAGTCTTAACACAATCCATCCATCTTTTCTTTGGCCTTCCTCTCCCTCTCCATCCATCAATACTACTGTCCATCACTATTTTAGTCACATGCGTTTCATCCCTCCTCATTACATGTCGTAACATGGGATAAGGGTATGCTGACGAGCAGGCGTTCGGCAGTTTCTGCATAGAGGTCCATGGAAAAAAAAGGCATTTGAACCTGCACAATATCACTAACACCCTTTTATTTAGCTCGCCAAACCTTACACAATATATTATAAGATTAACCCAATAGGCAATCTTGTAAACACAACCTCTGAAGCCCTACGCGAGAAGCCGACGACTTCACACTACTTCACAGTACCGAGGCGTTAATATCACACGTCGGGGTTCGGAAAGAGAGTGTCGCAAGGTAAGAGCGAGACAGACGGAGACAAAGCAAAGACGAAGGTGTTTTTCTCAGCCGGTGTCTGATGTTTCTGATCGGAAGGAGGTGGCTTATGGTAAGTGGTACTGAGAATCTTTGCCGATTTATAACCTTCAGGTGAGATGGACCTTGAACATCAAGATCAGACATTGAAGATAAAGATTATGTAGGGAATTTCACAATTCTCTCTCGTCAAACTCGAATACCTATTCTATTTGTGTCAATCACACCAACTATAACACTAGTATCGTGCTAATTAAAATAAATATTACCCTCCTATACTTACATAACATGACATACCACAGACAATATTATTAAGTACACAATGTATTTACATACACATAAGGACTGGGCCAGACGTGAGACATTTGATAAACAACTACACATGGCGACACATCAAAGCTAATTTCCAGTATAAGCTGAGATCTTATTGTGAAGAAAGTCTATACATATAAAATATGAAGTCAACTTATAGGTAGGTACGTTTCCGAAGACTGGTGGCTATGCCGCCATGGCATGGATACCTGCTGCAGCAGTCGAGAGGCGACTGCAGATAGCATACCAGTAATTTAGTGCTGTTAGTAACAAAGGGATAAGACGCTTCGAGAAACTAAACCTAACGTGGCATGACAATTCGAGTCGGGAACACTGTCGTTAAAGCAGGGGTGGCCCGTGGTGGCGGCTTTACGAACGGTAAGTAACGAACCCTGGCAGGCGCATTACTTTGTGTAATGTATTTCATCACTACTGCTTTCAAAACGGTGAAGTAAAATATCGTGGAGAATCCAGTAGAACCAAAAAATCGAAAACATATGACATTTACCAATCCGCACTGAGGCCGCGTGGTGAATTATAGTCTATTCCCTCTCATAGAGTGGAGGCGTGTGTCCCAGCTGTGGGAATATTATACGTAAACCGGGGCTATTTGGGTTTTGGGGGTTATTTGGGAAGGTCCAGAAATCGAATTAAAATATCGATAATTGTCGGCTGGTGTGTGGTAGAAGTTTTTTACAAACTCTAGCAACACTTTGATTGGCTGTTATTCAGAAATTCCTGATGAAAACACCCAATTTAATATTTTGGTTTCTATGGTACCAAATAGCCCCCAAAAACTCAAATAGCCCCGTTTTACTGTAGGTAGTCTGATTATGCAGCACTGTCATTTGCCAGTGTTCCGAATCGCAACGCAGCTGCCGTCTTTGGTCACCTTGAAAGTGTACTAATATACCTAATCATTATCAATTACCTTTTATTCTGAATTGTATCTGTTTCTCTACCATGTTGTTATAATAAATAGTCTTTGCCTTTTGGCTAAGGTCATCTACCCCGTCTTCTTTTGTTTCCCATTGCTACGTTTACTGTCCCTTGGATCCAAGTCAAAAACTAAATTTACTCCGTTTCTCTGTAGGTAGGTATTTGCTCTTATCATGTGGCCATTCCATCTCCATTTTAGTTGGTCAATTCTGAGTAAGATGTCCCGGTAGCTTAATTTATTGAAACATAATACTATATTCTTTGTATTTGTACCATCACTGGACTGCGTTGACGTGCCCACAATCATTTATCTCCTGAGTCAGATCATTAGCATCAGTTGAATGAGTCAAGTTACTGACTTTTTGGATATTTTACAAGAACACTACTCTTTTGTTGGTTGAATTCGACAGTCATAGCAATCGTTTGCTTATTAATGTTAATTTTCTAATTGGAAGTCTTGGTATGTTTTTTATTGCATAACTCACTGTTGCCGCGAGCTTCGAGACGTGAAATAGTTTTTTAAAGTACATAAAACTTCCCTTTTTGTTACCAATTTCAAGGGTTTTTTTGCATGGAATTTACTTTTCTAAACTAAAAGTAGCCTTAAATGTTCCTAACATCAGCTATCTGCCAGTAAACGTTCTGTCAAAATCGAACCAGCCGTTTCGGATATAATTCAGAACCAACAAAACAGACATACATTGAAAACAAAAAAGTGTTTTTGTTAAGTTAAATTAAATGATTTAATTAATGTCATTGAAAAATCATATAGGTTTGAATTCTGTCCAGGTACTGTGAACAGTGTAGCCAAACCTTAATATAATGAATAAGTAATCTGCATTGTAGACAACACATACTGATAAGACACCGAGACAATATTACAAAACCTATTAATAAAGCATATTGATGTGTTTCGTCTTTGAATATCTTAAGAAAAGGTAGCAGCAGGTCAAATATAGTCGCTCTGTGGAACTACTGGTATTCAGCTGCATTTGGGAAGACTGGAAATCGACCCTAATTAAATGGGGAAAAAGGATTATCCCCACTAGTTCTGAACTACTACAGTTCTATGGTCTAGTGGTATTTTTTTTTCCTACTTGTTTTATGATTTTGTACCACCTTAAATCGTAGGACCAATGCAGATGATGATGTCTTTGAATGCGAAAGGAGTATTTCTATAATATTGCATTATGTTCTCTTTCTACCCCTATAAAACTCAACTTTAGACAAAATACCATTTCTTTTGGGGAAACAGTACCCTTTTGATTCCCTTGTCACATAACAAAACATTTGTGACATAAACAGTCATATCTTTTGATCACATTGACTTACAATTTTGATTTTTCCAATTTATTTTAGCAGACCTAAGTAGGTACCTGTTTGACATTAATTTCACCTTGACACCTCTTCACCTTCCTGGCAAAATGGAATTTAACAGACGGACAGACAGACAACAGTAATCGTATACCATTCCTCAGTCAGCAAGAACGGAATCCCAAAAATGCATAAACGGACAGATGGGTGAAGATAGTCACAGATTGGATGCCTGAAGACGGTTGTCGCAAACAAGCCGAGCCCAAGAAATGCTGGTGTGACGATCTGGACTTGTTCTTAATGGATAATAGACTGGTAGAAAATGCCAAGGCATAAAGTCCACCTTTGTACAGTTTTAACTTGTGCATAAAGTTTTAATAAATAAAATAAGGCAATTTGTAAGCAAAATTGGGCCATGAGGGAGGCCATTGCCTAGCAATGGGACAAAATAGGCTGACATGAAAAAAAGTATATCAAAACCACTACAGTATGTACCTAATTAAATCCCTATTAAATCAATTTTACCTCAATAAATCAAACAGTTTTAGTACTTAGTTGATAAAATGAGGAAAAAGTTAGTAGTTACTAGTATAAATTTGTTAATGTAATATTGTTTAATAATTAAACCATTAACGTAGTAGGTAATTAACTGTAAACATATTACATGTAAAATTAATGTGATTTATTTAACATCAATTTATTTAAATTTAACATGAATGAATTTGATTCATTCATGCACAGATATCCTCAATAATATTACTCATGGCTGCAGGATGAGAACATTTTGAATTATTCATCAATAATTTATTAATCATTGCTTGAGCTTAAGTTTATAGAATATTTTCAACAAAATACTGCATCAAATTGGCCTCGGTATAATTTGTTTAGGTCATTTTCAAACTTCGGTCTAGAATCTAGATTACTGGATATGTACATAAGTAGGTAGTTAATTAGTGTTCCAAAGAAACCATTGTGTATGAAAACAATTACCAAAATGTAAATAAAATTAGAAAAAAAAATTATATCAAATTCTAGGTAATAAAATAGACTAGACTAGTCAAAGCTAGGTCATCCAGTTTTATCAAGCATCATAATTTCAGCCTAATAAAATCATCGTAGGTATGTGGCATTGGAGATTATTCAAATGTCGCGACTAAAGGTAAACGAGTCGAGACGAAGCGTTCAATGTAGTAACATCCACCAAAAACAAAGTATTCTTTAGTAAATTCTATTTCAGAAATCTGATGTCACTCATGGTTAGGTAGGCGCCGCGAGCAAGGCCGATAGAATACACGTAAACTATTACCATTACTAGCAATTAGAGAACTGTTTCACAGTAGTGGTAAGCCAAACAAGCGTCAAATTTGCATTTAACACGGCTTCTTCCCAAAAAAACGAGCTAATCTCCAAAAAATTACATGTGTACTCTATGTCAACAAAGCCTAGCGGCACCAATTTAGACAAGTTAACATATAAACCAAATTAATTATCAGTATTTAACAGACGCTATGTTTCGTGTTGAACGGGAATACCGAAGGAATTAGGTTACATAGAGCTTCCGATCGATATATTTATACAAAATCCTGAAAGCTCAAGTCACAAGATGGCGGGAATATAGCCCTACCGAATTGAAAACGTCGGGTCCAGTAGGAAGTGCATCGATAATGACGCGACCCAAATTCGGTCGGGTTATACGTCTGATTGGACAGATGTAAGAATTCTCGTTTCCTACGAGTTTTCTGTAAAGTTGACGATGTTGCGATTAACGTACAAGAAAGTTTGGGATGTTATATGACTATTCTTACCGTTTTTGTTCTCCATTAGCGCTTAAAACAACACAAAACACTTATTTTTTTACACAAGCACTCACACGCCCATACGGTATGTAACAACATCACGAGTACTACTGCGCCATCTGGTGCGTTCTTGATCTAATGCAGCAATTACCTGTGGCTACGTTCACTGCGGTGTTAATTTAATTTCGTCGATGTAATTAGCGTAGTTAACTTTAAATTATGACTAATTTTAAATAAAATAACAATTATTGAGACCAATTATGTACCAAAACACACACGTTTAAGGCTTAATGATGCCTCAGTCGATTGAAAATGCGGAATAAATTCATGTAACGCGCGCAGTATTGATTTTTTCACGCAGCTGATTCACTAGCGGGCAAACGTAATAGGACGTCCGAATTCGCGCAATCGAGAACAAAGTTTGACTCATCGTTATTTTTGTTCGATTTTTACGAAGTTCTGACTGATACTTTATTGTTGTTACTTAATGCTATATTCAGTTAGAAATTGTTTGTTTGAGCTCATGGTCAAATATGGTAAATGGTCAGCTACTTGGGAAGATCTTGATTTCATCTCAGGAATTCATTGAATCAAGGTCGGCGTGGGCCTGTTCGACTTGTAAGGAAAGCTAATCAATCGATTTATCTTGTACGCTGTCAAGTGACTTCCGCTCTGAGTCTGTGATGTACTAATAAGTACTAGCAAAGCTAAGATGGAACTAAGTTTTTTTACTGTTCATAATTATGCTTAGACAAGTAGGTATTATTCCAAAGTCATAATGAAGGCTACAGTACAGTCAGATGGCCATAGACACCTAAAAACTTAAGGAGGAAATTTAGTACGGTCTACCTTCTAATTATACGTAAATGTTTTTTGTCCGTTAGTGTACTTATAATAAGATTAATAAGTTAATAACTTCCAATCATCATGGTGAATACTACAGTATTCTGTGATGAGCAGTTCCACATAATGTGATGAACGGTCCAATATGTACCTACACTACTGCAGCACTCGGTCACTCCCGCTACCAGTAATGGTGACTGATATTTTCGCCTAGGCAGGAGATACCTACTTACAATACACGTATAAAACACTCACAGCAAAACAGTTAGGTTTACAGGAATTACAGGCTAGCAATCTTCTTACTACTATTATAAATGGAAAAGGGTTATAATCTATAGGGTCTAGGGTTATGGTCTGTTTGCAAATTCATCCAAATCCTTTCAGTAGTTTCTGGCGTGAAAGTGTAACGAAAATCGATCTTCGACTGTTACATTTATAATATTCGTAAGAAGATTGCTAGCCTGCATACCTAACTGTTTTGCTGACTGTAAAAACGACGCTAGAATTTTAGTAGAAATCTGAATAAAAGGGTAGCCCTTACATTTATTTTCACTGTCAATTTATACTTTGATTTAATATTAGGTAGGTACCTTGGGCAGGTACCTACCTAATTAACTAGCAGAAATGACAGTAGTTTTATACGCACAAAAATGACAATGTCTAATATTATATCATAATATAATTTTAGTTTAGTGTATTTGTCATTTTATAACAACAACAACATAACTTGTAGATAGGTAAGGCATTAAGTACCTACCTACATAATGAGACATTACCATTTATCTACCTAAACAAATGTGTCACGAGTAAACATTATTTTAATTTGAAATTGAAACTATTCCCAAAAAAGACTGAAAGGTGGCTTATATAGCTACTTAATTCCGTTCTTACTGACTCAAGCTGACACCTAAAATGAAGGCATTATATTACATAAACAGGGTGCAAACAGACTCCTCACGAAACCGTCAACGAAGTATCTGTACCTACATCAAACTAAGTAAATAAATTCTGGGAAACGACTATTATTTTTGGGTGAAAAACCATGTTTTAAATTGTGGTAGAACAGAGAACTCAATGTTCACTCAAAACATTGTGCTGATGGATGGATTGAAATTCTAGTGCGGGGGTCGCGGACGTGTTTAGAGTAAAAAACTTGTGAAAAAATAGGAACTTTTACCGCCAATATCTCCATAGAAGGTGGGTGCCTTTCGGCTTCGTTCGGAGTCTTTAAACACTCTTTATGAACGTGCTGACAATTGTTTAGATCGAACAGTGCAATAATATTAAAACATTAATGAAGATGTCGATTAATATTAGTGGAACGGGCGTTAGTCTTAAAAAGTGTTTATTTCGTACCTAGGTAAATCATTTTAACCGGGGCGTGGTAGGTAATGCTGTCAAGAAACAGCTGGATTAGATTTTCTTACCAGATGGTTGCGTTTCCATCTCTTCTGAACCAAATAAAATATATGAACCCTTTCATAAGATGTTTTCAACATAATGCTTCAGCGTGAAAAACAATGTATTGATTTACTACCCACAAACCCGTAAGCATTTTCATGCTCGTACCAATGTAAACTTGTAACAGCGCCCTCTTTTGTCGAGTAGAAATACTAAACTGAAATGCGACTTGTTCCTAGAATTCTTTTTTATTTTATTACAAAAGAATAGTTACATCTGTAAGTAATTCGATTTTTAATTTAAAAAATAGACAGAAATCTTGTCGCAGTGTTACCAGACTATAAATAAGATTACAGAAGCTTTTGAGTTTCACGTGCCATTTCGGTAGCCGGTAGGTAGTTCCCTCTCTTTCAGACGAATCTTTGTACGGCCTGCCTGTAAAAATAACAAGCATTCTGTTGATTCCGCATTTGGCCTGTCCATCTTTCTTGGAGTCTTCAAACAAGTGTACCGAACCACCCATTATCTACCACCAAGCGTCCAAGTGAGCCTTAAATTGTATAACCGTCTGGTTATAGATACAATTTAAGGCCGACGATTCAACCAGACGGTTCTTATCATTCTTCATATAAATGGTCTACTTGGAAGCCCTGAACCTGAACCCAACTGGGAAGACGTTCTTTCAACGTCGTGGTGCTCCCTCGACAGAACGGCAGTACGATGTGAAAGTGGAAGTGTGAGTCAAATTAATTGTATTATGTTTTCAAAACACCATCATGCTAGCATAATATATCCTGAAGAATATCATATATTTTTCTGGTTTTGTTTATAGCACTGAATCACATACTTTTAGTAATTATAAAACTCGCGTTTAGCTCATGTAATCGCCTTAAGTATTATAACGGATGGCCGATGGAGCCGAAAACTTCTGGAGTGGTCGGAGTGGCGACCGCGAAACGGAAGACGTTGCGTTCGCAGGCCTCCCACTAGGTGGACCGATGACCTGGTGAAGGTTGCAAGAATCCGTTTAATGCGAGTAGCGACGTGTCCAGCAGTGGACGTGAAGTGAAATGATGGCGATGAAGATGTAAGTGGTAATCTTCTGAAGGCCTGATCGGATTCCAAACATTTTTCCACTAACGGGTAGCTACGTTATCTCCAAATGTCATTGACCACATTTCAAACGTTTCCGTTGGTTTATTTCCGTATATAATGGAAGCGCCGCCATGAGCTATTTTTACATAAAGAGGGCCATGTTGACGCTAAAGTTGCCACATAAGCACCCCATAAGCGAGAAAAACTTAACGACCCAAAAACATTCAACTACCCTCTTCCAACTCACTTCACAGAGAAAAAATCTCGCCAAAAACAACATACATTTATGCCTATCCCCAACACAACAAGGGATGAAGATACGAAACACTAATAGAGATAAATATCTCAACGCTCCCTTGCGAAAATTTTGTTAAATTGTCCTATACACCTCTCGTTCTCTCCTACGTAATTTGCTATGAGAGAGAAAGGGACAGAGAAGTGATATGAATATTTTTATTGTTCAGAAATAAGGGTGGATTTGTAGTTAAGAAATACGTTGATTGTGTGTACTGTCGGCACAGAAAGTTACAACTTTTGTGCTTCGACGTTATTTTGGTGCGGAAACTAAATTGAGAAATGTTTTTGGTGAAACTATGAGATTGGCAAGCCAGTTTTTCCTCGTTACATACCTAGTGTTACGTATTTTCCGACGTCTTGGTAACATTGGTTCTTTACTGGTTCCCTCAAAACAAAATAATCTATAGAAGGCCTATTGATAATTAATATTATAATGTATAGTTCTTACTAACAAAACTGTTACTAACACTTTTACGGATTATGTCTGAAATAAATGTATAATAATAATAGTTTGTCGCGGGTTTCCGCACTTTTCGCAAAGTAAAGCCACATTCATATTTTCACACCTCCCCCAGTAACTCGGTTTATTTATTTATTTGTGACCACCACTTACGTGTTACGGGCTTACGGCTAATAGCCGAAGTGCGGCTGCACCTAGTTTTAGCCGCGTCGTGCAGCCAGCCACATGCGGCTAAGCTTAGATGAATCCTCTTATCTTCGGTTAGAACTAGGTTTAGCTTTCATCGTAGCGGCTAGAGCATTCACACAAACAATAAACTTATCTATGAGCAGCGGCATCTGATGCGACATCCACTGCCCCGGACTAGTGCCAGCCCGTTTGACCTGCGGGCCTCGTCTGGGGGGGAAGTGCGGTGTCAATGGCGGGATGGGCAGGAACTCGTCATCATCTCCTCCCTTTCCGCAGCTTCCTTCAGCGACATGACGGTCTCGCAGAAGGAGTACGTCTCCGAGTCCCAGGACTTAGCGCTGCAGACCGAAGTGGTCATTTATTTACGGTTTGTACATATTTGAGCCAAAAAAACATTAAATTGCGAACAAGGAACAACGATTTTTGTTCGGCTAACCGTACGTACTCGTACAATCATAAACACAATGAAAAGACGTCATAATTAAGTTAAAACTTAAACGGTTGGGCGTCCCTTAATGGTTTCGTTCATTTAAATAATTGTTGTTTATTTATTAAGGAATCGTTCAGTCGACTGTGAAGAGACACTGCTATTAATTCCACAGAGTACTTTTTGCTGCTCTTCGTTATTTTGCGGGTTGCAGAATATTTTAGTTTTCTTTTTGATCTCCTATTTTCTCAATATTTCTTTCTCCTACTTCGTACTATAATATAAAATAAATCGTATTAATATGCTTCTTAATATTATAAATGCGAAAGTTTATGGAACTATATGTACCTATGTTTGTGTGTGTATGTGAGCATGTGTGTATGTTTGTTATTCGTTCACGCAAAAACTACTGAACGGTTTTGGATTAAATTGCACACACAGATAGTTTATAACCTAGACTAAAACATAGGATACTTTTTACCCCGTTATCGTTAGTAAGATCCCATGGGACAATCATCAAACTTCACGCGGGCGCAGCCGCTGGCAGGAGCTATTGTCTATACATATAATAAAATCGTTGAGACCAAAAAATCTGTACATTGAAGATTTAAAAAAAAAACCGATCACGGTAACTTAAAATAAGTAACTGAACATATTAAAACCATTTTTAAAATTCGTGTTTGTCTGTTTGTTTGTTTGTTTGTTTGACCGCGCATCACGTAATAACTGCTGGACGGATTTTGATGAAAACTTCACTTATCTATTTAAATAAACTCAGAATAACACTTAGGCTATAGAAATTATGGAAAATTTTGGAAAAAGGGGGTGAAAAGGGGGGGTAAAGTTTATATGAAAAAAAATTTTTAGATTGTTCTAGATTCATGAAACTCAGAATAAATACTTATTATTAAAAATAAAGAAATACCTGTTTCAGCATTTAAAAAAAAAACCATCCAGAGACGTCAAAAAGAGGGTTTTGTGTTTAAGATTAATTAACTTCATACACCTATAGAATAAAATTCATTGAAGTGGAAACATTTAAAAGTGGCTGTAAATACTTCAAATCTAATACAAGTAAATGTAATTTCTCAATTTTCTTGAAATTTCATTTTTGAAGTGAATACGCCCAAAATAGCGAAACTCAAGAAAATCGGCATTCCTCGGTATAAGTAGTTGGTAATACAGGGTGGAAACGGGGCAGTAAGGGGAGCTACAGATACACAAAAAAGGTCTTAGGTAACAATCCGTAATTTTTTCACGAATTGTTTATCCCCATTCACAGATTTAATGAAAAAATAAAGTACAGTTAGCAAGAAAATTGCCATTTTACTTAAAACAATTTTTTTGATGCCAATCGATCTTCTTTCCGACACTAATCAAGAAGTTCTTCCAAACCAACCCAGTTAGAGTACTCAAAAAGTCAGAAATCGCAAAAAAAATACTTTCAGCGGGGCAGTATAGGGGAAATAGTTAGCCAGAAAATTGCTATTTTACACAAAACATTTTTTGATGCCAATCATTATTTTTTATTTTACATAAGACATAAAGCCGGAAAAGTTACAAATACATTACAAACGAGTACAAATCCTACTATCTACAAATAAAAAATGCTTTGTCCTGAAGGACTATCTGATGGATCAACGCACAGCCTAAACCGCAGATTGTAGAAACCTGAAACTTGGAGGGTGTATTTTCTGTATAACGTAGGCATACGATAAGAAAGAATTTTGAAATTATACCCCTAAGGGGGTGAAAAGGGGGGCAAAGATTGTATGAGAAAATGTGATTCTTTGGTCCAATCTAAGTACTTCAAACTTTGCAATCAACAATATTAACAGAATTGATGGACGCGTTTCATATTGCATTGAAATTCATCCCCTAACGGGATTAAAATGATGTGCACTTTAAGACACGGCGTCATAGCGTAGGGACGTAGAGTTTGAAATTTTAAATGGTAAGCAGTTGTAAGAGGTCCGCAACGGTTTACAGGAGCTATATCGCGTTGCGGCTCATTTAATGCACCTTGATCAGAACTGCAGACCTAGCTGGAGTATGACTGTCATCGAGTGTCTAAGTATGAAGACGTAAAGCTGTCAATAGAAGCCTTTAAAGCTGTTTTTGTAAACATGGTAATTTATTATTATGCAAATAAATACGTTGTTAATCACAAGTATTTGATTTTGAACAAAATTGCCCTGTTTTTTTTTTTTTTTTAAGGATGTGAAATCATCAAATGACCCCCCCCACTCTGGGCGGAGCGGGAGGGAGTGTCAGACTCTTACTGACTAAAAACCATCCATGTTCCTTCCTCGCCTTTTACGTTCCGGGGCCGCGGTATCTCTTTCGAACAGGCCCGCAACCCCGGCAGGCTTCGGCCCTTTTGCTGACACCTCTTTGAGGCGCGCGTGGAACACGAACGCGCCGTCGACACGGCCTGTCGTCGTCGTTAGACGGCCGGACGGCTAGCTAGCCCATAGCCAGCCGTCCACAGGCCCGAACAAAATTGCCCTTGGGTACGTAAACTGACTTCAATGCATATCTTAGGAGATACACCGTTTTAAATAACTTCGCAGCAAAATAATGATCATGTACCGGGCGCGCATTTTCATTATGCGGAAGGATGTGTGTGATGTGCTCTTTGAAAATTGTACACTCGAGAGCAATGAATCCGGGTCACTTAAAGAATGTTAAAAATCTCGGAAACTAAAAATGATAGGTTAATGCAATAAATTGTATTTAATAGACTATGTTAATACTCCTTAAATGAAAGTAAAAAAAATATGAGTCACCATACATTTTATTAACACAAAATTACATAAAGAAAAAAACAGCTGATCTCTCCTTAAAACAAAAATAGGAAACATTAAATTTTTGAACTTTATTACGATTTTCTTGAATTTTAATACTTCGTATTGCCTCCTCGTGCTTCCATTACTGCGTTTACGCGGTTTGGCATGCTGTACACCAAGTTCCTTATACGATTTTGGGGAATATTCTCCCATTCCTCTGTGAGAGCAATTTTGAGCTCACGAAGCGTGATTGGGGGAGGGTTTCGTTGTTTTACGCATCTGCCTAGCTCGTCCCAAGCATGCTCGATCGGGTTGATATCCGGGCTGCGCGCTGGCCACTCCATACGAGTAATGTTCATCTCTTGAAGGTAGTCATTCACAATCCTACCTGTATGAGGTCGGGCATTGTCATGCATAAATATAGCATCCTCACCTAAATTGACCATAAATGGACCAACGTGATCATTGAGGATTTCTTCCACATATCTTACGCTAGTTAAAGAGCCGTTTTCTATGATCACCAGCTCTGTGCGACTTTCAGAAGAAATTCCGGCCCACACAAGTACAGACCCACCACCGTAGGCTACTTTTTCTTCGATGCATGCTTGCTTGAATCTTTCCCCTGGTCTTCGATACACTCTGTGTCTTCCATCGTGCTTGAAGAGCATAAATTTTGATTCGTCGGAGAACATAACTTTTGACCAATCTTCAATACTCCAATTTACGTGGCTCTGGGCATATCTTAGTCTTGAAATACGATGCCCACGCTCCAGTTTAGGGCCGTTTGCAGGTCTAAGGGGTTTTAAGTTAGATTCAGCAAGCCGACGTCTTACTGTCCATGCACTTGGGTTACTTCCTCCGAGGCGTCGAAACTGATTTGTGAGTTCAGTTCCTGTGAGAAAGCGATTTCGAAGCATGCCCAACTAGCAAAATTTTAACTTACAAGTGTCCTAAGACCAATAATTTTTACTCTTTTAGCATACTTACAGACAACTGTAAGTGTCGATTTAGGCGCACTTTATAGAAAGAAAGAAAGAAAGAAAGAAAGAAAATACATTTATTTGGCACACGCTACAAGTGCACACAGTATAAAATAAAAAATAAACAAACGAAATAGATCAAAAAACAAAAGGAAACCAAAAACAATCATACAAAACTTAAAACTAAACAAAAAGAAAAAATGTACCTAAATAAAAGGAAAAAAAAAAAAAAAGACAGTGTGACACTGTGTGCCTCACGGCTGCGCCAAATAGGCCCAGTACAGCAAAATGCCGGACAACTAGTGCCCGACGCTGGTTTTCAACTGGACCTGGATTAGTGAGGTTACGGATGTGAAACAGTTTTATATTTGTGTCAATGGTGATAGTAAGTGTGTAAACATAAATATGTGAAATACATCTGTATATGCAAAAAATAAATAAAATAATAAAACAAAAAATGGTTTGAGAGTGAGTGAACGAAAGTGTAGAACAAAACAGAAGGCGCATGGTTACTCGTAAAAGAACCTGTTTTGCACGTTGCCTTGTTGACGCTCAGTAATAATTAATTAATGTATTGCATTTCGTCGAAGTCAACTGGAAGATTTTACCTTATGAGTGGATGGTTGTAACAATGTAAAAACAAAAAATCAATAACAGTATGTGTGAAAGTGGAAGTGGAAGTAGTTATAGGAAAAAAAGGAGGTAGATAAGAGGTAAGCGCTTGTTAACAACATCGATTATGTATAAAATGTCAAGGATTATTGAATAATTGTAGTGTGACGGTATATATAAGTTCAAATAAAATTGTAATAATAAGTTAGGTGGGTAGGGACAGTTCATATTATAAGAGAATTCTCACTTACAGTCAACTAATAACGCTCTTATTGAAGATTACTTTACACTAACAATAATCTTGTTACTGCTGTTGTAAGACCAAAATAACTTATGATGGTCTTATAACAGCATGGTTTGAGGGAAAATAGACTTAGAGCACTCTTAGGACTGCACTTGCAAGTGTAATTCCCCTTATATTGCTCTCTGGAAGCTCAATAACGGAATATTTATCACAACAACCGAAAGTGTGTGCGCGAGTGCTGTTGAAATAAAAAAAAAACAAGTTTAACTGTCAACTTGTGGAAGTATTATTTGTATTAGTAGTATTTTTATTTCTTGTAACCATTTAGTTCATTTGCTTGATAATTATGTGTCTATGAACTTAAATGACTTGCGGCGTACATTTCTTCGAATGTTTTGTGGAATAAAGTAGATTTTTTTCACAGGCCCACTTAATTATGTATTTAGAATATTAGTAAAAACATATTAACTTATTATAAAAATAAAAACTGACGCCATTAGAGATTTATAAGACCAATTACTCTTCTCTAAGATAACTTTAATACTAAAATGTCTTATTTCACACTACTTAAGTTAATTTTAAGCCTTTTGAACTTATTGAGCTCTTACATAAAAGAACTACTTGCAGCCATTTAATAAATTTAGGGTTCCTTTTAAAACCATGGCTTACAAATTACCATTTTGTGGTAGGTGTAATATTAGATGAGACAAATTTGCATCAGTATATTATATGTCCATTTTTATGTCCATGTTTCCATTTTTCAAACTCCATAGTTAACTGTTAGTGTTACAAACACTTAGCGTTGTTTACATGAATATAATGGCCGACATTCTTAGTAAAGTGTTCACAAGTCTTCCATAAGACCAAATAGTCTGATAGAGCTCTACTATTATTCGCTTTCTCTTTAATTTGACTCAGAGAAGACAATTTACACTTAGAACGAGTTGGTTTCATAGTAGTTTTATGCAAAAGTTTATTAAGATCATAAGTGTTATAAACCACTCAATGCAGACTCTACTAAGAAAGAATGTACTTTTAAGATGCTTTTTTAAGTGTAAATAATATTCAAGAGCAATTGCTCTGTAAAAATGCGCTTGTAAGACAACTGTACTGATAGATGTGTTACAACGATTCTTTATATACATCTATAAGAGCACGTACTAAGTGTTAGTACTCTTTAAGTACAAAACGTCTTGAATCATGCTTTTATAAGATGTTCTGTCATAGTCAAGACACATGTAAGTCAGTTGTAACACCTTAGTTCTTAAATCAGCACATCTACAAGAGAAAATTGCTAGTTGGGTGGTGTTCACCAAGTATCGGTCTTCTCGTGCTGTGGTACACCTGGTTCTGCCCGTTCCTGGTCTGCGTAGGTTAGAACCAGTTTCTTCGTAACGTCGGAGAACTCTTTGTACTGTTGACAGCGACACACCGACAGTCCTGGCTGTATCGCGCTGACTCCGGCCGGTTTCCAGCATTGTAAGTATTCTGGTGCATTCTTCAGGCGTAAGCGACATAATTTCAGCTTGAATAATGAATATAGAGCACTATCAACATGGTTTATGTACCCACATATATGACAGATTACAAACAAAAGCAAAACCAAATGCTGTAATTTCGTAGTTCCATCTTCGAAAGTGGCCCTTTTTCAAATTTGATTTTTATGATATAACTTTACAATAACTAAGAAGTTTTAATACCTTCATTTAAGGAGTATTACATTGTCTATTAAATACAATTTATTGCATTAACCTACCATTTTTAGTTTCCGAGATTTTTAGGATTCTTTAAGTGACCCGGATTCATTGCTCTCGAGTGTATTATGGGTGCTTACGACCCACTCTCTGTAACCCTCTCTTTCTCTTATGTGACGCAGACGAAGTTGCGCGGGTCAGCTAGTTAATAAATAATGCAACACTTTGTGAGGTGAACAAACATCAATGTTTGTTCACGCAAAACGACTGATTGGATTTGTGTGATGTTTTTTTCACACAGAGCCAAAGCTGAAATTATTGTTTCCAAGCACTATCTATATAGTGCTTAGATCACATAGGATATATTTTTTCCGGTAGTAAAATTCTGAAATCCACGCATTTGTAAACGCACCCACGATACAGGAGAAATTCCTAGTACGGAGCAACGCTTTAAAAAAACGTTTCTTTGAAAATAAATGAAAAGTAGGTTTGTCAACCTTATGCAAAAACATATTTAAATTTTCTCCCTAAACCCCCAAACCATATCACATAAGTTACAAACTTCACATGTTCTCGGCAAGTCATCTCGACGGGGAGTCCATCTCAATATATCTCGCATCGTATCTACATTACATCGAGACACATCGACAGATAGCACTAAATTACAGCGATACCGGCCCCGCTACAATTGTACACAGCTATCTGATGCTGAATCTGATTTATTTTGCAGTATTTTGATTGGGTTTGCCGTTTTATTGGCTGTTGGGGTACGAACGAAAACAAACCGAAAACTTTGAAAGTTTATACAGGGTGTAAACGTACTTCACGAAGCAAGTTACCAATCATTCTGTAAATCAAACTATTATAAAACTGCACATAAACAATGTTGAAATGAAACGATTTTGACTTTTATCGCTGAAAAACTGTTTTTTTTAAATAAGTACCTATGAAAGTTTGAACGTGAACTGCAATATCTCCGTAACTAGAAAGTTCCAAACACGTGGAGAACAAGTCCCTCTTGGCTTCTTTAAGGGTGCAACAGTTTAGGGTCCCGACCCTAGTTTCTCCACCTGGCTGAAGCATGGAGACTTACGGTCCCGTGCCCCAACTCCAACTGAGGATAGTAAATCATCATCATCTGCCTGCCTTTTCCCAACTACGTTGGGGTTGGCTTCCAGTCTAACCAGATGCAGCTGAATACCAGTATTTACATGGAGCGACTGCCTGCCTGATCTCCAAAACCCAGTTAATACTGGGTAATACGATATCCCTTGGTAAGACTGGTTGTCAGACTATTTGGGCCACTGACTTCCAGTAACGACTGCCAAACATGTACAATTTGACAGCCGAGACCAACAGCTTAACGTGCTTTCCGAGGCACGGAGGAAACTCGGTATGTAAGAGTGGTCACCTATCCACAGACCAACCTAGGCAAGCACGGCTTAACCTAAAGATCGACCCGAGCGGCTGTTATTATTTAGAGACGAGCTCCTCAACTGAGGATAGTACAGTCAAGTCATTAATTAGGTAGATGAAAGATGTAAGAAAGGTTCCTC